>OY821518.1:167280639-167431781 GCA_963682025.1 Cordilura impudica | reverse complement strand
GTCAGGTTTATCATTATCATTCATTTATCATTATCATTATCATTATCATTTATCATTATCATTTATCATTATCATTTATCATTATCATTTATCATTATCATTTATCATTATCATTATCATTATCATTATCATTATCATTTATTATCATTATCATTATCATTATCATTTATCATTATCATTATCATTATCATTTATCATTATCATTTATCATTATCATTTATCATTATCATTTATCATTATCATTTATCATTATCATTTATCATTATCATTTATCATTATCATATCATTTTATCATTATCATATTTATCATTATCATTATCATTTATCATTATCATTTATCATTATCATTTATCATTTATCATTTATCATTATCATTTATCATTATCATTTATCATTATCATTTATCATTATCATTTATCATTATCATTTATCATTATCATTATCATTATCATTATCATTATCATTATCATATCATTATCATTATCATTATCATTATCATTTATCATTATCATTTATCATTATCATTATCATTATCATTATCATTATCATTATCATTATCATTATCATTATCATTTATCATTATTATCATTTATCATTATCATTTTTTATCATTATCATTATCATTATCATTATCATTATCATTTATCATTATCATTATCATTATCATTATCATTATCATTTATCATTTATCATTATCATTTATCATTATCATTTATCTTATCATTATCATTTATCATTTATCATTTATCATTTATCATTATCATTATCATTTATCATTATCATTATCATTTATCATTTATCATTATCATTTATCATTTATCATTTATCATTATCATTATCATTTATCATTTATCATTATCATTATCATTTATCATTATCATTTATCATTATCATTATCATTATCATTATCATTATCATTATCATTATCATTATCATTATCATTATCATTTATCATTTATCATTATCATTATCATTATCATTATCATTTATCATTATCATTATCATTATCATCATCATTATCATCATCATTATCATTATCATCATCATCATCATCATTATCATCATCATTCATCATTATTATCATCATCATCATCATTATTATCATCATCATCATCATTATTATCATCATCGTCATCATTATTATCATCATCATCATCATTATTATCATCATCATCATCATCATTATTATTATCATCATCATCTTATTATTATCATCATCATCATCATTATTATTATCATCATCATCATCATTATCATTATCATTATCATCATTATCATTATCATTATCATCATTATCATTATCATCATTATCATTATCATCATTATCATTATCATCATTATCATTATCATTATCATTATCATTATCATCATTATCATTATCATTATCAGCATTATCATTATCAGCATTATCATTATCATCATTATCATTATCATCATTATCATTATCATTATCATCATTATCATTATCATCATTATCATTATCATCATTATCATTATCATCATTATCATCATCATCATCATCATTATCATTAACATTAACATTATCATTATCATTATCATTAGCATTATCATTATCATTATCATTATCATTATCATTATCATTATCATTATCATTATCATTATCATTATCATTATCATTATCATTATCATTATCATTATCATTATCATTATCATTATCATTATCATTATCATTATCATTATCATTATCATTATCATTATCATTATCATTATCATTATCATTATCATTATCATTATCATTATCATTATCATTATCATTATCATTATCATTATCATTATCATTATCATTATCATTATCATTATCATTATCATTATCATTATCATTATCATTATCATTATCATTATCATTATCATTACATTATCATTATCATTATCATTATCATTATCATTATCATCATTATCATTATCATTATCATTATCATTATCATTATCATTATCATTATCATTATCATTATCATTATCATTATCATTATCATTATCATTATCATTATCATTATCATTATCATTATCATTATCATTATCATTATCATTATCTCATTATCATTATCATTATCATTATCATTATCATTATCATTATCATTATCATTATCATTATCATTATCATTATCATTATCATTATCATTATCATTATCATTATCATTATCATTATCATTATCATTATCATTATCATTATCATTATCATTACATTATCATTATCATTATCATTATCATTATCATTATCATTATCATTATCATTATCATTATCATTATCATTATCATTATCATTTATCATTATCATTATCATTTATCATTATCATTTATCATTATCATTTATCATTATCATTTATCATTATCATTTATCAATATCATTTATCATTATCATTTATCAATATCATTTATCATTATCATTTATCATTATCATTTATCATTATCATTTATCATTATCATTTATCATTATCATTTATCATTATCATTTATCATTATCATTTATCATTATCATTATCATTATCATTTATCATTATCATTTATCATTATCATTTATCATTATCATTATCATTTATCATTATCATTATCATTTATCATTATCATTTATCATTATCATTATCATTTATCATTTATCATTTATCATTATCATTATCATTTATCATTATCATTATCATTATCATTATCATTATCATTATCATTATCATTTATCATTATCATTTATCATTATCATTATCATTATCATTATCATTTATCATTTATCATTATCATTTATCATTATCATTTATCATTATCATTTATCATTATCGTTTATCATTATCATTTATCATTATCGTTTATCATTATCGTTTATCATTATCATTTATCATTATCATTTATCATTTATCATTTATCATTTATCATTTATCATTTATCATTTATCATTTATCATTATCATTTATCATTTATCATTTATCATTTATCATTTATCATTTATCATTTATCATTTATCATTTATCGATTATCATTTATCATTTATCATTTATCATTTATCATTTATCATTTATCATTTATCATTATCATTTATCATTATCATTTATCATTATCATTTATCATTATCATTTATCATTATCATTTATCAATATCATTTATCAATATCATTTATCTTGCCAATTATCATTTATCATTATCATTTATCATTATCATTTATCATTATCATTTATCATTATCATTATCATTTATCATTATCATTTATCATTATCATTTATCATTATCATTTATCATTATCATTTATCATTATCATTTATCATTATCATTTATCATTTATCATTATCATTTATCATTATCATTTATCATTATCATTTATCATTATCATTTATCATTATCATTTATCATTATCATTTATCATTATCATTTATCATTATCATTTATCATTATCATTTATCATTATCATTTATCATTGTCATTTATCATTATCATTTATCATTATCATTTATCATTATCATTTATCATTATCATTTACATTATCATTTATCATTATCATTTATCATTATCATTATCATTATCATTTATCATTATCATTTATCATTATCATTATCATTATCATTATCATTTATCATTATCATTTATCATTATCATTTATCATTATCATTTATCATTATCATTTATCATTATCATTTATCATTATCATTTATCATTATCATTATCATTTATCATTATCATTTATCATTATCATTTATCATTATCATTTATCATTATCATTTATCATTATCATTTATCATTATCATTTATCATTATCATTTATCATTATCACTTATCATTTATCATTATCATTATCATTATCATTTATCATTATCATTTATCATTATCATTTATCATTATCATTTATCATTATCATTTATCATTATCATTTATCATTATCATTTATCATTATCATTTATCATTATCATTTATCATTATCATTTATTTCATTTATCATTATCATTTATCATTATCATTATCATTATCATTATCATTATCATTTATCATTATCATTTATCATTATCATTTATCATTATCATTATCATTTAACATTATCATTTATCATTATCATTTATCATTATCATTATCATTTATCATTATCATTATCATTATCATTTATCATTATCATTATCATTTATCATTATCATTTATCATTATCATTTATCATTATCATTTATCATTATCATTTATCATTATCATTTATCATTTATCATTTATCATTTATCATTATCATTTATCATTATCATTTATCATTATCATTTATCATTATCATTTATCATTATCATTATCATTATCATTTATCATTATCATTTATCATTATCATTATCATTATCATTATCATTATCATTTATCATTTATCATTATCATTATCATTTATCATTATCATTTATCATTTATCATTATCATTATCATTTATCATTATCATTTATCATTATCATTTATCATTTATCATTATCATTTATCATTATCATTTATCATTTATCATTATCATTATCATTTATCATTATCATTTATCATTATCATTATCATTTATCATTTATCATTATCATTTATCATTATCATTTATCATTATCATTTATCATTTATCATTATCATTTATCATTATCATTTATCATTATCATTTATCATTTATCATTTATCATTTATCATTATCATTATCATTTATCATTATCATTATTATCATTTATCATTATCAATATCATTATCATTATCATTTATCATTATCATTTATCATTTATCATTTATCATTTATCATTTATCATTATCATTTATCATTTATCATTTATCATTTATCATTTATCATTTATCATTTATCATTTATCATTTATCATTTATCATTTATCATTTATCATTTATCATTATCATTTATCATTTATCATTATCGTTATCATTTATCATTATCATTATCATTTATCATTATCATTTATCATTTATCATTATCATTTATCATTATCATTATCATTTATCATTATCATTTATCATTTATCATTTATCATTTATCATTATCATTTATCATTTATCATTTATCATTATCATTATCATTTATCATTATCATTTATCATTATCATTATCATTTATCATTTATCATTATCATTATCATTTATCATTTATCATTATCATTTATCATTTATCATTTATCATTTATCATTTATCATTATCATTTATCATTATCATTTATCATTTATCATTTATCATTATCGTTATCATTTATCATTATCATTATCATTTATCATTATCATTTATCATTTATCATTATCATTTATCATTATCATTTATCATTATCATTTATCATTTATCATTATCATTTATCATTATCATTTATCATTATCATTTATCATTTATCATTTATCATTATCATTTATCATTATCATTTATCATTATCATTTATCATTATCATTTATCATTATCATTTATCATTATCATTTATCATTATCATTTATCATTATCATTTATCATTATCATTTATCATTATCATTTATCATTATCATTTATCATTATCATTTATCATTATCATTTATCATTATCATTTATCATTATCATTTATCATTATCATTTCATTATTCATTATCATTTATCATTTATCATTATCATTTATCATTATCATTTATCAGTATCATTTATCATTATCATTTATCATTATCATTTATCATTTATCATTTATCATTTATCATTTATCATTTATCATTTATCATTTATCATTTATCATTTATCATTTATCATTTATCATTTATCATTTATCATTTATCATTATCATTTATCATTATCATTTATCATTATCATTTATCATTATCATTTATCGTTATCATTTATCATTATCATTTATCATTATCATTATCATTTATCATTATCATTTATCATTATCATTATCATTTATCATTATCATTTATCATTATCATTATCATTTATCATTTATCATTATCATTTATCATTTATCATTTATCATTTATCATTTATCATTTATCATTATCATTTATCATTATCATTATCATTTATCATTTATCATTATCATTATCATTATCATTTATCATTATCATTTATCATTATCATTTATCATTATCATTTATCATTATCATTTATCATCATTATTTATCATTATCATTTATCATTATCATTTATCATTATCATTTATCATTTATCATTTATCATTATCATTTATCATTATCATTTATCATTATCATTATCATTTATCATTATCATTTATCATTTATCATTTATCATTTATCATTTATCATTTATCATTTATCAATATCATTTATCATTTATCATTTATCATTATCATTTATCATTATCATTTATCATTATCATTTATCATTATCATTTATCATTTATCATTTATCATTATCATTATCATTATCATTATCATTTATCATTATCATTATCATTATCATTATCATTTATCATTATCATTTATCATTTATCATTTATCATTTATCATTTATCATTTATCATTTATCATTTATCATTTATCATTTATCATTTATCATTTATCATTTATCATTTATCATTTATCATTTATCATTTATCATTTATCATTATCATTTATCATTTATCATTATCGTTATCATTTATCATTATCATTATCATTTATCATTATCATTTATCATTTATCATTTATCATTATCATTTATCATTATCATTTATCATTATCATTATCATTTATCATTATCATTATCATTTATCATTTATCATTATCATTTATCATTTATCATTTATCATTTATCATTATCATTTATCATTATCATTTATCATTATCATTTATCATTATCATTATCATTTATCATTATCATTTATCATTTATCATTATCATTTATCATTATCATTTATCATTATCATTATCATTTATCATTATCATTTATCATTATCATTATCATTTATCATTATCATTTATCATTATCATTTATCATTTATCATTTATCATTTATCATTTATCATTTATCATTTATCATTATCATTTATCATTTATCATTATCGTTATCATTTATCATTATCATTATCATTTATCATTATCATTTATCATTTATTATTATCATTTATCATTATCATTATCATTATCATTATCATTTATCATTTATCATTTATCATTATCATTTATCATTATCATTTATCATTATCATTATCATTATCATTATCATTATCATTTATCATTATCATTTATCATTATCATTTATCATTTATCATTTAAATTTATCATTTATCATTTATCATTTATCATTTATCATTTAAATTTATCATTTATCATTTATCATTTATCATTTATCATTTATCATTTATCATTATCATTTATCATTATCATTTATCATTATCGTTATCATTTATCATTATCATTATCATTTATCATTATCATTTATCATTTATCATTTATCATTTATCATTTATCATTTATCATTATCATTATCATTTATCATTATCATTTATCATTTATCATTATCATTTATCATTATCATTTATCATTTATTATTTATCATTATCATTTATCATTATCATTTATAATTATCATTTATCATTATCATTTATCATTATCATTTATCATTATCATTATCATTTATCATTATCATTTATCATTTATCATTTATCATTTATCATTTATCATTATCATTTATCATTTATCATTATCATTTATCATTATCATTATCATTTATCATTATCATTTATCATTTATCATTTATCATTATCATTTATCATTATCATTTATCATTATCATTATCATTTATCATTATCATTTATCATTATCATTATCATTATCATTTATCATTATCATTTATCATTTATCATTTATCATTTATCATTTATCATTATCATTTATCATTATCATTTATCATTATCGTTATCATTTATCATTATCATTATCATTTATCATTATCATTTATCATTTATCATTTATCATTATCATTTATCATTATCATTTATCATTATCATTATCATTTATCATTATCATTTATCATTATCATTAGCATTATCATTTATCATTATCATTTATCATTACCATTTATCATTATCATTTATCATTATCATTTATCATTATCATTTATCATTATCATTTATCATTGATCATTATCATTTATCATTATCATTATTATTTATCATTATCATTTATCATTATCATTTATCATTATCATTATCATTTATCATTATCATTATCATTTATCATTATCATTTATCATTATCATTATCATTTATCATTTATCATTATCATTTATCATTATCATTTATCATTATCATTTATCATTATCATTATCATTTATCATTATCATTATCATTATCATTATCATTTATCATTATCATTATCATTATCATTATCATTATCATTATCATTTATCATTTATCATTATCATTTATCATTTATCATTATCATTTATCATTATCATTTATCATTTATCATTTATCATTATCATTTATGATTATCATTTATCATTTATCATTATCATTTATCATTATCATTTATCATTATCATTTACCGTTGTCATTTATCATTATCATTTATCATTATCATTTATCATTATCATTTATCATTATCATTTATCATTATCATTTATCATTATCATTTATCATTATCATTTATCATTATCATTTATCATTATCATTTATCATTATCATTTATCATTATCATTTATCATTATCATTTATCATTATCATTTATCATTATCATTTATCATTTATCATTATCATTTATCATTATCATTATCATTTATCATTTATCATTTATCATTTATCATTTATCATTTATCATTTATCATTTATCATTATCATTTATCATTATCATTTATCATTTATCATTTATCATTTATCATTTATCATTTATCATTTATCATTTATCATTTATCATTTATCATTTATCATTTATCATTTATCATTTATCATTTATCATTTATCATTTATCATTTATCATTTATCATTTATCATTTATCATTTATCATTTATCATTTATCATTTATCATTTATCATTTATCATTTATCATTTATCATTTATCATTTATCATTTATCATTTATCATTTATCATTTATCATTTATCATTTATCATTTATCATTTATCATTTATCATTTATCATTTATCATTTATCATTTATCATTTATCATTTATCATTTATCATTTATCATTTATCATTTATCATTTATCATTTATCATTTATCATTTATCATTTATCATTTATCATTTATCATTTATCATTTATCATTTATCATTTATCATTTATCATTTATCATTTATCATTTATCATTTATCATTATCATTTATCATTATCATTTATCATTATCATTATCATTTATCATTATCATTTATCATTTATCATTATCATTTATCATTATCATTTATCATTATCATTATCATTTATCATTATCATTTATCATTATCATTATCATTTATCATTATCATTTATCATTATCATTATCATTATCATTATCATTATCATTATCATTTATCATTATCATTATCATTATCATTTATCATTATCATTATCATTATCATTATCATTATCATTATCATTTATCATTATCATTTATCATTATCATTTATCATTATCATTATCATTATCATTTATCATTATCATTATCATTATCATTTATCATTATCATTTATCATTATCATTATCATTTATCATTATCATTTATCATTTATCATTATCATTTATCATTATCATTATCATTTATCATTTATCATTTATCATTTATCATTTATCATTTATCATTTATCATTATCATTTATCATTATCATTATCATTATCATTATCATTATCATTTATCATTATCATTATCATTTATCATTATCATTTATCATTTATTATTATCATTTATCATTTATCATTATCATTATCATTATCATTATCATTATCATTATCATTTATCATGATCATTTATCATTTATCATTATCATTATAATTATCATTATCATTATCATTATAATTATCATTATCATTCAGAAAATACATTTTTGGGTTTAGTTGAGCAAATATTCGTTTATTCAAGTCTATATGTTTCTGTCTATTGAATTATTCCAATATAGTTTTGCTTCTTATTAAGTAAAATTATAGCCAATTATAATGTTTAGTGTCGCAATTTAGATATCAGTTTTCAGACTTTAATATTTATTTTACTAAATTTGTTATTACATCAGACCCAATTTTTATTTTTTTTTTCAAATATTAACGATTTTCAAACAATTTTTTATATTTGCTTTTCAATTTTTTAATTTAGGTTTTTAGTTTCTAGGTTTTCAATTTTTAATTTAAGTTTTTAGTTTTAGGTTTTTCAATTTTTAATTTAAGTTTTTAGTTTTTAATTTTTGTTTTTTAATTTTTAGTTTTTATTTTTTAATTTATTATAGGTAGGTGCCTCTTATTTAGTTTCTATAGTTGTTTTTCAATAAGATTTTAGATATTTTATTTTTTTTTTTTTTTATTAACTTTTGAATTGAGGTTTTTTTTTTAGAGCTGACAGTATTTTTTTCGTTCAGAAAATCCATTTTTTTAAGTTTAGTTGAGAAAATATTCGTTTATTGAAGTCTACTTATATGTTTCTTTCTATTGAATTATTCCAATATATTTTTTCCTTCTTATTAAGTAAAATTATAGCCTATTTTAATGTTTAGTATCGCAATTTAGACATCACTTTTTCAGACTTTAATATTTATTTACTAAATTTATTATTACATCAAACCAAATTTTTATTTTTTTTTTTCAAATATTAACGATTTTCAAACAATTTTTTTATATTTGCTTTTAAATTTAAAAGGAGTACTAACGTCATTAAACATTCTTAATTCACTAATCGTTTTTAGAAATAACTGTATATATTCTTATCAATACAACAACTGTAAAAATTTATTATATTTTTCCAATTCATTAAATCATTTTTTAAATAATCAATATAAATAAGTTTATTATATTCAGTTCACAACTAAGAAAAATGTAGGCAATTGTATCTAATATTTAGAAGTTGTGTGTTTTACAATCAGACCAGCATTAATTTATTTATCAAAGTGGCCCTGCTTATAAATAACTTATGAGAAGTTCTAGACTTCTTTTCCAAGAGAGAACTTACTAAAGTTCTCTTAATAATCTATTAAACTAAGAGAGACATGCTAACATACTCTCGATAAATTCTAAATCTATAAAGTAACATAGTGTAGAATGGGTGTGGTTACGTTCACTAAGTTCTTTACTCATTCGATCAATCTCTAGTGATATTCAACCTCCAAATATAGCATGTGTGAATTTCTCGTGCCATTGAAATGAGAGGCACCCCAAAATACATTCTATGTATGTATGACGTTGTTCGTTCACATTTGTATAAATGTAAATAAATAATATGATTCATGTGCACACAAGCTATTATGATTTGATTTGATACGGTTAAGAACAGTTCTTTGTTTTGGTATCACTCTGTTCAAGTTTGGATAGTCGCCCTAATGCTTATTTTGAAGCCGTATTTTGGCTTTCGTTGTTAATTAGTAACCAAAATGAGTTCGTTTTTCTTGTGGCGCTGAAGCTTGACCGTAATTTTTAATTAATTAATTAATTTTAATTAATTAATTTAAATAATTATTTATTTAAAGAATGCAGTACAACAAGAAATAGATCTTATTAATATTACAGTACTGGGGAGATAAAGCTAAGACAGATGGTGTTATTTAATTTAACATAAAATAAAAAAGCATAATATATGACATAATTAAAGAATAATTTTAATAATTTAAGTTCTTAATAAAATTATTTTGTTCAAATAAATATTTATTTAAAATAAATTTAAAAAAAATTTTTTTTTTAAAGAAAGTGAAAGAAAAAAAATTTAAGTGCAAAACAAAAAATAAATTAATCAAAGTGGCGAAATGTTGCTGTTTTAAAGAGCTTTGCATTGCTGATGGTTTTTTATATTAAAAGGTAGTTGGTTCCAAAGTTTTATATCTTTCAGATATTAGTTTTTGATACCGAATTGAGTTTATTTTATTCCCTCTATTAGATCGGGAAAATTGTAGCCTTTTGTAAAGACAATCTGGTTGCTTTGTGTTAATTATTTTGTGAAGAAATATTAGAGTTCGGCATTTTAGCAGATTTTTGAATTAAACATTGTTTATACGCTTTGAAAACTGCGAGATTTCATCAAATCTTCTACGTCCAAATATGTATCTGGCAACATTGTTATAAGTTACGTTTAGCTTTTGTTTGCTTATTGAATCACAACTGGCAAATAGCTCGCATGCGTATAAAAGTGTCGGCAGTAGATAGGTTTTGGCAAGGAGAATGCGAATATTTAATGGTGTAAAATATTGAGTCATCCACAGAGTTCTCAGCATACCATGCATTTTTCCACAGGCAGCATTTACATGATCAGATCAGTTATGTTTTTTGTTAAAAATTATCCCGAGGTTCTTGGCAGTTTCAGTAACCTCAATAGTTGAGTTATCTAAAAGTAATGGTGGCAGAGTGGTAGGTAGAATGTTAAAGTTTCCAATAATCATTGCTTTTGACTATTTCGCGTTTAAGCAAACCCCATTGGCTGATGCCCATCTAGATACTTTTTTAAGATCTTCATTAATTTTTCATATGCAGTTTATGGCATCCAACTGCATACAACTGATGTAAAGCTGCACATCATCTGCATACATTTGTATTTTACAATTGTCTAGTTGTGAAGGTAAGTCATTGGAGTATATGGAATACAAAAGTGGACCAAGTATTGAACCTTGAGGTACACCACGCTTAGTTAGTAAAGTGTTTGATATCTTAATGCCATTGTAAACAGATTGCTTCTACCATTAAGGTATGTGCCAATAAGCTTTGTAGCAGTAGGTGAAAAATTGCACATATTTTTTCATCAATATCTGGCATTGGTATATTGGCAAAATGAGAATTTAACTCATTTACATTAATTGTGTTGCCAGTTGCTATAGCATTATTAATGAGACCCATGTTGCGTACTTCTCTCAATTTTTCTTAGAACAGTTAGCTGTCTTAAACCTGTCATCGAAGTATTGTGTCTTAGCAGTTCGTATCTTTAAATTCACTTGAGATCTACAGGATTTGAAAATAGTATGAAGTTCGGTCGTTTTAAATCTTTTCCAACGCTCATATGCTAAATTTCTCTTATCAATTAAGGACTTTATTTCTGGTGAGAACCATGGTTTTTCACTCTTAAGTTTCTTTATTTTCATCAACGTAAGGAATATAAAAAATTTGGTTCAGATTCATTGCAGCAAGTTTAGTTTTCATTGATAGAAAATCAATATTTTTAAAATCTCTAAAAGTTGTCGTTTGGTTTTGGACCGGATATTTAAAGTCGTATGATAAAAAAATTAGATCATGTTTTGAGAACATACTTACAGACAGCTGGTCATATAGCAATACTTTAGAAGGATTATCCGTAAAGCAAAGATCCAGTAGCGTACTTAAGGTAGATGTAAAGTGTGTTGGTGTTAAACTGTTGATTAGATTAATCCAATGACACTTATTTCTTCTATTAGACTTTTGTCTACTAGTACGTTTGTATTAAAGTCTCCGGTTAAGATAACATCAGTGTAACCAAGAGAAAGAGTTGTTAGCTCGTCAAATAGCGAATAAATATTAATATTTCTATTAGGTTTATACACAGTACCTAGTAGAAGCCTTTGGTTACTGTTAAAAATTTCAATAAATATATATTTCACTTTGCTAGTTTCCGAAACAACACTCTGATTTTCATCTTGCAGTGGATTTTTGCATTTAAATTTACATCTGATTGACAGTTTTAAATAAATTGCAACGCCACCTGCATTCGTGTTTCTATCCGACTGAAATAGACGATAGCCATTTAATTGATAAAAACTATCGCAAATGTCAACATGAAACCAGGATTCTGAAACACATATAATATCGACGTCAGATTCTTCATAGATAAATCGAAATTTAAGCGCCCCGGTAGGTGAGTAGGTAGCGTGCTCGCCTATCATGCGGGGGTCGTGGGTTCGATTCCCACCAGAGGCTTTGGTCTCTCGCTGCAAAAACCAGCCAAATGGTCTTTGTCACCCGGCTTATCCCTGGACCCAAAATTAGAATACAAATTTACTTTGTATTGTAATTAATATAAATAAATAAATAAATTGAAATTCGTCCATCTTATTATTTAAACTCTGCGCATTAACATGACAAACTTTAAGGTCCAAGGTTCTTTTAGAAAGAATTCGAAGCATGTTATGTAGATTTTCATTGGAACCAACTCTCATATTATCAAAACGCAAGGACATACCCATAAATTAAAATTTTAATAGCAATGCAAGCAAAGATATTTGTTTAGTTTTGCCACAAAGAGAATAGATTGAAAGTCTTTCATAAACAATTAAGAAAACGTAAAAATAATTTGGTTTATTAAATAAAACTAACAGATTCCTGCCCTAGAAATTCGAGCGTAAATTCTAGGAAATTTTATTATTTCATTCAATAAAGGCCCTAAAAGTATGCTAATCAATTATAACCAATTCACAAATCAACATAAAAAACAAACTCATTTTTATTACAAACACATTAAAAAATTTAATAAACACACACATATCATTGTATAATTTTATGTATGTGTTAGTAGCAACTTTAAATGCAATTTACTCAAAATAAAGGAAAAAATAAAAAAATCTGTAAATCTGCAAAACGGCTAAAAGGAAATACCTTTCAAATAATATACGTTTGGTCAAAATCGGGATAAAATGGTAGAACAAAACATCAGTCACAAGAAATCGCCTAGCTTATTCATATTATAGATAGATATACAAATAGATTAAAATTTATTTATTTATTATGTATTAAACGGCAGTGTCTCTATTGCGAACTTCAGGTACATTATCTTGAAGAACTGGCAAATCCGTAGAATTGGATGCTTGAAAACGAAATATCTGATTCAGCTTCTCAACATCATCGATATAAAGCGGTTCATCATTCGGATGCTTTCCTACATAAACCAAGCCTCTGTTTGTAAAGGCAGATGAGACTAACTTCTGTTTTTTTTAAACGATGAGCTAGTAGAAAAATTCGATGATTTCCAGGTGTTAGGTTTTCATTGACATAAAAAGGATTTTGACTGTCAAACCCAATTAAATTTAATCGCAACACATCGTTTTTAGCCTTAATAAATGAAGTTATTGTTTTTAACTTAAATTCCTTTCATACGGACATTTAAATCTTACAATAATTGCAGCATCATAATCTTTTCTAATGTATTTATTTTGTTGAATATTTAGTTTTTTCTGTTAACTTTGTTAATTTTAACACGGTAAATAGTTTTGCTATTTGGTGGAGCAATATTTACGACTTCACATAATTTAAAGTACATTTCATAAAGATCTTCGTTTTCCTTGCTAGGTATACCACTAATGCGAATATCATATGCCACTATCGAATTTTCTTGTTTCCTAGCAGAGTTTTTTAGGGAAGCGATTTAATTTTTTAAATATTCTGTCTCATTTTGTAGCGCTTTTATTTGTTCCGCAGCTGTATTTTTTATTTCTTGCACAACATTTTCTAATGTAGTTACTTTTTCCATAATTTTGCTCATTTCACTCTTTGTTATTGTTAAATTTTTATCTCATTTAAGACACAATCCTCACTTTCACGACACATCGTTTGCATCATTGCTTGTAATTGATCAGTTAGTTTATCAAAACGTTTGTCTATTATTTGTAATATTTTGACTGATGACTCAGTATTTGATAAGCGAAGAGTTTTTGGCGTATTCTCAGTACAGAATTTTGCAAAACTTCTCGTAACCGTTTTTGCGCGGGAGTAGTTAAACTTTCCATTGTTTTTGTGTTATCTAGTTGAGTGAGTTTAATAATTTTTTTGGTATTTATACCCTATACCACTATGTGGTTTGGGTATAATGACTTTGTGCTGCTGTTTGTAACAACCAAAAATATTTGAGCTGGACCCATCTTTAATTATACCGATCGAATCAGAATCACTTTTTGAGTTGATTTAACAATGTCCGTCCGTCCGTCCGTCTGTGTGTCCATGTAAACCTTTTAATCAAACTGCAGGTCGCAAATATGAATGTATTTTGATGAAATCTGGTATATAAGCTTTTATCGGCCATGGGGTGAACGCTATTGAAATTGGTGAGAATCGGTCCATGTTCAGACCTAGCCACCATACAAATTACCCCTATGAAATCGACATAAATTGCCATAAGATCCAAATTGTCATATAGATCTTCTCAAATTGGGTTTTGTATGCGTTCATTACGTCCATTAATGAGTAATCCAAAAATGATCCCTTTGGCCCCATATAGGGCTGCTTCCCGATCTTCACTTAAATCTATTAAAAAACAAAAATATTGCACTGATTCTTCTCAGATTTGGTTTGTATATATTTTTGCAAAATACAAGAGACTTTTCCAAACGTGATCAGGATCGGTCCATTTTTGGACCTAGTCCCCATATAGATATAGCATCCGATATGAACTTTTTCATATCTGCAGCCAAAAAAATTAATAAAAATCCCACTCAAATTTGGTTTTTGCTTATTTTCTATGTCCAGTTAGTTGGGCCTAAGAGATAGGGTCTCTAAACGCATGGTATAGGGTATCGCATAGTCGGCCTAGACCGACTATAATTTTCTTACTTGTTTTAGTTTTGTTTTTATTTTGGCTTCTTAGCTTTGCTTTATATATTAATTTATTTTAAGAGTTACGCAAGTAATAAAAATACTCTTATATTGCTGTTTATGATTATTTTAGAATATTATTTTGCGTTGATTTCATAACAAGATGATTAAAACAACTTGGAAATAAATTTGATTATTTATGTTCAGACAAATTGCACATTAATTAATAATGAGTATTAGTTCCTATTTTGCGTATTAAAGTAAGAAAGTTATTATTTTGTTCATAGGAAGTATAGATTTTAGATTTTAACGGAGCACTATTAAAATACGTCCTATTCGCAAGACTACAGATTAATTGTCCGATAAATTGTTAATTGTCGCGATGTATTATAAAAAAATTGTTTTGTAATTTCCAAATAGTAATAAAGGAAAGTACATTTTTACTTCAAATTTTATGAAAAAAAATATCTGTCTTTTGTTTTTTTTTTTTCTTAACGAATTTTTCCTTAGTCTCGGTTCAAGGTTGCTTTGGTTGTAGTACAAGGAAAATCATTTGGAATTTTTTATTGGTCCTTATCGAACCGGATAGCATCATCAGATTTCTTGTCGCTGGAAAAATTCATAAGGTGAAGTGACTATTATTTTATATATTTAATTTAAAATCCTCATTTTTTTCCTTTAAAAAATTTTTAATTTAATACAAATTTTTAAGGAAACCTTTGTGAGGTAAAAAAAAGTAGTTAGAATATAACAAGACTGATAGAATACAAGATTACGCCATCCCGCGGACAGTATTACAATTATTTGCGCCTGTAGGGCAAATGACGTAACGCAAAATGTGTTCCTATTGGCTAATAATTTTCACCTGTCAAACTGTTATGTTTATGTGTATGCTTATACATAAACAATAACATTGTAACAATGGGAAAATTTATTATTTTTCTTCAACTTTTTAACACACTTCACTGAATGTTTTTATTAATTTTAATTATTTTAATATTGTTTTTAATAAGATTTAAAGCGAAATTTGTAATTTATAACAAGAACTGATTTAATATTTTTTTGAGAACAGTCAAAGTGATTTTAATTATAAAATTCTAATCGACCTTTTTTTGAGTTTTTATTTAAGATTTTTTAAAGTAGAAAAATTACTCTAATCAGGCTTTCAAGGTCATGGGTTTCAACTGCAAATAAAAGATTATTCCATTTTTTTCCAATCCGACGTTTCGTTGGGATTATTCCAACATCTTCAGGGATTTTGTTTTATTGAATCTGGCAATATTTTCATAAACAATAAGAATAATACAATTTAATAACAACAAGGGAAAACATAACATCAAGTGAAAAATTCAACTTACATATAATCTTTTTTTTTTTTTGTCAGTTTTACATTTAAAAAATTTTAGGTATGTGGTAAAATACGAGTAAACAGCACGACATTAAACACACAATTATTAAAAAATAAATAAATATAAAATAAAATATCACAGATTAAACTTTTTCTTAATGTTAGTATCACTTGAAATTAAACTATTACTTGAAATTAAACTATTATATAATTAAACTATACTATAGTGTAATTTGCGTTGGTTTGATCTTTGTCACTTTTTGTATTTATTGCATGAAGTTGTCTGTCTTTGTTGAATTCTCAAACTCTCTAAAGTGCATCTCTTATATTTCATTCTCTCCTTGTCTAATATCTTTACATTATTAGATCCTTACATGTTTTGTTTCAATGCAGTGTTGTGCTAGCGCGGTTTCGTAATTAGTTTAACTTGTAGATTTTCTTTTTTAGTTCCTCTATGGTCTTCCTTAGTAGTGTGTCAAGCACGATGTCGGCTATTGATGGTGGCAGTGGGTTCCCCATTGGCATACCGTAGGTTTGGTTGTATATTTTATCGCCATATATGAAATAATTATTGTCAGTTAGACAGAATTTTATGATTTTAATTGGAAGGTTGCCAACTATCACATAAAACATATATTTTTCGCAAGATTTTATAATTTTCACACATGAAACAGACTTGGTAACTCTTGCGAGGGACATACTACATCATATAACGGGAAAACATTCGGATGGCGTAATCTTTTATTCTATCATTCTTGGAATATACTTCTTAATATAAAAAAGAGAGTAGTAATAAATCTAATCTAAGCCACTCTACTTTATCTTTGCTCTTTTCAACACCGTATTGTTACCTACGTATTGTGTACCATCTGTCAAGTTAATTCGCCGCTTGATTTTGTTTCTTTTTTAGTGCATTAGTTCAGTGATTTTAATTTTAATATTGTGAGTTTTTTTTTAAGTTATTTATTATTGGTACATATAAGTCTCTTGAAGCACCTCTAACCATATAAACTACTATATTTCTTTGTAATAAATTGGTGAAAACAAATTAGTAAAAATATACGAAGACAAGAACCGTACGTTCTGCTGCCAATATCACTACACAGAACGAAAAAGATTTTTTGGAGGTACCAACAGCACTACACAGAACGAAAAAGATTTTTTGCAGGGACCAACGAGTGTGTGTGTTTTTTTCTCTTTACATCAGCGGGAAAAATAGTAGGTACTTTGTGTTATATATATACATATATCTATATATATAAAATACAATGTATGTATATTTGTGTTTTATAGACTCTGAAACTACTCAACCGATTTGAGCCAAACCGGTTTCATTAGAAAGGTAATAGTCCAGATTAGGTTTATGGATTTTTGTATGTCAAGTGGGCGTGGCCCATCCCATCATACATCTTGACTATTGTGGTAGCAAGTGTTTTGAAACATTGCAATAGTACATATGTTACTAATGTGAGTAATCAGGACAAAAATTGGCGGGATCGGACGAGTGGGCGTGGCAGCTCTCATACAAAATAATTATTTAATATCAAATATCTAGAGTTATATAATAGTTAGAGCCTTCAAACTTCGTAGGAGTGCATAAATTATTAATATTAGGAGCCGAAGTGCAAATGGGCGTGATTGGATAAGTGGGCGTAGCAGTTCTCATACAAAGTTTTAACGCATAATTTCTGGAGTACTATGACAGCAAGAGTTCTGAAAGTATGCACTTGTACATATTAAACTAATTTGAAGAGTTGTGAAAAAATGGGTGGGATCGGGCCAATGGACGTGTCATATATGTATCTAGAGTACTGTAATAGATAAAGTCTTAGGACTTAGTGTGAGTTCATACGTTATCAACGTTAGTACTAGAAAACATGGGCGGGTTCAGATCAGTGGGCGTGGTACCCCTATACAAAATAAATATACAATATCATATATCGGGAGTATTAATGTGAGTAGTCCTACCAAAAATGGGCGGGATCAAAGCATCAAGGCACCTCCCATACATGGTAAATATATATCATCACATATCTAGGGTACTATGATGGCCACAGTCTTGAAGCTTTCTGCACGTCAATTGGTTGTTAATGTGAGTAGCCGTACCAAATATGGATGGGATTGGGTTGGTGGGCGTGGCACGTCCGATACAAAAAAATTATCTGGAGTACTATATCGCCGACAGTCGTGAAACCAGCTGTAAATACACGAATGATGAGTGTGAGAATTTATGTGAAAAATGGGCGGGATCAAACCAGTAGGCGTGGCACCTCCCATACATGGTAAATACATTCACCGTTTATCTAGAGTACTGTGACGACCAGAGTCGTGAAACTTTCTGCACGTTAATTGGTTGTTAACACGAGTAGTCGTACCAAAAATGGGCGGGAGTGGGTTAGTGTGCGTGGCAGATCTCATACAAAGTTTTAACACATAAAATCTGGTGTACTATGATAGCAAGAGTTCTGAAACTATGAACATGTACATATTAAACTAATTTGAAGAGTTGCAAAAAAAGGGCGGGATCAGATTAGTGGGCGTGGTACTCCCTTTACAAAGTAGATATATAATGTCATAAGAGTTAAAGCCTTAGAACTTTGTCTGAGTGCATGAGTTATTAATGTGAGTAGTCGAAAAAAAATGGACGGGATCAGACAAGTGGGCGTGGCAACTTTCATACAAAGTAAATACTTAATCTATATATATAAAATGCAATGTATGTATAATTGTCCTTTATAGACTCTGAAACTACCCAGCCGATGTGACCCAAACCGGTTTCATTAGAAACGTAACAGTCCAGATTAGGTTTACCGCTATATATCTTTTTTTATTTCAACTGGGCGTGGCCCCTCCCACATAAATTGAATAACATCATATATCTGGACTATTGTGATAGCAAGAGTTTTGAAACATTGCAATAGTACATATGTTACTAATATGAGTAACCAGGACAAAAATGGGCGGGATCGGACAAGTGGACATGGCAGCTCTCATACAAAATAAATATTTAATATCAAACATCTGGAGTTGTATAGTCGTTAGAGCCTTCAAACTTTGTAGGAGTTCATAAATTATTAATATTAGTAGTCAAAGTGAAAATGGGCGTGATTGGACAAGTCGGCGTGGCAGCTCTCATTTAAAGTGAATATTTAATGTCTTAAATCTAGAGTACAGTAACAGATAAAGTCTTGGGACTTAGTGTGAGTTCATAAGTTATCAACGTTAGTACTCAGAAAAAAGTGGGCGGGATCAAACCAGTGGGCGTGGCACCTTCCACACATGGTAAATAACTAGAGTACTATGTGGGCCAGAGTATTGAAACTTTCTGCACGTCAATTGTTGTTAATGTGAGTAGTCGTACCAAAAATGGGCGGGTTTGGGTTAGTGGTCGTGGTATCTCCCATACAAAAAAATTATCTGGAGTACTATAAACCCGACAGTCTTGAAACTAGGTGTGAGTCCACGAATGATGAGTGTGAGCAGTTACGTCAAAAATTGGCGGGATCAAACCAGTGGGCGTGGTACCTCCCATACACGGTAAATACATCTCATCATATATCTAGAGAACTATGGCGGTCAGAGTCTTGAAAATTTCTGCACGTCGATTGGTCGTTAATGTGAGTAGTCACACCAAAAATGAGAGGGATTGGGTTAGTTGGCGTGGCAGTCTTGAAACCAGGTCTAAGTTCACGAATAGTGGGTGAGAGAAGTTATCTTAAAAACGGGCGGGATCAAACCAGTGGGCGTGGCACCTCCCATACATGCTAAATACATATCATCATATATCTAGAGTACTATGATGGCCACAGTCTTGCAACTTTCGGCACGTCAATTAGCTGTTAATGTGAGTAGTCGTACCAAAAATGGGCGGTATTGGGCTAGTGGGCGTGGCACGTCCCATACAAAAATATCTGGAGTACTGTAAACCCGACAGTCTTAAGACCAGGTGCGAGTACACGAATGGTGAGTGTGAGAAGTTATGTGAAAAATGGGCGAGATCGAACCAGTGGGCGTGGCTCCTCCCATACATGGTAAATTCAAATCATCATAATTAACAACAAAAATATTCACTAGAAATAGGTTACATTGCAAAACAACGTTTCCCGGGTCAGCTAGTATATATGTATATATTTTTGGTGCATTGTTCGTTCGTTTTTTGGAATTCCATTTTTGGAATTTTAAATTAACAGTGCAGAGCAGTAAAAGAGTGTTTTCATTAGGAAAACTATTAAATAATAAGAAATTTTCGTTTGATATAGGAAAATTTTCGGTAATTTTGTTTTTATTTTCGATGATCGTAATATCAATACATATTAACACGGTGAACTAATTTCGGAAGATTGTTGCTTAACATAAAATAAATTTGATAATTTTTTATCGGATAATTTGGTTTTTTTTGGGAATCTTTATGAAGTTAAAGTGATTTAAATTTTTTTTTTTTTTTGTTTTTTGGAAAAAATTTGAGAATCATTTTCTGTGTCTGCTTGATTTAAGCTAAATCTCGGGTTGTTTACTCCATTAAAGGAAAAGTTTTTGCATATTAAAAAAAAGATTTCGAAACTCACGGTTGTGTATTTCACCGAGTTGAAATTTTTTTTGATTATTTTTATATTTTTTAAATAAATCCTTTTTTGGAAAGATGGCAAAGTCGGACCAGTAAATTAAATTTGAGAAAATGGCTACTCTATTTCTCTAATTTGAGAATGGGTATAATGATATGCGATAGCAGAGCAACACGTCGTTTACTATCGACCTTCAAAAGGAAGAATTTAAAACTCTTTGGGAGAAAGTAAGACTTTCTTATGAAGATTTTGCGACCGCTGGTAATTCAAAGAATGTAGGTTGGCCTATATATCTTGCGCCTCGTAAATGGGTGAGCTTTCGCAAAGCTCTTTCAATAGGCCGATACTTTCTTCGACTCATAATGGGACAAATTCAGCAGGGGTTTTGGAATTTAGATGCATAGCCATATGAAGCTTCCGCCTTGTAGTACTAAGGTATTTCATGGTGATTATCAGCGTTGCCCTTCGTTACGTAACATGTTAACTGTGGTTTATATAAACGATACCTCTTTAACTTCAATCGAAAAGTTATTTTATCTTCGTCAAAATACTCGGGATGAAGCTTTGGAGATTGTAAAGAAATCTCCTCTCACTAATCAGGGTTTTGAATGTGCTTGAGCTAATTTAAAGGATAGGTACGAAAATAAGCGCATTTGGGTCAGTGCTATTAACCTCGTGGCTGTCAAATCAGAGTCTGCGAACGGAATAAAACGGTTACAAAGATATACTAATAGTTACATTTCGGCATTTATTTACATGAAATTGATATTTCTAATTGGGATCCAATTCTAGTTTATCTTTCTTATACGAAACTGCCTGAACTTACGTTGTCTTTGTGGGAAAAGACTGTCGGCATCAAAACTAAGATTCCTAAATGGAAAGATTTGGTCACTTTCCTGACTTCTCGGTTCCAGTCATTGGAAACTGTTTAGGATGTTCGTTCCGAAGAAACGAAATATTTGGGGAAGTCAGATGTTGGGAATAAATGTCAGTCAGGTAACAATTCCCATTCAAGGAATAATTCATTTTTGAGAAAGAGGATTAGTACTTATCAGGCAAACGTTGTGGGAAGATCGTGCCCATTTTGTTCAAAGGACCATTACTTAAAGGCATGTCCGAAACTTTTGGAACTGGCTCCAACCGAAAAATTTCTAGTGGTTAAAAGATATCACCTTTGCATAAATTGTTTTAGTAATGGCCATCAATTAAATACATGTCAAAACAATTTCTGCTGCTAACATGTGAGCTTAAGCACCATACATTATTGCACAGGGAAGTGTCTGGATCTTTTTCTTCTAATAACTATGCTGATAGACCAGGTACAAATACTGCGACTGCACCGAGTATAAATGTTAAAAACTGTTTTGCTACTACATCAAAGCATATACTTTTATGGACTGCAGTTGTTAGTATCGTGCACCGGGGAGGCGTTTATAAGGCATGGGCGCTTACTGATTCGGGATCTTAAGCTACTTTTATTTCGGAGAGGTTGCAAAGACAACTTAAATTGCCAGTCAAGAGCATAAATGTCACAATGGCCAGATGGCTTAAATGAAACTATCGCAGGTACTGTCCAAAGGCAATGTTCATTTGTTTTGAGTTCTCCCCTTAATAGCCAATTTAAACTTGATGTGAACGGTTTGGTTTTGTTCAAATTGAAGGGAACGTTGCCTAATGAGCGCTAGATATTTCTGGCACCCCGGTAGGTGAGCGAGGGGTCGTGGGTTCGATTCCCACCAGAGGCTTTAATCTGTCGCTGCAAAAAAAAAAGAAAAAAAAATGAACAACTACTCCCTCTTTCCTCCTTTACCTATTTTCCTGAGATCAGCACAATGTACTGCATCTGTAGGGGGAATCCCCTGAGTGTTGATTAATTAAGAAGAAAAAAAAAATTCGTTACTAGATATCGAGTTAGCTGATCTGGACTTTGCAAAGAGTGTTCAAGTGAATATATTGCTTGGAGGTGACGTTTATTCTCAAATAATGCTAGATGGAGTTAAACGCAATATTTTACGCAAATTAATTGCCCAAGAGATAATATTTGGTTGGATCTTGTCCGGTACCTTATCTGTGAAAGGCAATAAACCTCTTCGTTCATGTGCGTCCTGTTACGCGAAAGTTGGACGCAACAAAAGACGTTATTGAAAATAATCGAAAATAAATAATGAGATTGGTGATTTGGTTGTCAGACGTGAAGACAACCTGCCTGCAATTGAGTGGCAAATAGGTCGAGTGCTAAAAGTCCATTTCGGTAAAGATGGTCATGTTCGTGGCTTAATTACTAGGCCAGTTGTGTTACTTGCGGTTCTTCCATCTTATTAGCTTCCTTTATTTTTGTTACAATAATTTTCTTCGGAATCCCGCTGTACCCAAAACCAAATGATTTGTCGCGTCTGGATAATAATTTGCTGCGTCTATGCGATAAATTTCTACAGACGGACTATCGTGAAAGAATGTAATTGGTCTCAATATATAAATACTGTGCGGGCTGCTTGAGCCATGATCACACCTGGCGTACTTGCGAGAGTACGGGGAAATGCAAACGCTCCGGTGATCTACATCACACGCTCCTCCTCAAGTCGGGGACGAGACCAAGCTCTAACTCTGAAAAGAAGAAGAGCAAGAAAATAAAAATAAATCGTTGAGAACGTAGACAATCTTCGTCTACCCGCCCAAGAGCAGAGGACGCATTTTGTCCCAAAGCTCACCAGGGGACACTGTTTCGTCCGGTGATATGTGATGCAAGAGGCGCGATTTGTCTCGAGCTGTAGTTCCTAGTCAATCGGAGAACTTCAATCAGCCTGCACAGTCTCGAAAGGACAGTTCGTAGAACCCATGGTGTCGTTTTATTGTCGATCTACATCATCAGCCAGACGATAATGTTGAAGCCGACAGCTATTATCAACATTGTATCGAAGGAACGGTACTTTTTAGAACGAACTCTTATTGCTACGAACTCGGTATGCTCGATAGTTTGGAGGGAGTTGTTTGGTTATTATCCGTGACAACTATGGTAGCAGCGAGAGAATTGAAACGTATACCGAAGTGAGACGAAGGTACCGGATTGTTACACTTTCTAAGTCTGTCGATTGAAGAATTTTAGATAAGTTTCCGGTTCTGCAATTGGCTGATCCGCAATTTCACTTAGGTGCATCTGTCAACCTAGTTTTAGTGGTGGCGGTACTTTAGGGAAACCAATTGCCCAGTTCACTCTATTTTCGTGACGTGTTTTTTTAACGACTGAACCCCGCCTCACACATACCCACCCCACCCGACCGAGTGAACATGCCCCCTTAACGTGAGGAGCGCGTAAACACCATGGTCCGAACCCTGCCGGATTCCAAGAGCTGACAAGTAGATTGTGTGGTCGTAAATCAGCTACAAACTATGTCATCAACTGATATTAGGAATAGACGAACTTAAAAAACATAAAGAACAAAAAAATAGTTGAGGTATTCAATGTAGTGCATCCCTATATATGCAACCCAGAATACTGGTAAAGTTAATAGTTGTATAAAATATTAATATATTAGTAGTTTTTGAGTAAGATACGAATATGAATAAAGTATGACTGGAGATCAGTCTGGTGATAAACATAAAAGAAACAAGTTGTTTCATTTTTAATAAGATGTACCTTTATATGGCGACCGTGAAAAAAAAACTTTAAATACAGAAAGAAAAACAAGAACAATTAAAGTGAAGAAATCTAATTTGAAAGTACAGAACAAAAATTAACAAATATTGCAAAAATGGAAAAAATGAAAAAACAAAAAACTAAGACAAACTTTAAATACCGGAAAAAATCATAATTTTTTTAAATTAAACATTTAACATAAACCAACAAACAAAAAAAAAACATAGTAAGTGATTGACAATAAAAACTGATTTGGAAACAATTTAATTTGCAAATGCAAAACAAAAAAGAATAATATAGTACAAAAAAAAATACCTATAGAAGAAAAAGTTGAAGCAGAAACATCTTAACATTTAATTAAAAGAAAAAAAAAAACACTTTAACTCTGACACACAAATCTGCTCTATTAAAACACACAAAAAAATCCCGCTACTTATTAGGCATATAAGAAAATATTGGTGCTGTGCTTAATTGATTTCTTGGACTTAAAATTTTAACTAAAATTGCTAAAAAAAAAAAAAATAAAATTGCTATAATAATGCAAAAATTAATACATAATGTGCAAAACTAGAAAATCAAAAATATAACTAAGAAATCAAAAACAAATTAAAAAAAAATCAATGTAGAAAGTACATATATAATTTCACAAAAACTCTCGTTAAAAGGACTAACGATTTTTTCTGGAAAAATATTAAAAACCACAAATGTCAAAATTCAACATAAATCAAAACTTAACAAAGAAAATGTTACAGAAAATATTACATATTTATAAATAAAAAAACTATTTAATATAAAAACATAACCACTGAAAATAAGAAGCCAGAAAAATTAAGGAAAAAAACCATATTCAAAATATCTAGTTTACAAAAAAAAAAAAAAAAACAACAGTAAAAATATATAAAAATTAAAACAAAAAAAAAAAAACCAATAAAAAAGTACAGTACAGAACAAAATGTACAAGTTTCAAATATATATATAAAAAAAAAAAAAGAAAAACATTAGTTAAAATATATAAAAATTGAAACAGTACAGTACATAAAATATAAATCAGAGAAAATTTGGGAAAAAAACAACAATTAAGTATAAAAACACTTGATACAAGTTAATACAAAACAACATCAAAGAAACACAAAAAGAAAAAAAATAGAAACTTTAAAAGAATGTCAACCAGACAAAAACTGAAATAACGAGCAGAAGCTGGTACGACAGCGCAAAAAGAAGCACAACAACAACTTCAAATAAGGAATTCAACAACACACCTTCCACTACACACCATAAAGCAGCAATCATCTTTAATACAACATTAACAACATTATTGTCAACTACAACCACGGCGGACAACTGCAACACCGTAAATATGACAATATAATATTATAAATATTTAATTATTAAAAATGATTTAAAAAATAAATATATATATATATATATATATATATATTTACCTTTATAATTAAAAAATTAATATTACGTTTATGCTTAACTAAATACTACTTACATTCATATTTACATTTATAATTATTTTTTACATACATACATATATACCCAAAAATAAAAATAAAATTTATAATTACTCTTTAAATTTAAAAATAAAATACCTACCTTTGTATTGAAATTAAATTCCCAAAAATACTTACCTTTTTAAGTAAAAATTAAATTACAGTTCTTTCCTAAACACTTGCTAAAAAAAAGAAATACTTACCTTGAGAATGAAGAAAAAATGTTTTAATTACTTTTACAATTATATAAATAAATAAAATTACATTTACAATTATATAAATGTCTACATAAATACTTACGTATATACGTTGATACTAAGAAGAAAAAAAAAATTTTAAATTAGAATTATATTACATTTATATTTACATAAATACTTAACTTGAAAAAATTACATTAAAACATGAATTTAAAAATACACTTACAAAAGAAAACAAAAAATACTTGTATACTTACATTAACTAGATTAAACTACATCTACGCTAATTATACTACATTTTTAATTAACTAAAAAATTATAATGATAATTAAATTTTGATATATTTGCTCTTTCGAAAATGTATAAAATAAAATAAAATTTATAATAATTAAGAGAATTTGAAAGTAAAATAACCGATGTATTAATTAACAAATTCTACATGGTTAAACCAAGATATCTTACATTAGCGTGAGTGCTTTGATATTAAGAGACGGTAATTAATTAACCTTACAAATCTTTCTTAGATAAAGATAAAAACAATTCATAATGATGACAATTTTAAGAAATTGTTCATAAATATATACATACAAAAAATTTTAAGAAACTGCTATCTGTAAAATTTGAATTTGTTAACGAAACTAAAGTCAAGACTTTATGCTTTCGAGGCTAAATAATAAAGTCGGCAAAAACAAAATTTACAGTGCAGAAAGGCCTAAAAAGAAGAAAAAATAATGATTTATACGTTTTTTAACAATATTTACGAAACAAAAAATTTAAAATTCATAGAGCAAATATAGCAACATTTAATAAAAAAAATATATACATAGTAATTTTTAATTATAAAACAAAAAATATACCAATTTTTAACAATAAAAAAAAATTTTTTTTTTGTATAATTTTTTATTTTGATAAAAGGGAGGTATAGTGCCTAACCCTCGAACATACGTTTGTAATTAAAATTATATTAATTAAAATTTTAAAAATAAATTTTGTAAGACAAATTTCAAAAAAGCAATAACTAAACAAGGACGGTACCCCTTGCTTAGTTCTTTCATTTTAATATAAAAAGGGGAGGTGTAGTGCATCCCTATATATGCAACCTAGAATACTGGTAAAGTTAATAGTTGTATAAAATATTAACATATAAGTAGTTTTTGAGTAAGATACGAATATGAATTAAGTATGACTGGAGATCAGTCTGGTGATAAACATAAAAGAAACAAGTTGTTTCATTTTTAATAAGATGTACCTTTATAACAATTATGTTCAACATGCAAGTGGTATACTTTTCTTTTGAGGTCATTATTCTTAAACATATTTTTTTCTTTATTTTTAGTTTTAGTAATTTAATTTTTAGAATAAAATTGATTTTAATGGATTTGTTTCTTTTTAAATTTGAAGGTTTGGAGTATTTGGTTCTTTATCTTTGATCCTCTAGATTGGACTTGGGTCGAAAGTTTTTGTTGCAGTACTGCAAGGCGACCGGGATGTTCAAGTTCGGGTGGTCACCCTAACGCTTATTTTGAAGCTGACACGTAGAGGACTCCACCTTCATTATATATTACTTTTTAATATTTTATTTATATATATAACGAAAGTAGTTTGCCGTATTTTGGCTTCCGTTGTTAACTCGTGACCAAATTGAGTTAGTTTTTCTTGCAGCGCTGAAACTTGGCCGTAGTTTCGCTATATAATTTATAAAAATATTCTTTTATAATTTCCAAATAGTAATAAATGAAAGTATATTTTTACTAAAAGTTTTTTTTTCCGTTTTTTAAATATATGCCAAATGCGATTTTATTAAATACGACTGTATACAAGGAGAGTTTTGTGTTTACTGCCACATTTTTTAAATGTGAATTTTGGTCAATAAAAGCAATATTTCATATTTCTATTAACTCTAACATTTGGAAGAAAGGAACATGAGGATTGTTTTTTCCTAATACGAGAGTTAGTATGAACAACCTGAGTTTTTTTTTTTTTTCCCAATTATTAGCTTTCTCTTCATTAACATAGTTATATCAATTACAAGTCTTGTAATGTGAAAAGCTTTTTTATATCTGGAACTATAATGGCAGATTACTCTCAATTGCATTGCACCTTATGTTTTGTATGTTAGAGGTATGTATTGTTGATCTTTATTGCAATAATTAGTTTTTATTGTTCGGTTTGAGATCATGTATATATTTTCTAATAATAAAAAAGATAATATTTTTGTAATGCAAGAGAAGTATGAGTTAAATAGTTGATTAAATATAAGTTGAAGTAATAGGCAGTACGATGCAGGACATGAGCAAGTCGTGTTTTTCGAAAGTGGCTACTCTGTCTAGCACTGTCTTAAATTTTTTTTCTATATTTCTCTTACATAGGGTTGCCATCCGTCCTCTTTTCCCCGGACACCGTCCTCTTTTTCAGGGCGTCCGGGGCAGTCCTCCTTCTTTTTCAACAAGTGTCCGGGGTTGTCCTACTTTTTAAACTTTTCTTCATAATTTTTTTTTATTGCCTAGAACCTTTTGATTGTCGCTGTTATATCAAATCACTTGACATCACTTACTTTGATTGTCAAAATGTTAAGCTTTTCTGCAGCGATGCCAACTTTTTGAGAGCAAAACTCTCACAAAAATATAAAAACGCGTAAAAAGGCAAATATTTTGAGTAAAAAAGCACTATATGTAGTGCGAACGGCACTACGTTGACATCACTTCTTATCAGTTGTTGTGTGTGTTTAAGTTTGTTCTCCGAAAAAAGAAGTAAGTTATTAAACATTAATGAAATGTGTAAAAACTCATAATTTTCTAATTTTAGAATGCCGAAACGCTAATGTACGTTTAACGAGGAGTTAAGAAAGAAATTTCCCTACATTAAAAGGGGAAATTCAGATTGGATGGTCAATTGCACACTCTGCAATTCGACAATTTCTATTGCAAATAAAGGAGTACAAGACATCAACAGTCATTTGGAAACGCAAAAACATAAAAAGGGTTTCACCAGCCAGGATTGTTCCAGCAAAATTAACACAATTTTTGCAAAAACTGCTGTAGACAATGAACTTCGAGCTGTTGAGGGTTGCATCGCTTATCACACCATTCTTCACAATATGTATTTTTTATCTCTGGACTGCACAATTGCATTGAATAAATTAGTTTTTAATGATTCTCAAAGAGTTAAAAATATATCTTGCAATCGTACCAAGGCTACAGCAATAGTTAAGAAGGTTCTTGCACCCCTTTCAACAGAAATGGTAAGGAAAAATATTGAACAAATTCAATTTGTGAGTGTATCATCGGACACGAGTATTTTCGGCGCTACTAAGCTATTGCCAATACTTATTCAATACTTCGATGTACAAAACAATGGAATCCAGACAAAGATATTGGACATATTATCAATTAGAAATGAAACATCAGAAACTATAGCAGATACTATTCTTATGCAATTGGAAAAATATTCTTTAAAATCTTCTTTAAAATGTGTTGCTTTTAGCGGTGACAATTGTAATACCAATTTTGGTGGTGGTATGTACAGATACGGTCCAAATAATGCCTTTGCAAAGTTAAGAAGTGCTTTGCATAAAAAAATAATTGGTGTCGGTTGTCCAGCCCATATAATCAATAACGCAGTTCACAAGGGCTGCGACACATTGTCGTTTGATGTGAAATCTATTGTTTTGAAAGTTTACAATCATTTCTCTGTTTATACTGTAAGAACTGAAACATTGAAAGAATTTTGCGACCAGTCGGAAATAGAATACGCAAAGCTACTTAATCATAGTAAAACAAGATGGCTTAGTTTATACCCTGCTATTGAGCGCATACTTAAATTATTTGAACCCTTGAAGAACTATTTTCTGGACCTAGAAAGCACACCTAAAGTTATAAAAAACTTTTTTGAGAGTGATATAAGCGAGGCATACTTATTTACAATACATTCGTCGATGAATATAATTCAAACAAATATTAAAAAATCGAAAGATCTGATATTCCATTGCTTGAAGTGAAGAAGATTTTAAAGGAAATATCAGAAAATTTAAACGAAAGAATAGAACATAATTTTATTCCAATAAAAGTTAAAGAAATTATTAAAAATGTTACTGATGAATCGAAAAAATTTCTTCTAATGGAAGAAACTAAAAGATTTTATAAGACGATTAAAGAGTATATTGAATCATGGACAATTCCTCTCAAGAATTTGGAAATATTTGACTGGTTATGTTTTGAAAATGTTGTTACTAGTAATTGGACGGATGTACAAAAGTCTGTTGAATTTTTAAAAAAATTTAACATTGCTTTTAATGATGAAAATTTATTTAATGAATTCCTTGTCCTGAAAAGTTATGTAAAAAACTTCGATTCTGTTAACACAACTGATAACAAGTTTTGGTGCGATTTTTTTGTTAAAAATTATGTTTTCTGTGAAGTTAAAAAACTTGTTTCATTTTATTTTTGCTTACCAGCACATAATGCCAACGTAGAACGTATATTTTCTTTAATAAAGGCACAGTGGGCGCCAGAGAGAAATAAATTGAATCCAGAAACTATTTCTGATATTATTAGAGTCAAATATAATTTTGATATGAATTGTCAAGAGTTTTATGAATATTTGAAAAAATGTGACAATAATGTATTGAATCAAATTGGAAGCGTTGAAAAATATTCATGAAACTCTTGACAATTCGTACCAAGAAATTATCAAAATGTACAAATGTATGTCCCGAAAAAGTATGCAATGAATTTGTTAATCGTTATGCCTTTTTTTTTTTTGTTTATTTATGTATTAATTTTAAGTTCAGAAAATTTTTTATGTTTTTTTAAGTTTTTTTTTAGTAAGAATAAATAATTTTTTATTTATAAAAATAAATTTTTTTTTATATTTTATCGCGTTTTTTATTTAAAAAAAATTATTTTATAAACTGTCCTCTTTTTGGAGACAAATGTCCTCCTTTTTCGAGGTTGACGTCCTCTTGTTCTCAAAATGGAAATGGTAACCCTACTCTTACATTACAAAATTATTATCTTTCCTATTATTAGAAAATATATACATGACCTCAAACCGAACAATGAAAACTAATTGTTGCAATAAAGATCAACAATACAATGCACTATGGTTGTTGCCTAGTGTAATTAATCCTATATAAAATGTTGAGCAAAAAAAATAAAATAAAATTTTTTTATAAAAATTTTGTACTAGGTCCAATATTTTTACAAATAACTCTGAAAATTTCCACATATGTTCGCAAGATTTGATGTTGTACTTTTACTACATACAAAGTACTCCAACACAACTTATACCTTTTTTATCACTACTTTTAAAGAATTTAGGATTAATACTAAACTAGCTGAACCCGGAGTGCTTCGCTACCCCCCATCGTTATAAAATAAAATAAAATTAAAAAAAAAATATTTATACATTAACAAAATATTATTTATTTAATTTAGAATTAATTATTGCACTAACAACTTTATAGAAGTTATTATGGATTTTAATTTTTCTAAAAAGGGCGTGGTCCCGCCCAGTTTTCTTGCAGTACTATTTCTATTAATTTCAATACGATATATACCAAATATCATCGCCGTAAGTTAAAAAATGGCCAAGATATGACGATTTTTAATTTTGGGTTGTATGGGCGGGGCCACGCCCCTTTGCCCACTAACAACTTTATATAGTTAAGGACTTATTATTTCACAAAAATATCCTTTTGTGAAAATTTCATGACGATCCTTCCAGTAGTTTAGAAGATTTACGTATTTTTATTTTTGTAAAAAGGGGCGTGGTCCCGCCCACTTTTCTTCTGGTATGTATTTCTATTCATGTCAATACCATATGTACCAAATATGACCGCTGTAGGTAAAAAAATTTCCGAGATATGACGATTTCAAATTTTGGGTTATATGGGCGTGGCGTGGGCGTGTCCAATCAAAAATTTGTATAGCTTATTATTCCTTCCAGAGTCACAGTAACACGCTCTCAAAATTTCAGGAAGATCGGTTCAGGGGTTTGGCCTCCTATAAAGCACAAACAAACACACATTCATTTTTATATATATATATATAGATTGAAAGCAGATTAATTATAATTTAAGGTAAAATGGGGCGAAAAACGGGGATTTGGTAATAAAAAAATGTATGGCTACCTTACCTGCAGATAAAAAGTGTATAAAACTTTAGGTAAATACATATTACAAAAAAAATATTTTGTATAGCAAACATTGTTAGTGGTACAAGTAAGTATCTGAATTAAAAAAAAGGGGGTGGTGAAGGGGGCGTGGTTCATAGTTATATGGCGACGTTAACAGTATTAAGAGCAATATACTACCAAATAAAAAAAATCCGTTGGAAGGAACAAATTTGTACAGAAAACAAAAAGCCACGCTAATGGGGGCGTGGCGTAAGAAATGTTTATTTCTACCTCGCCTGGAGTATAATGTGTATACAATTTGAAGTAAATATGTTAAAAACTATATGGGAGCAATTACATAATTTTAAAAAAGTGGGCGTAAAAGTGGGCGTGGTCGAAAAAAAAGTACCCTATTAATCATGCCAGGGTCCCAGTTAAATGCTGTGAAAATTTGAGGAAGATCGGTCTAGAGGTTTGGTCTCCTATAAGGAGAGATATTATGAAGAATTTATATCGGATAAATATTTTATAATTAAAACTACGTTTTAGAAAGTAGCAAATGAATCATATCAACAAGTGTGAATTAAAAAATATATCATGCATTTCATATAATTTTAGAATAGCTTTCGTTTGCATTAAGAGGACAACTATATTTTGAAAAAACAAATTCTCTATTTATACCCTCCACCCCAGTGTGCAGAGGGTATATATAAGTTTGTCATTCCGTTTGTAATAATTAGAAAAAAAATTCTGGACCCCATAAAATATACATATATATTTGTGATCCTTATAACAAGCGGAGTTGATAATAGCGATGTCCGTCTGTCCGTCTGTGGAAATCACGATGACGATTTTAATCGGGCAGCTAGGGTGCTCGTTTGCATAAAAAATGATTCATTAACATCCTGAGCAGTTTGCTATTTAAAATTGTCCAAATCGGTTGATTAGGTCCCGAGAATTGGGTGAAGAAGTAAAAAAGTCTTGAAAATATATTATTTGTTTATGTTGTTCTTGTCACGATCACGCCCTCAATGGGATAGCTAGGGTACTTGTTATTAGTGATAATGATTTACTAACGTCATGAGAAGGTTTCTGTTTGAAAAATCATGAAAATCGGTTTAACAGGTCCCGAGAAATCACTGAAAAGGTAAAAAAAATTTAAAAATATATGTTTCTCTATTGTTCTTGTTGTTATTCTAATTGTTGTATTTTTCTCATAGTTGAACTTGTTGTTTTTGCGGTCGCTGTGGTAATAATATAATAAAAAAATATCCCACAAAAAACTCTGGTAGGAAAATTTAAAAGTTTCCATTGTTTTGTCATCATTGAAAAAATTTGTTGTGTCATTTTTGCCGTCGCCACGAGCCTGCCTATAAAGTTTCAGATCGATTGGCTCACGGGAAAGGGGCTAAAAATCGATCAAAAATTTTGTCGACAAACAGACACTACCAGTTAATATAAAGGCAGTAAATAAAGGGAGTAAAAGTTCACCAACAATTTAAAAAACAAATTTTTATGTATTAATTTATTTAAAGAAAAAAAATAATTAAATGAAATAGTAATAATAAAAAATAATATACAAAACAAAAAAAGAATATATACATATGTACAAAGCATTATAATATATATAAAAGGTCAATGTTTTCTAACCGTAACCGTAACGAGTCAGTTGTTTTTTTACATGAAAATCATTTAAAACAGTTACCGAACGTAACCGGAACGTCCCAATACTTTTCATGTGAAAAAAGGCTGACACGTTACGTAACAGTTACATGTCGCTAACTTGTTCCTTACACAGGCTACTGATTTTGCAGCCAACTTCAGGTCTATTTATATAGTTTCTTAAACATTAAAAAAAACTTATAAACTTGTTTCTATTATTTTTTGTTGTAAGTAATAAATTATAAATATACTAAATTGCAAACTAAAATGGATACATATATTGGAGGTACTTTAATACAAAAGAGTACCATTTCGCCGCACAAACATGCCTTTAAAAGCAGGTTCAAGGGTAAGTCAGCGTAATATTTTTTTATGAAAACAATAATTCAATGATTTATTTGTTTCCTTTAGGTCAAGTTTCATTTCCAAACTCGGAAAATAGTTGGTACCATCTTGGATGATAGTCGTACTTTGGATAGACCATGGGTAAAAAATTTAAATTGGAAGTATGGGAATCGATGATACAATGAGGTAGCCAAATTTATCGTTAACAAAAAGGTAAGATATGCATATGCATTTAACTTTCTGGTTGATCATTATAAATCATTTTCTATAAAATTTATTATTACTACATATAAACACTCTATACATCTTTTGTATGGGAAGAACAAATAAAAAAAATTAACTAAACTAAACTAATGATGTTTTAATTATCACTAATGGGGACCTTATAGTTTCATATTTAATTTTAGAATGCCGAAACGCAAATGTACGTTTAAGGAGGAGTTAAGAAAGAAATTTCCCTACATTAAAAGGGGAAATTCGGATTGGATGGTCAATTGCACACTCTGCAATTCGACAATTTCTATTGCAAATAAAGGAGTACAAGACATCAACAGTCATTTGGAAACGCAAAAACATAAAAAGGGTTTCACCAGCCAGGATTGTTCCAGCAAAATTAACACAATTTTTGCAAAAACTGCTGTAGACAATGAACTTCGAGCTGTTGAGGGTTGCATCGCTTATCACACCATTGTTCACAATATGTATTTTTTATCTCTGGACTGCACAATTGCATTGAATAAATTAGTTTTTAATGATTCTCAAAGAGTTAAAAATATATCTTGCAATCGTACCAAGGCTACAGCAATAGTTAAGAAGGTTCTTGCACCCCTTTCAACAGAAATGGTAAGGAAAAATATTGAACAAATTCAATTTGTGAGTGTATCATCGGACACGAGTAATTTCGGCGCTACTAAGCTATTGCCAATACTTATTCAATACTTCGATGTACAAAACAATGGAATCCAGACAAAGATATTGGACATATTATCAATTAGAAATGATACATCAGAAACTATAGCAGATACTATTCTTATGCAATTGGAAAAATATTCTTTAAAATCTTCTTTAAAATGTGTTGCTTTTAGCGGAGACAATTGTAATACCAATTTTGGTGGTATGCACAGATACGGTCAAAATAATGTCTTTGCAAAGTTAAGAAGTGCTTTGCATAAAAAAAATAATTGGTGTCTGTTGTCCAGCCCATATAATCAATAACGCAGTTCACAAGGGCTGCGACACATTGTCGTTTGATGTGGAATCTATTGTTTTGAAAGTTTACAATCATTTCTCTGTTTATACTGTAAGAACTGAAACATTGAAAGAATTTTGCGACCAGTCGGAAATAGAATACGCAAAGCTACTTAATCATAGTAAAACAAGATGGCTTAGTTTATACCCTGCTATTGAGCGCATACTTAAATTATTTGAACCCTTGAAGAACTATTTTCTGGACCTAGAAAGCACACCTAAAGTTATAAAAAACTTTTTTGAGAGTGATATAAGCGAGGCATACTTATTTACAATACATTCGTCGATGAATATAATTCAAACAAATATTAAAAAAATCGAAAGATCTGATATTCCATTGCTTGAAGTGAAGAAGATTTTAAAGGAAAGAATAGAACATAATTTTATTCCAATAAAAGTTAAAGAAATTATTAAAAATGTTACTGATGAATCGAAAAAATTTCTTCTAATGGAAGAAACTAAAAGATTTTATAAGACGATTAAAGAGTATATTGAATCATGGACAATTCCTCTCAAGAATTTGGAAATATTTGACTGGTTATGTTTTGAAAATGTTGTTACTAGTAATTGGACGGATGTACAAAAGTCTGTTGAATTTTTAAAAAAATTTAACATTGCTTTTAATGATGAAAATTTATTTAATGAATTTCTTGTCCTGAAAAGTTATGTAAAAAACTTCGATTCTATTAACACAACTGATAACAAGTTTTGGTGCGACTTTTTTGTTAAAAATTATGTTTGCTGTGAAGTTAAAAAACTTGTTGCATTTTATTTTTGCTTACCAGCACATAATGCCAACGTAGAACGTATATATTCTTTAATAAAGGCACAGTGGGCGCCAGAGAGAAATGAATTGAATCCAGAAACTATTTCTGATATTATTAGAGTCAAATATAATTTTGATATGAATTGTCAAGAGTTTTATGAATATTTGAAAAAATTTGACAATAATGTATTGAATCAAATTGGAAGCGTTGAAAAATATTCATGAAACTCTTGACAATTCCAAGAAATTATCAAAATGTACAAATGTATGTCCCGAAAAAGTATGCAATGAATTTGTTAATCGTTATGCCTTTTTTTTTGTTTATTTATGTATTAATTTTAAGTTCAGAAAATTTTTTATGTTTTTTTAAGTTTTTTTTAGTAAGAATAAATACTTTTTTATTTATAAAAATAAATTTTTTTTTATATTTTATCGCGTTTTTTATTTAAAAAAAATTAATTTATAAACTGTCCTCTTTTTGGAGACAAATGTCCTCCTTTTTCGAGGTTGACGTCCTCTTGTTCTCATAATGGAAATGGTAACCCTACTCTTACATTACAAAATTATTATCTTTCCTATTATTAGAAAATATATACATGACCTCAAACCGAACAATGAAAACTAATTGTTGCAATAAAGATCAACAATACAATGCACTATGGTTGTTGCCTAGTGTAATTAATCCTTTATAAAATGTTGAGCAAAAAAAATAAAATAAAATTTTGTATAAAAATTTTGTACTAGGTCCAATATTTTTACAAATAACTCTGAAAATTTCCACATATGTTCGCAAGATTTGATGTTGTACTTTTACTACATACAAAGTACTCCAACACAACTTATACCTTTTTTATCACTACTTTTAAAGAATTTAGGATTAATACTAAACTAGCTGAACCCGGAGTGCTTCGCTACCCCCCATCGTTATAAAATAAAATAAAATAAAAAAAAATATTTATACATTAACAAAATATTATTTATTTAATTTAGAATTAATTATTGCACTAACAACTTTATAGAAGTTATGGATTTTAATTTTTCTAAAAAGGGCGTGGTCCCGCCCAGTTTTCTTGTAGTACTATTTCTATTAATTTCAATACGATATATACCAAATATCATCGCCGTAAGTTAAAAAATGGCCGAGATATGACGATTTTTAATTTTGGGTTGTATGGGCGGGACCACGCCCCTTTGCCCACTAACAACTTTATATAGTTAAGGACTTATTATTTCACAAAAATATCCTTTTGTGAAAATTTCATGACGATCCTTCCAGTAGTTTAGAAGATTTACGTTTTTTATTTTTTTAAAAAGGGGCGTGGTCCCGCCCACTTTTCTTCTGGTATGTATTTCTATTCATGTCAATACCATGTGTACCAAATATGACCGCTGTAGGTCAAAAAATTTCCGAGATATGACGATTTCAAATTTTGGGTTATATGGGCGTGGCGTGGGCGTGTCCAATCAAAAATTTGTATAGCTTATTATTCCTTCCAGAGTCACAGTAACACGCTCTCAAAATTTCAGGAAGATCGGTTCAGGGGTTTGGCCTCCTATAAAGCACAAACAAACACACATTCATTTTTATATATATATATATAGATTGAAAGCAGATTAATTATAATTTAAGGTAAAATGGGGCGAAAAACGGGGATTTGGTAATAAAAAAATGTATGGCTACCTTACCTGCAGATAAAAAGTGAATAAAACTTTAGGTAAATACATATTACAAAAAAAATATTTTGTATAGCAAACATTGTTAGTGGTACAAGTAAGTATCTGAATTAAAAAAAAGGGGGTGGTGAAGGGGGCGTGGTTCATAGTTATATGGCGACGTTAACAGTATTAAGAGCAATATACTACCAAATAAAAAAGATCCGTTGGAAGGAACAAATTTGTACAGAAAACAAAAAGCCACGCTAAAGGGGGCGTGGCGTAAGAAATGTTTATTTCTACCTCGCCTGGAGTATAATGTGTATACAATTTGAAGTAAATATGTTAAAAACTATATGGGAGCAATTACATAATTTTAAAAAAGTGGGCGTAAAAGTGGGCGTGGTCGAAAAAAAAGTACCCTATTAATCATGCCAGGTTCCCAGTTAAATGCTGTGAAAATTTCAGGAAGATCGGTCTAGAGGTTTGGTCTCCTATAAGGAGAGATATTATGAAGAATTTATATTGGATAAATATTTTATAATTAAAACTACGTTTTAGAAAGTAGCAAATGAATCATATCAACAAGTGTGAATTAAAAAATATATCATGCATTTCATATAATTTTAGAATAGCTTTCGTTTGCATTAAGAGGACAACTATATTTTGAAAAAACAAATTCTCTATTTATACCCTCCACCCCAGTGTGCAGAGGGTATATATAAGTTTGTCATTCCGTTTATAATAATTAGAAAAAAATTCTGGACCCCATAAAATATACATATATATTTGTGATCCTTATAACAAGCGGAGTTGATAATAGCGATGTCCGTCTGTCCGTCTGTGGAAATCACGATGACGATTTTAATCGGGCAGCTAGGGTGCTCGTTTGCATAAAAAATGATTCATTAACATCCTGAGAAGTTTGCTATTTAAAATTTTCCAAATCGGTTGATTAGGTCCCGAGAATTGGGTGAAGAAGTAAAAAAGTCTTGAAAATATATTATTTGTTTATGTTGTTCTTGTCACGATCACGCCCTCAATGGGATAGCTAGGGTACTTGTTATTAGTGATAATGATTTACTAACGTCATGAGAAGGTTTCTGTTTGAAAATCATGAAAATCGGTTTAACAGGTCCCGAGAAATCACTGAAAAGGTAAAAAAAATTTAAAAATATATGTTTCTCTATTGTTCTTGTTGTTATTCTAAATGTTGTATTTTTCTCATAGTTGAACTTGTTGTTTTTGCGGTCGCTGTGGTAATAATATAATAAAACAAGTAAGAGTGTTAAATTCGGCTGTGCCGAATCTTTGATACCCTCCACCCCGGTTTGAGTCTTGATAATAAATGTAAATGAAAAAGTAAACAATTTGTTAAACTTAATACCAAATTATTTCAGCAAATTCTTTGGGTTGGTTTTCTTCTTTTCTATTATTTCGGATTTATTTCGTTGTTTGCTTTTTGGTCATCGTGGTTGCTGATCGGCATGCATTTTGGTTATATACCTATATGCATGCGTTTCCGGTTATATGACATAACTTCTCGTTTAATTTAGTTTTTGCTAATTAAATAGCTCGCCCTAACCTCCATTGCAAAGGTAATGGTTGTGTAGAGTGGCTATATGCATTACATCGTGCTAATTGGAGATGGCTGTATAGTTTCTTTTAACTGGCCAAATATTTCTTCATTGTGGCCATATAGGTCGGATGGAGTAACAAAATAATAACAAAAAAAAAAGCTCTCTCAACTTTTTTTTTTAAATATTGCCATATTTTGAAAACATAGAGAATAAATTTATAATAATAAATAATCAAATTAGGGATGAAAAACGCAAAAAACGAAAAGTCCCAAACATTTTAAATAAAATAATTTAATGTTATCTTTATTTTCTGAAAAACTTCAAATTTTCATCCAAAAAAAATTGTGAAAATTTATATATAAAAAATAACATTCTCATAAAATTACGTTTACTTATGTAACAATTTTTATGTTAGCAATTCTTAAATATCACTTGAAGTTTTCTTAAATTCATTGAATTTAAATTAATATCGACAAATCTGTTTTTCTATTTATTTAAATTGTAAAGGAGTGGCATCTCTGTCAAAATAAGCGAAAAACACAAAGAATAGAAAAAAACAAATTACTTCGTGTTTGACAGGATGATTTTATGTTTATGTTTAATATCTTTATTTTTTTTACTAATATTTCTGTTTATTTATTTGAAAATGAAATAATGAATTGAATATGCTATTTAATTTTTTTATTTATATAAAAAAGTTTTTTAATTAAATGATTTTTATTTATGTAAAAATTTAAGTTTTTATCGATTGGATAAACAACACAAAAATGGTTGTCGTTTAGATAACAACAACAGCTGACTTTAACAATAGCGAATATCGTTTCAAAATTTTACAGATAATTTTGCAATTTTCTTTTTTTTACAATTCGACTATCGTTAAAAGAAGTTACTGAATCGCGGTACTGAAAAGTTATTAATATCTCCTGAATGGCAATATTTTTTTTAAATGTAAACATTTTTAAATGTAAAGATATTTCTAACTTTAAAATTATTATTTCCGACGTTTTGATATGATTTTCTGAAACTCAATTAATATTTTCTAATTTATAATTGGAAATTTTATTTTCAGTTTTTATTATAATTGATATTTTCTTAAATTTGAATGGAAAATTTAAAAAGTGAAATTTTGTATTTATGTGAATAATAGTGCTTTATTAATTATAAACAATTTTTAAAAATTAGATGTAATCGCAATCAGATATTTTATAGGTAAAGCAGAATAATAATTCTATATAACTATGTAGAACTGTTTTGTAAGCAAAAAACTCATTGACGAACTCGGTAACTCTATTTTGTAAAGACAACAAAAGTTAACCCCCCAATCTCACATCACACTGAAATTGTAAAATCGTTGTGTACGTATTATCAACGAAAAATTGTTCGAATTAGTCGAATCCATCGCCATTAAATTTTATGCTCAAACATCTGACTGCAATCTCATTTTTAAAATGTTGTCGAAGCGTAAACTTGAAAAAAATTTGTATACTTCTCTCTCTTATTTTATTTTAAGTAGAGTTACCAAGTTTATTATACAGGCACATGTTTGAGGGAAAATGTTTACATTTATTATTATTAGTATTATTTTAATAATAGTTAATAATATTTATGCTCTATAATTAACAAACTTGCGTTTTTGTATGCGCATTTCAAAAAATAAATCATTATAATAGATTTAACAAGTTAAAACTTTAATTACAATTTTACAGAATCCAGTAAATTTGCATTAAATTTATAACAGGGTAACATTAATCATCGTTAGTGTCTGCCACTATTCGCACGAAAAATTTGGTGCCATTAGTGTGATCACTGCGGAAAATGTGTGTGTATTAGTAAAAAAAATGTGAGTGTATTGAGTTTTTCGAACTTGCAGTGTGATGTGAGATTGGTGGGTAATATGCCAAACTTATGTTCATATTTGTAAAAGAATAATGAAAAAACGTATGAAATAAAAGACCAACCCGTGTATACTCTTAAAGGCCAGTTTACACTATCACACTTTGTAATACGATCTGTCAGAAATTCGAGTATTATGAAAAAGTCGTATAATGTAAAAAGCTTTTGTTATGAAATTGACAGTCTGTAGGATTTCATTTTCGAAGTCCGATGGTTTTTGAAACATTTCTAAAAACTTGCCATTTTCATCGGACCAGAGTTGTTTTTTTTTTGGTAATATTAAAAAAAATGGTAAACAAAAACAAAGAAAGTGAAAATAAAATATAAATTTCAAAATAAATTTGCTTATTATTCTAAACAGCTGTTTTCATAAGACTTGAGTGTTATGGTGAAAATGGCCTAAGTATGCAGAAATAATGTCGGTACGACTTTATGACAGTCCGATGAATTTCATCGGATTTTTATTTCGAAAAATCATACGACTGAGTGGTATCATGTAAATGGGCCTTAACATTGTTCTGTATGATATCTAGTTGAAAATATTAACGTTCATGTTAAAATAGAAATAACTATTGCAAAGCTAATTAGAACAAACAAAAATTATGGCGGCATCTACTGTGGCATAGTCACGCTGAGCAAAATGAAGTGACACTCTGTTAATACAAAAGAAATGTATTTTCCCCACAACAAAATCTGCAGAATTTTATGTAAATAAAATAACCGATTTATTTCTAACATGCAGTTACTATGAATATACATACATACATATATATAATATATGTACATTATTTGTATTATTTAATATGTGTATGTATGTATATTTAAATATTACACACAAAAAATACAACATCAAACGTTATTTTTGTGTTTTTCTCTTTAAAGGTGCTATTACATGATGTGTTTTTTACATATGTACTGTCAAATTTTCCCACAACAAAAGTTGTACACATCGAGTGATACATATGAAACATTGTTTGTGTACAACACATGAGGAAAGTCACATGTACATTTTTCAATTAGAACAGGTTCTATTTTTGCATGACAAACATATCAAAATACAACACTGCTTGTGGCGAAAGAAAAACAGAGTAAATTTTAAAGATTAATATTGAAAGAAAAATAAATTCTTTAGTATTAATTAACAATTAAAAAATAAATAACCTTTTTGTTAACAATAAATTTTTGTGAATTCACAAATTAAATTAGCTGTTGTTTACATTTGGAGGTTATGTCAGACGGTAATACATATGCACGTGTGATAGCAAAAATTATGAATCGTATGTAAAAGACAATTTTGACAGACATGAGGAATTTCATATGAATAAAAAAAGTGACAGTACATATGTAAAAAACATTTCGTGTAATAGCACCTTAAATAAATTAATACATAAATTTTTTTGCTAAATTTACATTTGGGCAATTCACAACAGGTGTTGTATATTGTATGTTGTATTGAAATACACAATACAATCATTTGTTGTGAACACTCACGGCCCATTTACATGATACCACTCAGTCGTATGATTTTTCGAAATAAAAATCCGATGAAATTCATCGGACTGTCATAAAGTCGTACCGACATTATTTCTGCATACTTAGGCCATTTACACCATAACACTCAAGTCTTATGAAAACAGCTGTTTAGAATAATAAGCAAATTTATTTTGAAATTTATATTTTATTTTCACTTTCTTTGTTTTTGTTTACCATTTTTTTAATATTACCAAAAAAAAAACAACTCTGGTCCGATGAAAATGGCAAGTTTTTAGAAATGTTTCAAAAACCATCGGACTTCGAAAATGAAATCCTACAGACTGTCAATTTCATAACAAAAGCTTTTTACATTATACGACATTTTCATAATACTCGAATTTCTGACAGATCGTATTACAAAGTGTGATAGTGTAAACTGGCCTTCAGTTGTATTTTCATATTGTAAAACGCTTTCTTTAGTAATTTTCGATCCAACGAGGAAAGATCGCTTCGTCGCTTCTGCTATTTTGTATAAGAGAAAACACTTGCCAGTGTTTGCTTTTTGGTCGTGAGATATACCCTGGAGTTTTAGTTACGTACCTCTTGCATTTTAATTTATAATGAAAAAAAAAAAAAATGTTAAATGTTTTGGTTGGTACTGAAAGAGAAAATGCATACTAAAAATATAAACATTAATTTTTATATAAATAAACTTATCGATGTATTTGCGTTATTTGCATTATTTGCCATATTTTATTTTATAATTATTTATGCTGATAATATTCTATGTATTTGTTTTTTCTTTTTCATAAAAACTGGCATTCACTTGGAACTGATATGTTATGATACAATATACAACATTTACTAAACATAGCAAATGAAGTTGGATCGTGTATAAGATTTTTCAGTGAAAATTACCAACAACAATTTTACACTATTGTAAAGTGATACACGATACAAGAGATACAACGATACATTACCATTGTGAATTGCCCAATTGTTTTTTTTTTATTAACAACTAGGTATTTTAGCATTATTTGCTTTAGATGTTGGTGAATTTTTACTCCCTTTATATTAACTCGTAGTGTCTGCTTGTCGAAAAAATTTTGGATCGATTTTAACCACTTTCCCGTGGCCCAATCGATCTGAAATTTTGCAGGCAGGCTTGTGGCAATGACAGAAATGATCTAACATATTTTTTTAGTGATGCCAAAACAATGGAAACTTTAAAATTTTTCTACCAGAGTTGATAAAAAAATGTACAAAGGGTTTGTTTTTGTTATATTATTACCATAACGACCACAAAAACAACAAGTCCAGCTATGAAAACAATGCAACATTTAGAATAACAACAAGAACAATATAGAAATATCATGTTTTTCATTTTTTTTTTACTTTTTCAGAGATTTCCCTGGACCTGTTCCACCGATTTTAATGATTTTTGAAGTAGAAATCTTTCCATGAATTTGGTGAATCATTCTCACTAAAAATGATCACTGTAGCTGCACTATTGAGGGCGTGATCGTGACAAGAACAACATAGAAAATTATTTTTTTTTTCAAGACTTTTTTAGTTCTTCATTCAATTCTCGGGCCCTAATCGACCGATTTGGACGATTTTAAATAGCAAACTTCTCAGGATGTTAGTGAATCATTTTTATGTCAACGAGTACCCTAGCTGCCGGATTGATGCCGTCATCGTGATTTCCACAGACGGACAGACGGACAGACGGACATCGCTATATCAACTCCGGTTGTTATAAAGATCACAAATATATAAATTTTATGGGGTCCAAAATTTTTTTTCTAATTATTACAAACGGAATGACAAACTTATATATACCCTCTGCACACTGGAGTGGAGGGTATAACAACTCTACAACAGCAACAATGACAGTCATATGTTTTTCAAATAGGAAAAAACTGTTTATGTGTTAGTTTCGGTCATTCCCCAGTATGCATTGAAATATTATTTCTCCAATGTTGGAGAAAAGTTAAGTTCTTAAATTGATGTCAAATGTAATTCTCAACTTGGGTTGAACAATTTTTCTCCTTGTTTGCTTTCAACTTGACATCAAGTTGAGACTTAACATTTTTTACAATCTTTGAGAAACATTTTTACTCTCAATTGGATATCCAACACTTTTCTCCACTTGAGACCAAACATTTTTTCAACTTGAATACGATTTGTGTTAAGTCTGAGATATTATTTAAATATGTCATAAATAATAAATTAAATTAAAAAATGCCAAAAAAGTACAAATAAGTCATTGATATATTTTTAATTATTTCTGCTTTTTGTCGAATTTTTCAAAAAATGTACAACTAATTAATTCATTTATTTTTAATTCTAGATTTTAAAAAATGTACATAATATGTACATTTAATGTTAAATATGTACATAGTAATGTTAAATATATAATGAAATTAAATTGAAACATTAAAAAAAGTACATTGTTTTCATTTCTAAAATTAGTATAATATTTTTTAATATGGCAATTCCGTACCTTCCATTTGATACCGATTGGAAATATTTCTTTGCTATCAAGTTGAGAATCACAAATTTCTCAATTTGATAACTATGAAAATCGCCATATAAAAAATGTGCCTTTTAAGTTGAGAAGACTATATTCGAACTATTGAGGGCATTTGAGAATTAACGTTGGAGATTTGAGAAATGTATTTGATCTCAAATGCACCTCAAGTTGATAGCAAACAAAAATGTTTATTGGGACATTTATTGTAGGGTCGTTTGCACACACACAAAAAATAGAAAATAAATTGTCAATAAGCAAAGCAAGTGGCTTCGAAATTCGATGATGCCAGTTAATCATTTTTTGTTCACGCGGAATTTATAATTGGAGGAATTTTTTTCTCGAGAAATGTATTTTCCGTGAGAAAGAAATTCCTTGAGAATATTCATAATTGGGATGAATAACTTTTAATTGGAACTTTTCAGTCAGAATAAATCATAATTCTAGTTAGATATTGGTTAATATTTAATTAGAAAAAATATTGTGGTGGCATCTACGCAATTATTGAGGCAGTCACGGAAAAATTAAATGCAAGTCTGTTTTTTTTTTAATATAACAAAAATGGATTTTCCCTTTAACAAAATATGGCAGAATTCTTTATAAATGAAATGCAAAATGGAAAATCAATTTTGTGCCAATTCTTAACAAAATTAATAAAATATATATATGTATTATTATATTTATTAATATTTGTAATTTTATTTGACACAATTTCACACACAGTTTTACAGATCAACTGTTTTAATTAGAAAAAATATTGTGGTGGCATCTACGCAATTATTGAGGCAGTCACGGAAAAATTAAATGCAAGTCTGTTTTTTTTTTTAATATAACAAAAATGGATTTTCCCTTTAACAAAATATGGCAGAATTCTTTATAAATGAAATGCAAAATGGAAAATCAATTTTGTGCTAATTCTTAACAAAATTAATAAAATATATATATATGTATTACTATATTTATTAATATTTGTAATTTTATTTGACACAATTTCACACACAGTTTTACAGATCAACTGTTTTCAACTGATTTAGAAGTTTTCTGTTTTTGAAACAGTAGTGCCAATTTGTAACATTTTGTGATGTAATGAAAATCGCAGAATAATAAGTTAATACACAATAAAAAATATTAAATTTTTAAGTTTTATATACATATTGCAATAAAAAAAACTTTGGTAAATTTACATTGAAGATGGTCAGAAATGAATGAGAAAAAATATATAGACATTTTAGAAAAGCACATTTAATGTTAAACTTTATGCACAAAATATATGGGTTTTTGTTGTTTCGAATTTAACTGTGGCTCTAAGTGAAAAGTTTTAGACCGACCGTATATTACATCTTGAGGATCCTCACCTAATATTTTCAAATATTTTAAATTCTTTTTAACTCATTTAACCTCATTACGAAAATAGTAAAACAGTAAATATGGAAAATCCACGCACCTCAAAAAATTGTTTTCTATGAAATAAATTAAAGACATTTCATATTATACAATTTTCTTTCAAAAATGTATCAATTATTGCAAATTTGAAATTTGACATATAGTATTTGTACATATATTTGTATAGATTTCGCAGTATGAAAAGAACTATTATTTCTTTATTTAGAATATATGTAAGTATTGCTCGCAAAAAAATGCAACATCATGAATGAAACACATAGACGACTGCTGGCAGCAGCATTTGTAGTCGTATAGTCAGCTACTTGATTTTTCTGAATACGACAGCAACATATAATACAAATGCATTTTTATTTAAATATACAATTACTTTTACTTATTTAAAATGCATTAGTACAACGTAAAAATAAATAAATTAGTTTAATGCCTTTTGATTATTAATGGAATTATAGCCTTTCATTTTGCGATTTTTTTTTAAACAAAATAAAATATTTCATAGCACTAAATTCTTTTACATATTTTGTTATATTGTCAACACTATTTTTGTTTAGTAGCCAACAAAACACACTTGCAGTTTTTTTTTTCTATTTGAAGAACATATGACTGCCATTGTTGATGTTGTAGAGTTGTTTTTTTTTTGATTTTGTTTCGTTAACTCTTTTGTATTAAAGCACCTCCAATATATGTATCCATTTTAGTTTGCAAATTCTGTATATTTATAATTTATTACTTACAGCAAAAAATAATAGAAAAAATTTTATCAGTTATGCTTACGAAACTATATAGACTTGAAGTTGGCTGCAAAAGCAGTAGCCTGTGTAAAGAACAAGTTAGCGACATGTAACTGTTACGTAACGTGTCAGCCTTTTTTTCACATGAAAAGTATTGGGACGTTCCGGTTACGTTCGGTAACTGTTTTAAATGATTTTCATGTAAAAAAAAAACAACTGACTCGTTACGGTTACGGTTAGAAAACATTGACCTTTTATATGTATTATAATGCTATGAATGCATTTATCTTTATTTTATTTTATTTATATATTCTTTTTTTTTGTATTGTATATTATTTTTTTTTATTATTATTACTATTTCATTTAATTATTTTTTTCTTTAAATAAATTAATACATAAAAATTTGTTTTTTAAATTATTGGTGAACTTTTACTCCCTTTATTTACTGCCTTTATATTAACTGGTAGTGTCTGCTTGTCGACAAAATTTTGGATCGATTTTTAGCCCCTTTCCCGTGAGCCAATCGATCTGAAATTTTGCATGCAGGCTCGTGGCAATGACAGAAATGATCTAACAAATTTTTTTAGTGATGCCAAAACAATGGAAACTTTTAAAATTTTCTACCAGAGTTCACAAAAAAAATGTACAAAGGGTTTGTTTTTATTATATTATTACCACAACGACCACAAAAACAACAAGTCCAGCTATGACAACAATGCAACATTTAGAATAACAACAGGAACAATATGGAAACATCATGTTTTTCATTTTTTTTTTAATTTTTCATAGATTTACCTGGACCTGTTCCACCGATTTTAATGATTTTTGAAGTAGAAATCTTCCCATGAATTTGGTGAATCATTCTCACTAAAAATTATCACCCTAGCTATCCTATTGAGGGCGTGATAGTGACAAGAACAACATAGAAAATTATATTTTTTCAAGACTTTTTTTAGTTCTTCATTCAAATCTCGGGCCCTAATCGACCGATTTGGACGATTTTAAATAGCAAACTTTTCAGGATGTTAATGAAGCACCCTAGCTGCCCGATTGATGCCGTCATCGTGATTTCCACAGACGGACAGACGGACAGACGGACATCGCTATATCAACTCCGGTTGTTATAAGGATCACAAATATATATATTTTATGGGGTCCAAATTTTTTTTTCTAATTATTACAAACGGAATGACAAACTTATATATACCCTCTGCACACTGGAGTGGAGGGTATAAAAATATCCCACAAAAAACTCTGGTAGGAAAATTTAAAAGTTTCCATTGTTTTGTCATCATTGAAAAAATTTGTTGTGTCATTTTTGCCGTCGCCACGAGCCTGCCTATAAAGTTTCAGATCGATTGGCTCACGGGAAAGGGGCTAAAAATCGATCCAAAATTTTGTCGACAAACAGACACTACCAGTTAATATAAAGGCAGTAAATAAAGGGAGTAATACTATGTTCTCACTGCAGCTAAATCCGCATTTGACTCGCTTTATAGTGGATTTAATTAAAGCTTGTCAATTTTTGCGTATATAAATACTGTCAAAATAAAACCCTCGCTTTAGGTAAATCGAGAATAAATCCAACAGAAATCAGGGATGTATTGTGCAATTCGCCGCAAAATGAACAAATTTACAACGCTGCAGCAGAAAATTTGCATCATTTTACGACTGTGTATTTTTATTTACAACAAAACAAAACAAAAATTTATAAACAAAAGCAGCAAGTGAGTATAGCAAAGAATTTTTTTAAATTTGTCTTTGTTATGTTGCATTTTCTTCATAATGTCCATTATGGAAATGATTTTCATAATATAATTTAAATTTTGCATTTTATTTCACTTTTAACTTTTTTTTTCGCAAAATTTGTTTTCTCCAAAACAAAAACTATTAAAATGTAAGTAAACAATTCGTTCGAACAGCTGTGCAGCAACTGTCAAACTAAAGCTACAAATAGTAGTGAGAACGGTGGAGATTAAAAAATAAAGCTAATGCGGATTTAGCTGCAGTGAGAACGTAGTATAAAAGTTCACCAACAATTTAAAAAACAAATTTTTATGTATTAATTTATTTAAAGAAAAAAAATAATTAAATGAAATAGTAATAATAAAAAATAATATACAAAACAAAAAAAAAGAATATATACATAAAATAAAGATAAATGCATTTATAGCATTATAATATATATAAAAGGTCAATGTTTTCTAACCGTAACCGTAACGAGTCAGTTGTTTTTTTTACATGAAAATCATTTAAAACAGTTACCGACACTGCTACTGCTTTTGCAGCGAACTTCAGGTCTATTTATATAGTTTCTTAAACATTAAAAAAAACTTATAAACTTGTTTCTATTATTTTTTGTTGTAAGTAATAAATTATAAATATACTAAATTGCAAACTAAAATGGATACATATATTGGAGGTGCTTTAATACAAAAGAGTACCATTTCGCCGCACAAACATGCCTTTAAAAGCAGGTTCAAGGGTAAGTCAGCGTAATATTTTTTTATGAAAACAATAATTCAATGATTTATTTGTTTCCTTTAGGTCAAGTTTCATTTCCAAACTCGGAAAATAGTTGGTACCATCTTGGATGATAGTCGTACTTTGGATAGACCATGGGTAAAAAATTTAAATTGGAAGTATGGGAATCGATGATACAATGAGGTAGCCAAATTTATCGTTAACAAAAAGGTAAGATATGCATATGCATTTAACTTTCTGGTTGATCATTATAAATCATTTTCTATAAAATTTATTATTACTACATATAAACACTCTATACATCCTTTGTATGGGAAGAACAAATAAGAAAAATAAACTAAACTAAACTAATGATGTTGTTTTAATTATACTATTGTGTTTTGCGTTTTTTTTTTTAAATATTTTAAGGTATTAAAAATTTTGGAACAAGTGTAGTTTAGTGGCTACACCCCGATTTTTAATTTTTTTGCAGGGGTTAGGGGCTTTTGGGGCGATTTTTGAGAAATAATTTTTTTTTAGCGGTCGAGTGTATTTTCGGAGTTATGGACCGACAAAGCTTTGACTTTGATTTGTACATAACTTTGTTACTTATTATGGGATTTCAGCAATATATATATATATATATATCATTGGAAAGCTTACTCTATTTAATGTTGGTATTTACAATTGAATGAAAGCTGGGTCACTCCAAAAGCCCCTAACCCATGCAAAAAAATTTAAAAAATCGGGGTGTGGCCCGATCAAAACGATTTTTTTACCCTTCAAGAACAGCGACGATCATTTGCCCGGTCATATGATTATCACTACTGACTGGAGTTTCGGTCATCGCGTAAAACAGTTTTTATTTTATTAAGGCCAATATGCAAAAACTGACCGAAACTTTTGTGTACATGTGATTTTGCACCTTTGATGGATAAATACATCATCGTTGACCGGTCACGCTTGATTATAATGAAACACGATTTATTATTTTATATTTATTTATTGTAGTAAAAATCAAAATTAAAAATAAATATTAAAAACACAACAATATCACTAATTCCGAAACGTGTTGATAGCTCTGAGCCAATAGACATAAAAAAATGTTGAAACAGGACAATGGGCTAAACTTAATACAGACATTTAAACAACTTTGCTGACTTTTAGTAGAAACATCCCTCAAAGTGGTACATAACTTAGCACTGAATAACTTGAATAAACTCAATAGAAATCTCCGGTAATGGGCCTTATTGAAATCAGTACTTTCTTAAAGAAACAAATTTATTATAACACATACATATTTTTATATCAAAAATTTATATTAAGCTTACCTTTTGAGTGTTGTGAGTTAATATCGGCCAAAACTGATATACTTCATTTGGAAAATTGATGGATAAATGATGCATCCATTCATATACTGTTACCTTTGTTTGTACAGAACCGTGTGTGAAATATTATGACAATACCTCCATAAATCAATTTGTTCAATATTCTGAGATCTTTGTTCTTTTGAAGAAACAAATTTCATTATGGATGTATTTACGGCTGCTGCACATTACTAAATATTCTTCATATTATCAACATAATATTTCAGACATGGTAGAATGGCATAAACTAAAACATTCGAGCCAAATAATAAAACAAACTCCCGTATCCATTTTATTGCAATAGTCTGAAAGATAAGGATTAGTGTAAACTTCTGCAAGGAAGATTTACTTTATTTTTAGCTAGAATTTTTAATAAAATGTCAGTGCATTACCTTAATAAGTTCATTTGGTGATTGCGCATGTATTATTAATATATTTATAGTGTCTTCCAAGCGCACTGAACTAGAATCATTACGAATCGATTTAAGAAATTGTGTCAGCGTAGTTTCACACATTTGTATTTCTTGTGTATTATCTTCCATCATAAAAAGTCCAAAAAGATAACCATATTAATTTCTGAAACAGCATTCACAATCGAAGTCCAAGATATTACATATTGTCGCACAATAAAAGTCTTTACATAAATGCGTTTCTTAAGAAGAGGTATAAAAGCTTCTAGATTGAAACTTTCTGAAGATTCCTTAACAATATATTTAAGTAAACGATCCAACAGGAATAGGCCACAAGACGCGAGCAGCAAATAAACCGGAGAAGGATGTAAGGAGGTACGTGCCACCACGTTAAACAAGGATCACACGCAAAATACAGGACACGTAAATCTTGATCGTTTAAACAATTGAGAATGGGACCAACGAATTTACTGACATATTTTGAAGAGTCCTAAAGAAACAAAATTAACTTGAACTTTTAATTTAATAAATTACTTACCTATCCTAAGCTTAATCTTATAGCCGCCAAACCAATTGAACCTCCCTTTCTTTTATCAAAATCCGGGAGGATAACACCCGGGAATTCACATATATTGCTGTTAACGAAAAAAAAAAAATCAAAAAAAAAAAACAGCTCTACAATATCAACAATGACAGTCATATGTTCTTCAAATAGAAAAAAACTGCAAGTGTGTTTTGTTGGCTACAAAACAAAAATAGTGTTGACAATATAACAAAATATGTAAAAGAAATTAGTGCTACGAAATATTTTATTTTGTTAAAAAAAAATCGCAAAATTAAAGGCTATAATTCCATTAATAATCAAAAGGGGTTAAATTAATTTATTTATTTATTTTTACGTTATACTAATGCATTTTAAATAAGTAAAAGTAATTGTATATTTAAATAAATATGCATTTGTATTATATGTTGCTGTCGTATTCAGAAAAATCAAGTAGCGGACTATACGACTACAAATGCTGCGGCAGCAGTCGTCTATGTGTTTCATGCATGATGTTGCATTTTTTTACGAGCAATACTTACATAAATTCTAAATAAAGAAATAATAGTTCTTTTCATACTGCGAAATCTATACAAATATATGTACAAATACTATATGTCAAATTTCAAATTTGCATTAATTGATACATTTTTGAAAGAAAATTGTATAATATGATTATACAATTTCATAGAAAAAAATTTTGTTAGGTGCGTGGATTTTCCATATTTAAGGTTTTACTATTTTCGTAATGAGGTTAAATGAGTTAAAAATAATTTAAATTTTTTTGGAAATATTAGGTGAGGATCCTCAAGATGAAATATACGATCGGTCTAAAACTTTTCACTTAGAGCCACAGTTAAATTCGAAACAACAAAAACCCATATATTTTGTGCGTAAAGTTTAACATTAAATGTGCTTTTCTTTAATGTCTATATATTTTTTCTCATTAATTTCTGACCATCTTCAATGTAAATTTACCAAAGTTTTTTTATTGCAATATGTATATAAAACTTAAAAAATTTAATATTTTTTATTGTGTATTAACTTATTAGTCTGCGGTTTTCATTACATCACAAAATGTTACAAATTGGCACTACTGTTTCAAAAAAAAAAATGGTTTTCCATTTTGCATTTCATTTATAAAGAATTCTGCCATATTTTGTTAAAGGAAAAATCCATTTTTGTTATATTAAAAAAAAACAGAGTTGCATTTAATTTTTTCCGTGACTGCCTCAATAATTGCGTAGATGCCACCACAATATTTTTTCTAATTAAATATTAACCTATATCTAACTAGAATTATGGTTTATTCTGACTAAAAAGTTCCAATTAAAAGTTATTCAGCCCAATTATGAATATTCTCAAGGAATTTCTTTCTCACGGAAAATACATTTCTCGAGAAAAAAATCGTCCAATTATAAATTCCGCGTGAACAAAAAATGATTAACTGGCATCATCGAATTTCGAAGCCAGTTGCTTTGCTTATTGACAATTAATTTTCTATTTTTTGTGTGTGTGCAAACGACCCTACAATAAATGACCCAATAAACATTTTTGTTTGCTATCAACTTGAGCTGCATTTGAGATCAAATACATTTCTCAAATCTCCAACGTTAATTCTCAAATACACCTCAATAGTCCGATTATAGTCTTCTCAACTTAAAAGGCACATTTTTTATATGGCGATTTTCGTAGTTATCAAATTGAGAAATTTGTGATTCTCAACTTGGTAGCAAAGAAATTTCTCCAATCGGTATCAAATGGAAGGTACGGAATTGCCATATTATAAAAAAATTATACTAATTTTAGAAATGAAAACAATGTACTTTTTTTAATGTTTCAATTTAATTTAACATTATTATGTTATTATGTACATATTTAACATTAAATGTACATATTATGCACATTTTTCAAAATCTGATAATATTAAATATGTCATAAATAAGAATTTAAATTGAAAAACTCGACAAAAAGCAGAAATAATTAAAAATATATCAATTAATTATTTGTACTTTTTTTTTTGGCATTTTTTAATTTAATTTATTATTTATGACATATTTAAATAATATCTCAAACTTAACACAAATCGTATTCAAGTTGAAAAAATGATTGGTCTCAAGTGGAGAAAAGTGTTGGATATCCAATTGAGAGTAAAAATGTTTCTTAAAGATTGGAAAAAATGTTAAGTCTCAACTTGATGTCAAGTTGAAAGCAAACAAGGAGAAAACTTGTTCAACTCAAGTTGAGAATTACATTTGACATCAATTTGAGAACTTAACTTTTCTCCAACATTGGAGAAATAATATTTCAATGCATACTGGGGAATGACCGAAACTAACACATCATCAGTTTTTTTCTATTTGAAAAAACATATGACTGTCATTGTTGCTGTTGTAGAGTTGTTTTTTTTTAATTTTTTTTCGTCAAACAGCAATATTTGTGAATTACCGGGTATTATTTATTATTGGTTGTCGGAAAGTGAAATTAATTCTGAAGTGTTAACTTAAATTGATAAAATAAACGGAAATATAGACATAAATAAAGTTAACACTTTCTACATATATATTACAAAAAAAGCTGATTATTTAAATGATTCAAGTGATATCGCACACAGAATGGTTAGAGTTTAATATGAAAAATAACTGCGCAATTGGTTTGGCGGCTACAAGTTTAGGTTTTGGAAAGGTAAGCAATTAATTAAATTAAAAGTTCAAGTTAATTTTTGTTGTTTCTTTAGGACTCTTCAAAATATGTCAGTGAATTCGTTACTCCCATTCTCAATTGTTTAAACGATCAATATTTACGTGTCCGGTATTTTGCGTGTGATCCTTGTATAACTTGGTGGCACGTTCCTCCATTATACCCTTCTTCTCCGATTTATTTCCTGCTGGCGTCTTGTGACCTATTCCTGTTGGATTGTTTACTTAAAAATATTGTTATAGAATCTTCACAAACTTTCAATCTAGAAGCTTTTATACCTCTTCTTAAAGAACGCATTATGTAAAGAATTATATTGTGCGACAATATGTTATATCCTGGATTGCGATTGTGAATGCTGTACCTGAAAATAATATGGTTATCTAAATATTTGATATTATTGATGGACTTTTTATGATGGAAGATAATACACAAGAAATACAAATGTGTGAAACTACGCTGGCAGTTTCTTAAATCGATTCGTAATGATTCCAGTTTAATGCGCATGGAAGACACTATAAATATATTGATAATACATGCGCAATCACCAAAATTATTAAGGTAATGCACTGAAATTTTATTAAAAATTCTAGCTAAAAACAAAGAAAATCTTCATTGCAGAATTTTACATTAATCCTTGTATCTATCTTTCAGTCTATTGCCATAACATGGATACGGGAGTTTGTTTTATTATTTGGTTCGAATGTTTTAGTTTATGCCGTTCTAGTTTATGCCATGTCTGGAATATAATGTTGATAATATGAAGAATAATAAGGAATGTGCAGTATCCGTAAATACATCAATAATGAAATTAATTTCTTCAAAAGAACAAAGATCTCAGAATATTCAACAAATTGTTTTATAACATGTCTCACACACGGTTCTGTACAAACAAAGGTAGCAGTATTTCAATTTTCCAAATGATGTGTATCAGTTTTGGCCGAAATTCTTGTTAAGGTAAGCTTTATTATAAATTTTTTATATATAATTTAGTGTTATAATATATTGTTTTCTTTAAGAAACTACTGATTTCAATAAGGCCCATTACCGGAAATTTCTATTGAGTTTAGTCAATTTATTCAGTGCTAAGTTGCGTACCACTTTGAGGGATGTTTCGAGTGAAGAGTCAGCAGAGTTATTTAAATGTCTGTATTAATTTAAGCCCATTGTCCTGTTTGTTTTTTCTTTATTTCAATATTTCATGTTTGTTTAATGTTTTTGAATTGCTTGATTTTTAATACAATAAATAAATAAATAATAAATCGTGTTTCATTATAATCAAGCGTGAAATTTCGAAATTAAATTTATTTTAAAGAAAAATTAAATAAAAAAAAAATTAATACCATAGCTTTGATGCGAGCACTTGTGGAGGAAATTGGGAATAGCCAAAGGATTAAAAATTAAAAATTTTAAATTAAAAATTAAAGACTCAGGTGGAGGGTATCAAAAAATTCGGCACAGCCGAATTTAACACTCTTACTTGTTTGTTTTAGTTTTATTTATTTAATATGGATTTTCTAAGTTTGAAAACTACAAATTCATCGTAAAAACGGCTAATGATAAATTTTTTGTCGTTTAAGTGGTGGATTTCTTTAATCGCATCAATCTCATATATGGAACTGTATCAGAGTACTGCAACGAATCGACATGCCCAACAATGTGTGGAGGTGCTCGATACGAGTATTTATGGGCAGATGGTGAAAAGTAAGTATTATTCAATATTATATAATACAATCAAAATCTTTTGTTGTCATATGATAACTGTTTTACATTGAGCTTAATAACTTGCAAATAGAGATGCTAAACAGGAATCATAAATTTATATCCCTGGATTTTTCGGTTTGAGGGATTTAAATTTCTTTATAAACTACTACGGGCCAGTCAAGAAACCATTGCTTATTAAAAAGTTAAAATGTTTAGGATTTTGAGTATTTTTTATAATACGCAACATATAATAACGCAACAAATTTGGGGGAAAATTTTCTTTATATCTTAACATAATCACATTTCAGCTCGATGCACTTTTCTAAGCGATATTCAATATCTTCAATACCCTGTTTATTAGGGCGGGTCGATTTAAAAATCGCCCATTGCTCAGTGAAAATCGTATTCTAGGGATCAAAATAAGAAACTTTGCCGAAGGAACCATACCTCTAAAACGAATTCTGATGTCCCAGAATTTGGGTCGAACTTTTGGGTAGGGGCAAATTTTGAAAAATCCCACTTTGACCCATTTAGAGTGCTCCAATCGAGTCCAAATGTATGACCGACCCCCACTAACTTTAGAGGCCCGACCCACCCATGCCAGTGGCACACCCCTGGAGCTCCCCTGGGGGTTCCCCATACAAAGATTTCAAAAAATCGCCAGTTTTGGCACTTTACATGAAATCAGCGAAATGCCTATGTTTTTTCTTTATTTTTATTTATTTATAATAACATTTATTATTTATTTATAATAATATCTATTTTTTCTCTTAAGAAATTTATTTAGTCAGAACATATGCAAATGAAAAAATTAAAGTTAGTTATAGAAAAGAAACTAAAAAAAATTATTGTTTGAAGTCTTTTTTACTTTCAAGTCTAAGCAATTTCGCACGGCTCTCTAATGTCGTCGCCTCTACATTTTCTACAGCCTCTACATTTTCCGGCATAACCCGTTTGGAAACGCTAGCTAGCAATTGAACATGTCGTTCCGTTCCTGTGTGATGGAATTTTTGGATCATTAAACGGTGGATCATCTTGATTTAAATATTCTTTCAATGTATCGTACGAAATGCTTCGCGTGAATGGTGGTTCAAATACGTTATTTATGTCATTCATATTGATCATTTCCGAGTAACTTGTGCAATTAAAGTTTATATCTGGTTTTTTATAAGCTCTAAGTTGCGTTGGGTCATCAACATCGGTTCGATAGCGTAGAATTTTCTTGATAGCACAGTCGCGCTTTTCTTTGCTATCATCAAACAACATTGATAACAAGATATTTTCCGAATGCGCATAATATGAATTATCTTTAATTACTTGATTGACAATTTTGCATAAACGAGGTTCTAGAAATCGTGACCAACCAATGAACTTGAAAAATAATGCACTGCCGTACACGACAGAGCTGTAATACTTGATATTGAAGTACATTGGCACTAACATTTAATTATGAATTCAACCAGAATTCTTAAATTTGCATCTGGATTTTCCGTTGTCACATATAATCGTAATAATCTAGCGGCCTTGGTGAGCCACCGAGAATGTACAATTTTCCCTGGTTTGATGTTAGCCAGATCCACCGAAACCACGCCGCTAGAAATTGCATGGGCCATGTCGTATAAGTACTTCGAATCGGTGGAAAATTCAGTTTTTTCTGGAGCAGGGGGCATATTTTGCAACTCAATTTTCTGGAAGCCGTCCACCACCTGAAAATATATAATAATAAAATAATTAATAATGGTTGACAACTATAATAAATGAGTGATAGCAATAACTTACCGGAACAGTTTCACAAGTTTCGATTTGACGGCTCAGTTTTCCGGTTGCCGATCTCGGTCCAGTGCTGGTTGATTTATCCAAAGCTTCAAACGAATGCCGAAACGGAAGTTCGTTGAAGTGTATAAGGCAAACGAACCAATGCAATGGTCTTTTTAACAGCAATTCGAATCGTCGTATAATTCCACCGTGTGGGCCAGTGTTTGTTGGCTCACCGCCGGTGCATATTCCAATTAATGCATCCAGTGATATATTTTTATCGTTGAAAAAATCATTTAATTTGGTTGTTCTGTATTCAGCGGTTTCATATTCCAGTCTTACGTTACCAATCAATTCAGAATTGGGTTCTCTCAAAATAACAAGATGAGGTTCTTTTACCATCCTAGTATGATACTTCTCATCAATTTTATCTATCGTTAAGGTATCATCTTTTCTGCCATCGAATGAAAATGCTAACAAATTGGTATCATCTAACCGTTTGCGAAGCACTTCTTGTCTGCATTTCTCTTTTTCTCTGCGAACTTTCGATTTATCCATGATGAGAGGTTTCCCATGCTTATCTTTAATTTTAAAATCTTCAAAAAGAGCGGTTCCCAATGCTGATGCTACTCTATCAGGCACACCAAATCTGTCACATACCAAGGCAAAGTTAAAACAATCGTATCTCTCTGTGTATTGTGAACTTGTGTTTCTATCCATATCTTCTTGAACCGGTGGCGGTGCGTATGTTGAATCATCGGGATCTTGGTATGTTGGCATTGATGACATACACGTTTCTCCTTGCTCTTCAATTTCCATCACAAATGCATCCATTGTTAGTCTTCTCTGATTATGTTGATCGTACATAAACTCTTTGAGGCGTTCGGGAACCAAGCCGCATGCACATGGATCTGCCTTCAAATCGCATTTACATGTTCCAATATAAAAAATTGTTTCCAGAGATTTTACATACTCTGTAAATTGTTGGGTTTTGTTTCTTCTCTTGATTTGGTCTTGATATTTGTCAAGCAATCTATTCAATTTATTACATACACTTTTTTTCAGCATTATTTCCATACCAAGTTTTTCCCAAATTCCAATCAACTTATCTTGTACTTGAATAGTGAATGATTTATAGGAAAGCTTTTTTTGTTCTGTTTTAGCACGTTCGCTTAAGTAAAAATAATATCTCAAGATATCCAGATGGGTTGGTAAATTAAGATCAGTCAAATCAGTAGACACCCCAAAAACAGTAACATCATGCTTGGGTATATGACTCATTGGGTTTTCGATAGTTGTTTTTGCTTCATCTTGCGCTGTAGAGGATGGTGGATTCATTGTAAACTTTTTGATTTGGAATGGTCTCTTCACTTATTATTTTTTTAAAATATTTTTTATCTGAAATAAGCACTTCACACTTTGAGTTCTTCACAACGACTTAATGCATTCACAAAAACTGTTGCCTTATATATGGTCTACGAGAAGAGGTAATAAGAATGAAATGGTAATTTCAATTCTACCTGCTGTGTCTTGTGGTGGCTTAAAAACCCACACAAGCAATTTTACGACCTGCAATTGTGTCACAGTGATACGTTCATTTTTTAAAAGGGTTGAATAAAAAACCCATACAACTAAGTTTACGACATGCAAATGCATGACAGTGATGCCTTGGTTTTAAAAGGGTTGTAAAAAACTCTAATTTCTAATAAATTTTTTTAATTTCTTTTCTATTACTAAGTTAAATTCATTTTTTCATTTACATATGTTCTGACTAAATAAATTTCTAAAGAGAAAAATAAACTCCAAAAAGAAAAAAACATAGGCATTTCGCTGATTTTTTCATGTAAAGTGCCAAAACTGACGATTTTTTGAAATCCTTGTATCGGGAACCCCCCAGGGGAGTTCCAGGGGGTGTGCCACTGGCATGGGTGGGTCGGGCCTCCAAAGTTAGTGGGGGTCGGTCATACATTTGGACTCGATTGGAGCACTCTAAATGGGTCAAAGTGGGATTTTTCAAAATTTGCCCCTACCCAAAAGTTCGACCCAAATTCTGGGACATCAGAATTCGTTTTAGAGGTATGGTTCCTTCGCCAAAGTTTCTTATTTTGATCCCTAGAATACGATTTTCCCTGAGCAATGGGCGATTTTTTTGCCTCCCCACAAATCGACCCGGCCTAGTGTACAGGCTTGCTAAACTTGAGACCCCATGACTTTTTAGTCAAAGATCAATGGTCATTCATCAGGGATTTGAAGATACATTTTTAAGTCTGGTGAATTCGTTATTTCATATGATTTCGCAGAAAAGTATAAATATGTTTTTCAGGATGCCATACAAGCATTCCACTTCAATATATTCCCTATATTCACAGTAGTTATTTACTACATGAAAGATGAAAAAGCGGAACACAAAAGTATGGCAATCATATCCGACGATTTAAAACATGATACCGTTGCAGTTTATGAGTACCAGAAGATAATACTAAAATATCTAAAATCTAAATTTACAGTAGAGAAGGTATACTACGTTTCGGACGGAGCTCGTCAACATTTTAAAAACTAAAGTAGCTTCGCAAATCTTATGGCTCATAAAACCGATTTTGGAATACCAGCTGAGTGGCATTTTCATCCTACTGCTCATGGTAAAGGAGCATGTGATGGTACTGGAGCAAACCTTAAAAGAAATGCAGCGAAGTATAGCCTCCAGTGCTATACTTGTCGATGGAAGACTCAAGATGAAAAAGTTTTCTGCCTCTACTCAATGCGATTTCTTTCCAAAGCCAAAAAAGAAACCAGCAGCGAAAGCAACAGCTGAACCTAGTAACGTGAAGAAAGGATTGGCTAAAAAAGCAGCAAATAAATGCGACAAATAAGCTGGATGAAAGACTGGATTTTTACAAAGTGACAAAACTTAAATACTTCATCAGCTACAATAAATTAAGTATAAAAATAGTTATGATATAAATGGATCTAATGTGATTAAGATTATATTTTATTAAATTATTTATCTATTTATTTTTGTTAAAAAAAAAATAAATAATGATAATTTTTCGACATTTATAGAAGAAAAAAAGTAATTTTTTTCCTGAGGTAAACATATTGTGGGTATTACAGTATCGAAAGTATGAAATTTTAGTTAGGTATGTTACATACTGCACGGAGCCGTTCAACAATTCAAGGAGTGATTGGACGCTATAAATACGAAGGACGTGTGGAGAGCAGTCCGGACGTCCGGCAAAACTCAATGATGGTGATAAGTGTCTTATCAAACGAATGGTGGGGATGAATCCTTTTATAAGTGCTTCAACGATAAGTTCCGAGTTTCTTAAATATTATAAAAAAGACATACATCCGGAAACCATAAGACGCGCCATTGTGAATAGTGGATTCAAGTCATGTGTACCAAGTCAAAAGCCACTTGTGAGTGCAAAAAAACCGACAAAAAAGGCTAGACTTTGCAAAGACATATAAATGCGCCATTAGACTTCTGGCGCAAAGTTATTTTTACCGACGAGTCAAAATACAATATTTTTGGCTCAGATGGCCATTTAAGAGTCTGGAGGAAACCAGGGGAAGCATTAAATCCTAAAAATACAATTAAAACTGTTAAGCATGGTGGCGGTGGTCTAATGGTGTGGGGTTGTATGAGCGCGGGCGGTGTTGGAAACATGCAAATTATAGAAGGAACGATGGATCAATGTGTATATTGATATATTTAAAAAATCTAAAAGATAGCGTTGCAAAACTGGGTCTGCCCTCTGATTATTTCAGCAGGACAATGAACCAAAACACAGCGCTCATAACGTGCGCATGTGGCTGACCTACAATACACCACATCTATTAGCAACACCACCGCAGAGTCCTGATCTTAACCCGATGAAGCATGTGTGGAACGAGCTAGAAGACAAGATCAGACCTAATGAAATTCGAAACAAACCACAACTTAAAACAGCGCTGCAGGTGGAATGGGAATATATTGATAGCTTGTGTACGGAGAAGCTCTTCAGATCAATGCAGGACCGGTTGAAAGCGGTTATAAAAATGAAAGGATATCCAACAAAATACTACTTGGTGAATACTTATTCGAACACGAAATTTTGGTTGACAATTTTATCATGTTAATATTAATCTTTTCAGCTGTACGCAGAGTATTTTGCAACCAAACTGAAGTTTTTTTTGGGGTTTTATTAATAATGAAAAACTGAATTACCTTTTGTTTATTTTGATAAAATATATTAATGAATACTGAATACATGTACTGAAAACTCGTTTTATTTAAAAATTGAAGTTCAAAATCAAAACTTATGATATAAGGGAGCTGTACGCAGACTTTAGTGGAAGACTGTATAATAATATCTTCAAATTAGTTTTTGTTTTTAAATGTAAATTGTTGTAAAAATTTTTAAATTGTTCCATGTCCATGGTATTAAATATTCGACTACTTTTGCTCAAAGCTAGCTCGTTTATTTTTAAATTATGAATTTTTGATATCAGTTTCTCCAAAGTCATTCTTGTGGTCTATGGATTATCGCTGCATCTTGCAATAATTTCATTATTTGTTATTTTAATTGAATTATCTTTAAAATTGTTGTTTATTTCAAACTTAAGTTTTCTTATTTTCTTCATATCCGATATTGATGTATACTCCCAGACAAAAAGTTGATCAGGCCTTTGCTCGGACGTGCACGTTGTATAGCTTGTAACATCAGGGTTATTTGTGTTACATGGTGTCTCGACTAGCCGTAATTCATGACAATTTTCAAGTCAATGGCTAGTGAGACTACTATTGTTCATGTCATGACTAAAAAATCCAACTTTTTGCCATGACAGAAAGTCTGTCATAAACTCAGTCATTTATTTGAAGTTTCAGTATATTAAAATGGCGCAACTTAAATTAAATAAAAGCGAAATTATTAATTTCATTTTAAAAAAGGATTCACTCAAAATCTCGTGCTTTTTCTTTCATTTTTTCTTCTTCAATTTATATTTTTAGTTTTTGTAACTCTTTTAAAGCATTGAGTACAATAACATTTGTTGTTTACGGTTCAAAGACATTTTGGAAATGAAATGTCTAAACATAATTTACCCACTTCGCGTTTTCTCTCATTTTGTTGCTCTGACTTGAATATGAATTATAGCTGTCATAAATTATAGCTAGTCGAGACAGCGTGTTAATTAGTTGTTTTTTCATATCTCTTGTTAAAGCTAATATTTTCTTTGCCGATTCATCCCTAGCTGTCGCTATTCGAAATTATGCTTGATAATGCATCTACATTAGTATTCATTTTCCCTTTTTGTATTTGATTTCAAAATTGTAATCAGACAAATCCATTCTAATTCGTGTCATTTTAAACGATGGGTTTTTGTGTGAAAACAAAGAAATTAATGGTCTGTGGTCGGTTATCACGAAAAAATTTCTGAGCCAATTTCACCTTGCGATAAGACTGCACCAATTGCAAAATTTTACGCATCTGTGGTTAAAATAAATGGTTTGTTAAAATCTGGGTATTGAAGTATTGGTGGATTCATAAGTTTTTCTTTTAATTTTTCGAATGAGTCTTGGCATTCCTTATCCCATTTGAAAGGTTTGTTTTTCTTTAAAAGCGAGTTTAAACTTTATGCAATGCCAGCGAATTTTGGTATAATACGTCCATAGTAGTTACAGAAAACTACTAATCTTCGTATTTCATCTGCATTCGCAGGAACTGGATAATTTTTTATGACATCATCTTTAGCCGGGTCTGTTTTTATACCTTTATCAGTTATGAAGTGTCCAAGATATATTACTTCTGGTTTTAAAAAACTGCACTTGCTTGCATTGAGTTTTAGATTATATTTTCTCAATCGTTCGAATTATATTGTCGTTGTGGTGCTTTAAACTACATCCAAAAATAAGGAGGTCGTCCACATAAAGAAAAGCTTCGGCATCTAGCCCACTTAGCGCAATCGTCAACATTGAAAAATATTTAGCATATCAAGCAATATCTAGCATTGAAAAATATTTTGCTTTTCCAAGCTTATTGAGAACATCATCAATTCTTGTTAGTGGGAATTTGTCGTTGACTATCTTTTCATTTAGTTTTCGGAAGTCTACTACTAGACGCCATTTTTTTGTGTCATTAGCTGACTTTTTAGGTACCACTAGTAATGGTGAGTTATATGGGCTAATATAATATTTGATAATGTTATCGGCTAATAATTGTTCAACTTGATTATTTATTTCCTCCATTTGAGTTTGTGGTAGCCTGTAATTTTGTATATATACCGGGTTTGAAGCTGTGGTTTGTATCTGTTGTGTATAGAAATTATTCACACTGAGTTCCTCTCCAGGAAGATGGAAAACATCTTGAAAATCTTTGAATTTATCGATTAGGGTGTTCTTTGCGTATTGATCATTCCCACCAATATCTATGTTTTTTAAAAGTATTTTAAATCTATCAACGCCATGTTGATCTTCTACCTTTGTGAGATATACATTATAGTTTTTCGATGGTTCTATTTTGCAGTTCAATTGATTTAAGGTAATATCTTTCTCAGTAGCTTTTAATACTTTAACATGTGGTACCCCTTTCGCATGTATTAAGCTATTTGGTATGAACACTTCTTCAGCTATTTCTTTTCTCAATACGATGCTCTCTTCGTCTTCCTTTGTATCAAGAGCAATTTTTTTGTACCTATACAATCTTCATTTGTTATACCAGTCAATCTGACTGTATTTGTTGTATCAATATTGGAGAGATTTTTAATTTTGCATATTGAAATGTCCGCTCCTGTATCTATGAGAAATTTTAAATTTTTATTGCTATTATTGCATTTTATAATTATGAATGTTTTCACAAGTATTATTTGATATTTTTTATATTCTTAATTTTGGCCTCTCTGGGCAACTGCTTCTGTCGCCCGGCCATCTCAGTTTCCCTCAGTGGCTTTGTAGTGGAATTATCTATGTGTGTTATATCTGTTTCTTTTATCATTTATTCTTTCTCTTTCATTAGAGTTGTTATTGAAATTATCGTTTCTGTTGTTTATATTCATATAATTATTATTATTATTATAATTATTATTATTGTTGAAATTGTAGTTTCTGTCAAAATTTCCATTTACGGTATTATTGTGTTGAAATTTTTGTGTGTATTGTCGTAATTGTTGTTATTTCTAAAATTTCCATTATAGTTTTTATAATTGTAATAATATCGTTACTCTTGGAGCTACCAAAATTGTTATTATTGTTTCTGGCGTTGTTAAAACGATTATTGTTGTTTCCAAAATTGTTATTTCCGCGGTAATTGGAATTGAAAAATTTTCCTCTATGGTTATTATTAAAAAGCTATTAATATGAAGCAATTTTTTATTCTGTAAACCTAAATTAGTTTCTGCTGTTATGCATTTTTAAACTGCTTCATTTAATGTTTTTGGCATATCTGGTAATAAAATTTGTTGATATTCCATATTTACCCTTTTGATGAAAACATTAAGTGCGACGCTATCACTCATTTTGTATATCGCGTCCTTACTGTCTTGTGCGACTTTTGGCAGTTCGGCAATTTCTACCCTAAAATCAGATATATTTTTGTCGTTCTGTTTTGTTGTTTCCAATTCTGTCACAACATGCTGTTTTTTGGTTAGGAAAAGCGTTTTCCAATGCTCCTTTTAAATCTGCAAAATTTGATAGTCGATTTGAACGGCCTAAAATACTACAAACTTGTGTCGTTAGTTTGAAATTATTGACGTACTTAACGAATATTTCTCTATCTTCTTCTTTTAATATGTCATGAAGCAATTCTGCCTGTGTGATAAAATTTTCTAAATATTTGTACATACCCTTAAATACTTATAGGTTTTTACCCACCATTGATATGTCGAAATTAGCCATTTTTGTTAAATTACCTCCCTGCCAATCTTGATTATTATCTTTCTTTTTTATATTTATGTTTTCTATTATGCCTGTGAGTTCTTTATGTAAAATTTAAAATTCTATGTTAAGAGTGTTATTATCTTTATTTTCATTAGCTTTAAAAAATCTTCTACGCTTTGTTTTAAATTTACGAGTCTTTCTAATTTATTTTCTTTATATTTTTTCTCATAAACTCTATTTTTACTTTTTTTATATTTCATTTTAGCTTTTCTAACTCTTCATTACATTCTTTGGCAAAATTCATTTGCCGAATGTGTAAAATTAAAAAAGAAATGAATTAAGAATATAAAGTAATATAACGATAAAATCGTTAATAAAAATGTTTTGTTTTTATACTAAATTTCTTTGTGTGTATCTTGTATATCTGGCATATCCTTGCGGTTACCGGTTACTAAGAAAAAAACAGTTCTGCGTATTTGGTATTTTATAGATCAGCTGTTTAATTTTTACAATTTATAAAAGGTGTTTGTTTGGTAATTTTGTTTATTTCATAATTTTTGATAAGTTTGTAATTTTAATTATATTGTAATGTATATTCTTTTTTTTTATACCCTCCACTCCAGTGTGCAGAGGGAATATATAAGTTTGTCATTCCGTTTGTAATAATTAGAAAAAAAATTTTGGACCCCATAAAATATATATATTTGTGATCCTTATAACAACCGGAGTTGATATAGCGATGTCCGTCTGTCCGTCTGTGGAAATCACGATGACGGCATCAATCGGGCAGCTAGGGTGCTCGTTGACATAGAAAATGATTCACTAACATCCTGAAAAGTTTGCTATTTAAAATCGTCCAAATTGGTCGATTAGGGCCCGAGATTTGAATGAAGAACTAAAAAAAGTCTTGAAAAAATATAATTTTCTATGTTGTTCTTGTCACGATCACGCCCTGAATAGTGCGGCTACATTGATCATTTTTAGTGAGAATGATTCAACAAATTCATGGGAAGATTTCTATTTCAAAAATCGTTAAAATCGGTGGAACACGTCCAGGGAAATCTCTGAAAAAGTAAAAAGAAAATGAAAAATATGATGTTTCTATATTGTTCTTGTTGTTATTCTAAATGTTGTGTTGTTGTCATAGCTGGACTTGTTGTTTTTGTGGTCGTTGTGGTAATAATATAATAAAAACTAACCCTTTGTAAATTTTTTTATTAACTCTGGTAGAAAAATTTAAAAGTTTCCATTGTTTTGGCATCACTCTAAAAATTTGTTAGATCATTTGTGTTATTACCACGAGCCTGCCTGCAAAATTTCAGATCGAATGGCTCACGGGAAATTGGCTAAAATCGATCCAAAATTTTTTCGACAAGCAGACACTACGAGTTAATATAAAGGGAGTAAAAATTCACCAACATCTAAAGCAAATAATGCTAAAATACCTAGTTGTTAATAAAAAAAAAAACAATGTAAATATAGCAAAAAAAAATTTTATATATAAATTTATTTATAAATAAATAAAATAAATTTATTTTTAATATAAATTTATTTATAAATTTATATAAACATATTAAATAATACAAATAATATACATATATTATATATGTATATCCATAACAACTGCATGTTAGAAATAAGTCGGTATATTATTTTATTTACATAAAATTCTGCAACATTTTGTTGTGGGGAAAATACATTTCTTTTGCATTAACAGAGTGTCACTTCATTTTGCTCAGCGTGACTATGCCACCGTAGATGGCGCCACAATTTTTGTTTGTTCTAATTAGCTTTGCAATAGTTATTTCTATTTTAACATGAATGTTAATATTTTCAACTGGATATCATACAGAACAATGTTAAGAGTATACACGGGCTGGTCTTTTATTTCATACGTATTTTCATTATTCTTTTACAAATATGAACATAAGTTTGGCATATTAACTTTTTGTTGTCTTTACAAAATAGAGTTACCGAGTTCATTAATGAGTTTTTTGCTTTCAAAACAGTTCTACATAGTTATATAGAATTATTATTCTGCTTTACCTACAAAATATATGATTGCGATTACATCTAATTTTTAAAAATTGTTTATAATTACTAAAGCATTATTATTCACATAAATACAAAATTGCACTTTTTACATTTTCTATTCAAATTTAAGAAAATATAAATTCTAAAAACTGGAATTAAAAATTTCCAATTATAAATTACAATTAATTGAATTTCAGAAAATCATATCAAAATGTCGGAAATTATAATTTTAAATTTAGAAGACATCAATTGCATCTTTAATATATAAATTTTATTCGTTAAACACAAATTTCAGTACCGCGATTCAGTAGCTTCTTTTAACGATAGTCGAATCGTTAAAAAAAGAAAATTGAATAATTATCAGTAAAATTTTTAAACGATATTCGCTATTGTTAAAGTCAGCTGTTGTTGTTATCTAAACGACAACCATTTTTGTGTTGTTTATTCAATCGATAAAAACTTCAGTTTTTAGGTTGAAATGTCGTCATACATAAATAAAAATCATAAAATAGTGAAAATATTTTGCTTTAATTAAAAAACTTTTTTATATAAATAAAAAAAATTAAATAGCATATTCAATTCATTATTTCATTTTCAAATAAATACACAGAAATATTAGTAAAAAATAAAGATATTAAACATAAACATAAAATCATCCTGTCATTTGTTTTTTTCTATTCTTCTTTGTGTTTTTCGCTTATTTTGACAGAGATGCCACTCGTTTACAATTTAAATAAATAGAAAAATAGATTTGTCGACTGTCGTTAAGATGTATGTACTTAGTGAATCACTTAATCCTTAGTGCAACCAACAGTAGCTGTCGGTATATTTTGCGATTGTCGGATCGTTGAAATTTACAGAATCGCACTACAGAAAACATTAATTTAAGTTCAATGAATTTTAGAAAACGTCAAATGATATTTAAGAATTGCGAACATAAAAACTGTTACATAAATAAACGCAATTTGATGAGAATGTTATTTTTTATATATAAATTTTCACAATTTTTTTTGGATGAAAAAAGTTTTTCAGAAAATAAAGAGAACAAATTATTTTATTTAAAATGTTTGGGACATTTGGTTTTTTGCGTTTGGCATCCCTAATTTGAATATTTATTATTATAAATTTATTCTCTATGTCTTCCAAATATGGCAATATTTTAATAAAAAAATTGAGAGAGTTTTTTTTGGTTATTATTTTGTTACTCCATCCGACCTATATGGCCGCAATGAAGAAATATTTGGCCAGTTAAAAGAAACTATACAGCCATCTCCAATTAGCACGATTTAATGCAAATAGCCACCCTACACAACCATTACCTTTGCAATGGAGGTTAGGGCGAGCTATTTAATTAGCAAAAACTAAATTAAACGAGAAGTTATGTGATATAACCGGAAACGCATGCATATAGGTATATAACATAAATGCATGCCGATCAGCAACCACGATGACCAAAAAGCAAACACCGAAATAAATCCGAAATAATAGAAAAGACGAAAACCAACCCAAAGAATTTGCTGAAATAATTTGGTATTAAGTTTAACAAATTGTTTACTTTTTCATTTACATTTATTATCAAGACTCAAACCAAGGTGGGGGGTATCAAAGATTCGGCACAGCCGAATTTAACACTCTTACTTGTTTTTTTATACTTTATTACCAAAAATGTGGTATGCTATACAATAATAACTGTGATACATGAATAAATATGGGGCGTTTCATGTCAAGTGACCCAACTTTTGAATCCGATGTCTTCCGATCGGGATGAAACTTGCACCAAGGTTAGTCCTATTGGATGGTAGCTTAGACACAATTTTTCAACAAGATCGGTCCAGAACTCTCTGAGTTAGAGGGGGTCAAAATTTGACATTTTGGCCAAACAGGTGTTTTTCTCATCCATGTAACTTTTTACCTATTGTTCTTAGTAAAATTTGTCGCAAATAGTTTAGATAGCCATTTCTTCAGTCTTTCGGAAGAAAAATTTAAAAAAAATTTTTGACCTTTTTTTTGCAAAATCAAAATTTTTTTTGACTTTTTTTCAAAAAAGGATTTTTTTTTTTTTTGCTTAGGTTTTTTCCTTTAAGAGCTTTTTGGTCGCTTAGTGGGATGCGAGTGGGATATCTATCAAAAAAATGTTTTGTAACTCAAGACAACGGTTTTCCAATTTTTAGCATATGCACTAATTTGAATTTTTTCCTATTAGTATGTAAGTGTCTCTAAAACCTTAAAAATAAATTATATACTGAGAAACTAGACAAATTAACCTTTCCGACGGTATATAACATACCCAACTAAAATTTCATACCTTCGATACTGTAATGCCCGCAATATGTTAATCTCAGGAAAAAAATCACTTTTTTTCTATAGAAATGTTGAAAAATTATATTTTTTATTTATTTGTAATAATAATTAAATTAATATATAATAATAATAATAATAAAAAAATTAATAATTTAATAAAATATAATATTAATCACATTTGATCCATTTATAATATAACTATTTTTTCAATTAATTTATTGTAGCTGATGAAGTATTTAAGTTTTGTAAATTTTTAAATACCCAGTCTTTCATCCAGCTTATTTATCGCCTTTATTTGCTGCTTTTTTGCCTATCTTTTCTTGGCGTTACTAGGTTCAGCTGTGGATTAAACTGATGCTGAAGGAAATCAACTTAAAGTACTTAATAGATGATCCGCCAGAAGATTTACACGATTACCGCGATTGCCTTAAATTGACTATGTGTCCTAATGCAACAACTACTTGACTCTTAGGTGAATGTTCCAATTGCCAGGAAGCCACATTCATCACAGAGAATTTAATCAACTCTTTTGAACGAGAATATATAGAGGAGGTCAAATTTGAATCTTGGATTTAGACTGACAAATGCACATTGAAAACAATAACTTTAAATGTGGATGATTTTGTGGAAGAAATGTGTACAGGCTTGCTAAACTTGAGACCCCATGACTTTTTAGTCAAAGATCAATGGTCATTCATCAGGGATTTGAAGATACATTTGAAGTCTGGTGAATTCGTTATTTCATATGATTTCGCAGAAAAGTATAAATATGTTTTTCAGGATGCCATACAAGCATTCCACTTCAATATATTCCCTATATTTACAGTAGTTATTTACTACATGAAAGATGAAAAAGCGGAACACAAAAGTATGGCAATCATATCCGACGATTTAAAACATGATACCATTGCTGTTTATGAGTACCAGAAGATAATACTAAAATATCTAAAATCTAAATTTAAATTTAAAAACTAAAGTAGCTTCGCACATCTTATGGCTCATAAAACCGATTTTGGAATGCCAGCTGAGTGGCATTTTCATCCTACTGCTCATGGTAAAGGAGCCTGTGATGGTACTGGAGCAAACCTTAAAAGAAATGCAGCGAAGTATAGCCTCCAGTGCTATACTTGTCGATGGAAGACTCAAGATGAAAAAGTTTTCTGCCTCTACTCAATGCGATTTCTTTCCAAAGCCAAAAAAAAAAAAAAACCAGCAGTGAAAGCAACAGCTGAACCTAGTAACGTGAAGAAAGGATTGGCTAAAAAAGCAGCAAATAAATGCGACAAATAAGCTGGATGAAAGACTGGATTTTTAAAAAGTGACAAAACTTAAATACTTCATCAGCTACAATAAATTAAGTATAAAAATAGTTATGATATAAATGGATCTAATGTGATTAAGATTATATTTTATGAAATTATTTATCTATTTATTTTTGTTAAAAAAAATAAATAATAATTTTTCGACATTTCTAGAAGAAACAAGTAAGAGTGTCAAATTCGGCTGTGCCGAATCTTTGATAACCTCCACCTCGGTTTGAGTCTTGATAATAAATGTAAATGAAAAAGTAAACAATTTTTTAAACTTAATACCAAATTATTTCAGCAAATTCTTTGGGTTGGCTTTCGTCTTTTCTATTATTTCGGATTTATTTCGGTATTTGCTTTTTGGTCATCGTGGTTGCTGATCGGCATGCATTTAGGTTATATACCTATATGCATGCGTTTCCGGTTATATGACATAACTTCTCGTTTAATTTAGTTTTTTCTAACTAAATAGCTCGCCGTAACCTCCATTGCAAAGGTAATGGTTGTTTAGGGTGGCTATATGCATTAAATCGTGCTAATTGGAGATGGCTGTATAGTTTCTTTTAACTGGCCAAATATTTCTTCATTGCTGCCATATAGGTCGGATGGAGTAACAAAATAATCAAAAAAAAACTCTCTCAATTTTTTTTTATTAAAATATTGCCATATTTGGAAAACATAGAGAATAAATTTGTAATAATAAATATTTAAATTAGGGATGCCAAACGCAAAAAACCAAATGTCCCAAACATTTTAAATAAAATAATTTCTTCTCTTTATTTTCTGAAAAACTTCAAACTTTCATCCAAAAAAAATTGTGAAAATTTATATATAAAAAATAACATTCTCATCAAATTGCGTTTATTTATGTAACAGTTTTTATGTTCGCAATTCTTAAATATCATTTGACGTTTTCTAAAATTCATTGAACTTAAATTAATGTTTTCTGTAGTGCGATTCTGTAAATTTCAACGATCCGACAATCGCAAAATATATCGACAGCTACTGTTGTTTGCACTAAGGATTAAGTGATTCACTAAGTACATACATCTTAACGACAGTCGACAAATCTATTTTTCTATTTATTTAAATTGTAAACGAGTGGCATCTCTGTCAAAATAAGCGAAAAACACAAAGAAGAATAGAAAAAAACAAATTACTTCGTATTTGACAGGATGATTTTATGTTTATGTTTAATATCTTTATTTTTTACTAATATTTCTGTGTATTTATTTGAAAATGAAATAATGAATTGAATATGCTATTCAATTTTTTTATTTATATAAAAAAGTTTTTTAATTAAAGCAAAATATTTTCACTATTTTATGATTTTTATTTATGTATGACGACATTTCAACCTAAAAACTGAAGTTTTTATCGATTGAATAAACAACACAAAAATGGTTGTCGTTTAGATAACAACAACAGCTGACTTTAACAATAGCGAATATCGTTTAAAAATTTTACTGATAATTTTTCAATTTTCTTTTTTTAACGATTCGACTATCGTTAAAAGAAGTTACTGAATCGCGGTACTGAAAAGCTATTAATTTCTCCTGAATGTCAAGATTTTTTTTTAAATGTAAAAATTTTTTAAATGTAAACATAGGTATTTGGTGTTTTTTTTTTGGAATTTCAATTTGTGTTTAACGAATAAAATTTATATATTAAAGATGCAATTGATGTCTTCTAAATTTAAAATTATAATTTCCGACGTTTGGATATGATTTTCTGAAATTCAATTAATTGTAATTTATAATTGGAAATTTTTAATTCCAGTTTTTAGAATTGATATTTTCTTAAATTTGAATGGAAAATTTAAAAAGTGCAATTTTGTATTTATGTGAATAATAATGCTTTAGTCATTATAAACAATTTTTAAAAATTAGATGTAATCGCAATCATATATTTTGTAGGTAAAGCAGAATAATAATTCTATATAACTATGTAGAACTGTTTTGAAAGCAAAAAACTCATTGATGAACTCGGTAACTCTATTTTGTAAAGACAACAAAAAGTTTATATGCCAAACTTATGTTCATATTTGTAAAAGAATAATGAAAATACGTATGAAAAAAAAGACTAGCCCGTGTATACTCTTAACATTGTTCTGTATGATATCCAGTTGAAAATATTAACATTCATGTTAAAATAGAAATAACTATTGCAAAGCTAATTAGAACAAACAAAAATTGTGGCGCCATCTACTGTGGCATAGTCACGCTGAGCAAAATGAAGTGACACTCTGTTAATGCAAAAGAAATGTATTTTCCCCACAACAAAATATTGCAGAATTTTATGTAAATAAAATAATATACCGACTTATTTCTAACATGCAGTTGTTATGGATATACATATATAATATATGTATATTATTTGTAATATTTAATATGTTTATATAAATTTATAAATAAATTTATACATAAAATTTTTTTTTGCTATATTTACATTGTTTTTTTTTTTATTAACAACTAGGTATTTTAGCATTATTTGCTTAAGATGTTGGTGAATTTTTACTCCCTTTATATTAACTCGTAGTGTCTGCTTGTCGAAAAAATTTTGGATCGATTTTAGCCAATTTCCCGTGAGCCATTCGATCTGAAATTTTGCAGGCAGGCTCGTGGTAATAACGCAAATGATCTAACAAATTTTTAGAGTGATGCCAAAACAATGGAAACTCTTAAATTTTTCTACCAGAGTTAATAAAAAAATGTACAAAGGGTTAGTTTTTATTATATTATTACCACAACGACCACAAAAACAACAAGTCCAGCTATGACAACAACACAACATTTAGAATAACAACAAGAACAATATAGAAACATCATATTTTTCATTTTTTTTTACTTTTTGAGAGATTTCCCTGGACCTGTTCCACCGATTTTAACGATTTTTGAAACAGAAATCTTCCCATGAATTTGTTGAATCATTCTCACTAAAAATGATCACTGTAGCTGCACTATTCAGGGCGTGATCGTGACAAGAACAACATAGAAAATTATATTTTTTCAAGACTTTTTTTAGTTCTTCATTCAAATCTCGGGCCCTAATCGACCGATTTGGACGATTTTAAATAGCAAACTTTGCAGGATGTTTATGAATCATTTTCTATGTCAACGAGCACCCTAGCTGCCCGATTGATGCCGTCATCGTGATTTCCACAGACGGACAGACGGACATCGCTATATCAACTCCGGTTGTTATAAGGATCACAAATATATATATTTTATGGGGTCCAAAATTTTTTTTCTAATTATTACAAACGGAATGACAAACTTATATATACCCTCTGCACACTGGAGTGGAGGGTATAAAAAAGTGATTTTTTTCCTGAGGTAAACGTATTGTGGGTATTACAGTATCGAAAGTATGAAATTTTAGTTAGGTATGTTACATACGGTCGGAAAGGTTAATTTGTCTTGTTTCTCATTATACGTTTTATTTTTGAGGTTTTAGAAACACACACTAATAGGAAAAATTCAAATTAGTGCATATGTCTTGTCTTGTCTTGAGTTACAAAACATTTTTTTTTGATAGATATCCCACTCGCATCCCACTAAGCAATAAATGTTACTAAACACTCTATTATACATATTTGCCTTGTGTGTAAGACTTTTCACTTTAGCTACTAGAGTTCTAGCATACACAACAATAACATGGATAACTATAAAAATATGTAGCGTTGAGGGGTTAAAATACACTTTTGCACGCTGAATAGATTGGTGTAAACACTAAATTTTTCGCGCAGTACCAGGAAGGTATAACTACCAAAAATCTTTACAGATTCTACTATAGATTATAGCAGGGTACCCTATATTTTCGCGCAGTATCCGCTACCTACATAACATTTTACATATTAAACAATAACCACAAAATCAAAGTCAATGTCATGTTAATTGAGTTACTATAACCTAGAGTGGAAGAAATTTAAAAAAAAAACGTGAACTGTTTTGGATTGATCACGTGGGCTTTTTCACTAACGCATGTAAGGATCTTGTAAAATGTCAAAAAAATAATCTTTTACTGGGATTCAAAAATTTGTATATATTTTTGTTGGCACTCATAGAGATCAACCAATATTAACTCGTATAGCTTAATTCCGGAACAACGCAAAACATAATGAGCCGTGCTCACCGCATTGAAGCACGAGGTATTTCTTTCACTAGTCCCAAATTCGTAGCTGTCAAGGAGGTTTGCAATTTTGTATATACGAGAAGACCTATGTGTGAGTGAAAAATTTTAGATCACGTTTATTTTGTATTGAAATCTCTTCAAATTCTACTCTAGGTAATAGTACCTCAATTGTCATGTCAGTCCACAAATAGTCTTCTTAGTCAGTGCGCGCTCAACTCAACAAGTGAAAGTGACAAAACTAGTAAAACTAGTAATGGACAATATGGACGATTTCGTTCAAGAAACATTAAAAAGTTGGAATTTGTCCAAACTGATTGAATTGTTTAAAGGTAAGTAACATTTTTATTAAATGGACGTAATATAATTTGCATGGTTGGTATGGTAAGTTTTTAGTGAAATTTTATTGTGCTTTTGTATTGTTGTCATAAACAATAATAAAAATGAGGTGATTCTAAATTACCAAAAAGAAATTATTATCTGTAGCCATGTGCGCGTTTAATCAATTTTATTCGGGCTTCTTCTATTTACATTTGCGTTGCCGTGCTACATGACTTGCTAAACACCTATAGCAATTAATGCAATCAAATTACCACTGGTAGCAGATGAACTGCGTGCAACGCTAATTTAATTCCATTAATTGCTACAAATATAGCAAAGACTGCAAAATATTGATTTTTTTTCTAATCAACCGAAAATATAAATCACAAAATCAATACATAAACATTTGATAGCAAACGCTTGTGAATTAAATAATGCATTATTTCTATAAATAATTAATTAATAAATTTAAAATTTTTCAGACGAGGGCTTTAATAAGGAAGCATTTGAGAGCCTTGATTATCAAGGCATAACTTCCTTTATTCCGAAGCAGGGGCAACGAGCAATTTTTTGGAAACATTTCAAATCGGTTTATTCAAATCCTTGTCTGGAAGATTCTTTTGCCTCCATAATCGAGGAAATATCTCAGCCGTCGCATCCAACTTTTTCTGCGGACACAATGGTGGGAACAGCATCCACCTCTTCAGTCGCAACGTCGACACTTGGAATACTGAATCAAAATGATGGAAACATAGTATATGAGTTTTATTCTCCGCAATCTGAAATTAGTGTTTTGGACTATTTGAATTCGGTGGTTGGGAAACTGATCAAAAGCTTCTACAACAAAAATAATTTTCTAGACTCAGCACTGCGGACTAAATTGACAAATCTTATTATTCATAACGAATATGAATCTTTAAATTTTCCGAATAATTTCAAGATATCCACTGAACGATTTATAAAATTAAGGGATGAAATTGGAAAAATCTTTCTAACTGTTTTTTTAATAATAAACCAAATGAAAGACTTTAAATTTTATTTTGAGAGAGAAGTGTGAATTTTTAAAAATAATATTCCAGTTTGCATAGTTTTAAGATTTCTTTAATAAAAACTATCAATAAATATATGAATTTAAACAAATCAATTTAGCTGTTGTTAATCTGTGTGTGTATATACTGCTAAAATATTTTAGCAGTAAACGTTAGTTTTATTTGCCCTTACTGCCAAAGTTTTATGGAATGCACCGGCTGCAGTTTTCTAGCGATACACGGTAGTTTTGTTCTACTATTAAAAGCTAGAAACATAATATTCATTGCAATAATTAACTGCTATGAACATATAGTAATCAATGCTATAAATGCGCACTATCCCGATTTTCGCTATGAAACTAGCAGTGAACATAGCAAAATTCGTGCATTGTACGCTAGAATTTTTTTGTGTGAAACTATTTGGGGCAAATTTTGCTAAGAACAAGGGGTAAAAAGTTACATGGATGAGAAAAAACACCTGTTTGTGAAATTTTGACCCTCTCTGTCTCAGAGACTTCTGTAGCGTGATTCAGTAACTTATTTTAACGATAATCGAATCGTTCAAAAAAGAAAACAACAAAATTATCGATCAGTAAAATTTTTAAACGATATTCGCTATTGTCAAAGTCAGCTGTTGTCGTTATCTAAACGACAACAATTTTTATGTTGTTTATTCAATCGTTAAAAAGTAAAATTTTTAGGTTGAAATGTCGTCATACATAAATAAAAATCATAAAATAATGAAAATATTTTGCTTTTATTATAAAAACTTTTTATATATGTAAATAAAAAAATTAAATAGCATATTCAATTCATTGTTTTATATTCAAATAAATAAACAAAAATATTAATGGAAAATAAAGAAATTAAACATAAACAAAAATCATCCTGCTAAACACGATAAATAAATAGAAAAATAGATTTGTCGACTATCGTTAAGGTGTAGTTAGTGAATCACTTAATCGTTAGTGCAAACAATAATAGCTGTCGATATATTTTGCGATTGTCGAATCGTTAAAATTTACAGAATCGAACTACTGGACCGATCTTGTTAAAAAATGGTGTCTAAACTACTATCCAATAGGACTAACCTTGGTGCAAATTGCATCCCGATCGGAAGACATCGGTTTCAAAAGTTGGATCACTTGACATGAAACGCCCCATATATGTGAGTTCTTTTTGTTTATTTTAAATTCAGTGTTTTGTTTTTTTTTTATTCCTTTATTTTAATTGTAAATTTAGCTTCATTTTAATAGAAAATTTTACATTGTAATAAAAAATTGTGTTTTCTTTTTAATTCATTGTTTCTTATTTCTTATTTCATATTCATATTTCATTCAAATTTTTTTTTATCTGTTAACAAAAATATAAATGTGTTATCAATTTGATAAAAAATTTTAAATTGTAATAAAATATATGTGTTTCTTTATTATTAACAAAAATATAAATGTGTTATCAATTTGATAAAAAATTTTAAATTGTAATAAAATATATGTGTTTCTTTATTATATTTCGGAACAAGTAGAGTTTAGGGGCAACGCTCAGATTTTTTTATTTTTTTTTGGCGGGCGGAATAGGGGTTTTTGGGGTGATTCTAAGAAAATATTTTTTTCCATCTTTCGAGTTATGGACCTCTAAAAGTTTTGACATTGACTTATATATAGCTTTGTTATTTAGTATCGGATTTCAACAATATATATATCATTTGAAAGCTTACTTGAGTGTCACTTGTTTGATATTTTTAAATTTTAAATTTATTAACCCATTATAAACCCATTAAAAATTTTATATTTTTGTGTTTGGTCTATCTGTGTCCACATTTCAGTTCCCAGTTGCCATGGTGGTGGGTTGTTTGCAGTCACTCTTCTCTTCAAATCTGCACATTTTTTGCGCAGTTTTATCAATCTTCTAGCCCTTCTTCTTTTAGGTTTTTAAGTAGGTGTTGTTGTCGTCAGTTGGTCTTCAGCCTTTTGTTGCTGTCGTCGTAAATATTGCTCAATAGTTATAGGCTGCGGTTGTTGTTTCCTATCCGTTGTTTTGTCTGGTTTGTTGTAGGATTGTTTATCTTGTTGTCGTTGCTGGCTGGGTTACTTTGTTCCGTGTCCACCTTACAGATTTTGGCCAAATTTGGCAGGATCGCCATGTAATGTTGTTGTTTTGTTATATAGAAAACTGTAATGGAACAGGTGTTTTACTTTGGCCGGCGTTTAGAAACGCCACTGGCTCTTTTTTAAGTCTGCCGGTACTAAAAAGCGCCAAAGGCAAAGCACTGAATTAGTGCTAGAGCTTTGAAATAAAAAAGACAAGCCAATTGCTCGGCTGAGTGTCACTTTTGAACTTACCTTTATTTACAAAATAACCCTACTTATAAACTAAACTGACGGTAAGTTAAATCTATGTCTTGTTTACTTAATCCTAGCACTTAAAGCTAAAACAACTGTATTGATTTATAACTCTCAACTATAATCATATGACTTAACAGCTGGAATAATAATAACAGAGATGGTATATTACAATGGCGATGGTAATAAATTACAAGTTATGTTGAAAATAAGAAGAAAAAAGATCATTAGAATCTGTTTGCCGTCAAATGCAAAAATTATGAAATGAAAAAACAAGGTTTTCGATTATATTAAAAGTTGAGATAAAAGTTCTCAAATTGTCTTTATTTAAATTTTACCTTTTGTATAAAAGATGTAGGATCAAAAAATCGTAAGTTTATCGTAGTGATACGTATGAAAGCCAAAAAAAGAACCAAGTAATAGTAGTTAAATATGTAAGAGGTTGACAAACAATGTTTAAGGGTACCGTTAACGGTTTTACTAGTTAGAATCTGTGTAAAAACTCCTAACAAAGATGTTAAAAAGTGGAGTTAAATAGATTCCAACTAGTTATTAACCCAAAAGAGGGTTAATATTTAACCGTGGTACAAATATGAAAATATGTAAAAAAATTAAGCATTTGTGCTTAAACATTGCCGGCCACCTTGCAGCATCCAGATATGGTGCGATAACACTTAGAATATATACTTAAATTTATATGATATAAGCTAGAAAGGAAAAAGACATGTATAGCTCAAGTGAGCTTTTAGTATTATTTTATTAATTAATTTTTTTTTTCCAAAAATACTTATAACTAATGTGTATTAGGAGGTCCAGTAGACCTGACCAGCATAGCCGGATGTTTATTAAGAGGTCCAGGAGATCAGACCAGAGAACTGGAAGTTTAGTAGGAGGCCCATGGGACCTCACTACCAAGCTAGATGTTTATTAGGAGGTCCAAGGGACCTGACCAGCAAAGCTGGATGTTTTTTAGGAGGTCCAATGGACCTGACCAGCAAAGCTGGATTTGTTTATTAAGAGGTCTATGGGACCTGACCCTTAAAGAGGGGATTGACCTGAAATTACCCAGTCAAAGATGGTGGGTTACTTCTGGTCCAAGAAAATTCGAATCAGCCAGTTGAAACCCAACAAATTGATGGCGTCCGGAACAGACTCCGTAGGAGTTGGGATACCTCTCATGCGTGAAACTTTCGCCGTAAAATTTATAATATTTTTGGAATCATAAGAAGATCCAATCGTCAAACGGCAATAGTCGTCATTGTCTACCATAGAAATGGATAGACGAAGTTGCCGGACCAGGGATTCACATATGTAGCTGACCTTGCAACATGGGTCCAAGGAGCGCCTGCAGGGATGAAACGCCATGAAAGACCTTGGATACCATATGTAGAACATATGGTGGTCTGGCATTCACGAAGAAAATTTCGAAAATCTTTTTCCAACTCACGCGACGCGCCCACAAAATTTGTACCATTATCGGAAAAAATAGTACTTGGACATCCCCGTCGCGATATAAATCGATGAAACGCCGATAAAAATGTAGCTGAAGATAAGTCTGAAGTCGCGTCTAAATGAATGGCTTTCGTAGAAAAGCATACAAAAGTACAAACGTAGCCTTTAGTAATCTTACAAGCCTGAAAGTCAACACCAGTTGTAGTAAAGGGCCTATCAAGAGTACTTCTTTCAGGCGGGAGTGCCGCCATAATCTGACTACATGACCGTCTTTTGTCAATTGGGCACCGTTTGCAGTGACCTATGACTCCACGAATTTTCGATTTCAAACGTGGTACCCAATATTCGATGCGAAGTATTCGCAACATAAAGTTATTTCCACCGTGAATGGAAATTAAATGAACAAATTCAGTCAAAAGTAGAGTAAATCTGCTAGAATATGGTAAAACAATTGGATGTTGTTCAGTATAAGATAAAGATGGGGACTTAACCAACCGCCCATTTAACCTTATAACACCCTCCTCATCAATAAATGGATTCAAAGGAATCAGAAAACTTGTCGAACATAACGGTTTTTTCTCTACCAAATATTTGTATTCATTCGCAATATGATACTTTTGAGCAACGATGGCTAAACGTAATTTAGCTTTTCTAATCTCACAACTAGACAGAGTATAATCCTTATATAAATGACGACCTGATTTATGATTTGGATGGCTATTATAGAAAAAACGAAAAATGTATGAAAAAACCCGAAGCGCTCGATCAAGACGAGAAAAATCGTCAAGAATATCTACATATATATCCTTTCCTTTGGGGTCAGTAAAGAACGAAGCATGGGTCTTTACACGATGACCTTCAATATCAGTATCAATCAAGAGTAGAGAGATCAGTGATATTCCATTTTGTCTTTTTCTGACGAAGCCAGTTTGGCCCATGCCACCAAAGGTCATTATCTGCAAGCTCCGAAGAAGAGATACCACGACTATCCAAATCGGCAGGATTGTCCTCAGATCGAACATGGTACCAATTATGCTTGCCTACATTTTCTTGAATTCTACACACCCTATTCGCAACGTAGAATCAGTCCAACATTAAACCTGGTTAAGCCGTATATCGATTTCGCTAAGCACTGTCTTCAAACCTTCTGAAGCCAAAACTGCTCCGCAAAGTTCAAGCCGCGGAATTGAAATCGATTTTATAGGTGACACTTTCGTCTTACAAGATAACAAGTAGGTATAAATTTCGCCGCTGGAGGTTTCGATGCGAATATAAATCACCCCCGCGTATGCCTTTTCCGAGGCATCAGAAAAGACATGAAGTTCAATGGACGAATCAGGTGTATAATGAACCCAGCGCGGAATTTGTGTACTGTTGACTTCATGATATGAAGTCACAAACTTTTGCCACTCGCTTTCCGTTGAAAGTGGATGAGAATCATCCCAGTTGATATTATCCAACCAAACTTTTTGCATAATCATCTTTGCAACAACAACTGGACCTAACCAACCTACAGGGTCAAATAACTTCGCGGTCGTAGATAAAACTTCCCTTTTAGTATGGCTCGATTTATGTGCAATAGGATTTACACTGAAATAAAAGGAGTCCAGTTGAGCGTTCCATTGAATGCCCAAAGTCTTAGAACTACTAGATTCCACAAACGTTAAAAGTTTAGCGTCGACTAAATGGTCAGGAGGAAATCTGTCCTAAATTGTCCGTTCGTTAGATGTCCATTTCCGTAGTTCAAATTTAGCAGAAGACAAAGTCGCCATAAGTTGATCACGAGCGATCAAAGCAGTTGAAATGTCGTGAGTCCCTGTCAAAACGTCGTCAACGTACATACAATTTCGTAAAATGTGTGATGCTAAAGGGTATTCAGCTTCAGAATCGTCCGCTAATTGTAGCAATGTCCGAATGGCAAGATAAGGAGCGCAATTAACGCTTAACGTCCTCCGTCGGAGAATCTCTAAACAAGATGCGTTGAAATGGAGTATGAGAAGAATCGATCCTTATCTGTCTATACATTTGCGTGATGTCGCAATTGAAAACAAATCTAAAAAGTCTCCATCTTAAAATCCAGAGGACTAAGTCAGCCTGTAAGGTAGGTCCGACATAAAGGCAGTCGTTAAGACTATTACCGTTCGAAGTTTTATTCGAAGCGTTGAAAACGACTCGTAATTTTGTTGTCTTTCGTTCGGGTTTAACGACTGGGTGATGAGGTAGATAGCATGCAAAATTAGTTGCTGTGGGTGGCGTTGAAACAAGTTTCATATGATCTAGGTCTAAATATTCCCTAACGACGCTATCATACATTTCCTTAATTTCAGGTTTTCGTAGAAGGGTAGATTCAGTTCTGTAAAATTGTTTCAGCACATTCGTACGAGATATACCTAAATTCAAATGTTGAGGGAATTCAGCTTTAAAAGGAAGGGTCACAATATAACGACTATCTGAACCTCGCCGCGTAGTTTTTCTATAATTCTCCTCACAAATTTTATCAAAAGTAGATAAAATTTTCTTCTTAGAATTTTCCTCAAGTTCCCAAAATCTAAGAAGATTTTTATTCAGGCAATCGTCCTCCGAAAATTCTACCTTAGTAGAGTAGACTTGAACTTGAGGTTTGTAAATTGGACCAGTAATAATCCAACCAAATATCGTATTCTGAGCTAATAATGAGGCCAAAAGATATCGACGAATTTCTCCTAATAATATTTTCGGATATAAGTCAGCACCAAATAACAAATCGACAGGTCTGCTATCATAAAAGTTGATCAGCTAACCAAAGGTTTGGCAATTTTTCCTTAATAAACGAAGGAACTATAAAGGATGGCAAGTTACCTGATATACTCTATTTGGTAAAACGAGTGCCATAGTTTCCAACATAAAAGATGAGTCTATAGGAGACCCAATTTTAATAGGACAAATTTTCCGTGAAGTAGCAGAGACAGCCTGATTCACACCTGAAATTTGAGCATTCGTAGAATGCGTCGAAAGTTTCAGGCGATTTTGAAGCCGTTCAGAAATAAACGACGCTTCAGAAGCCGGGTTGGGTACGTAATACCCTGATGAACGAGATTCACCATTGCTGTCCCTAAAAGCACGGTCCTATTTTCCGAGGTATGAAATACCTGGCGATTTGAAGGAGCACTATTATGACCATTTGAAGTAGAGGGGAAAGAATTCGTAGGTAAGGCGTTGGTCAGTCGAGAGGTCGTAGCCGAATTCGCACCGAAATTTGAATTGTTGTTTTCCCTAGCTGAGCTGTCAGACTGTGTCAACTGACGATGTAGCATTGTATGATGACGTTTATTACAAATCGAACAATTATGTGTGATACTACAATTTTTCGCTTCATGTGTCCTTGATAGGCAATTGACACAACAATGAAACTTTTTCACGGTAGAATATCTGTCGGAAACAGACTTTTAAAACGATGACAAGATCGTAAGAAATGCACCTGATTTTTGCACAAAATGCAATTTGCATTCGAAGAAGAAGAGGAAGCAGCATTTGTATGATGCGCTTTAACTTTATGATCTGTCGACCGTTTGGGAGGTTCTGAACTTCTTAAGTACCGAAGACAGTCCAATGTTTGTGATCTTTCCATCAGAAATTGATCCAAATCTTTCCAGAGAGACAAGGCCGCCTTGTCTTTTATACTTTGCTCCCAAAGATTAACCGTATTGGTCGGTAACCGCTCAATACATAAAAATACTAATATGGGATCCCAGCTATTTGTCGAAATGTCATAAGTAGACATAGGTGTAAGGCAACCATTAATACCGCGTTGTAAAGATTTTAACCCTACACTGGTTTCCTTATCAAGAAAAGGAAGACCGAAAAGTGCTTTGAGTTGATTATTGACAAGCATACGAGGATTATCATACGCTTCCCTTAAATTTTTCCATGCCACATCAAACCCCTGATTGGTGAGAGGGCATTTTGACACTATTTCCCGCGCCTCACCACTGGTTTTCCGAACCAAATGGCATAAGCGTTCGATGTTGCTAAGACGGGAGCTATTAACGTAGACCGCGGTAAAAAGATCCCTAAAAGTGGGCCAAAACAAATAATCACCCTCAAAAATGTCAGTGTCACAAGGTGGAAGCTTTAAATTATGGCAGAAATTGTCAGCCGAATTGCCATTAACAGCCGGCGGCTGCTCGTGAAGCTTGGAATGTGATTCCAAATTGCGTAATTTTTCAATAATACGCGATAAACAATTAACGAACGCGTTAAAACTGGCTTCGTATTTTGCCTCCGCGGCATCAATATCGTCATGTTCGGTATCTTTCGCATTTTGTAAATAACTGAGACAAGCGCGATAAAAAGATTTTGCTTGTTCCCATAACAAGTTTACTGCCTTCCCTCTTATCTCAAGATTGAAAACCGAATGAAGCTCTTCGCGTATATCATTAAATCTCGCTTCATATTTAACGAGAGCATCCGAATCTTCAATGAAAATATCCAACGCGGTTTCAGGCATTTTTTATTAAATAAATTTTTAAAAAAAATTATTAAAATAAAAAAAAAAATTAAACAAACGAAAATTTCCGAAAATCCACGAAAAATATTTATCAACTTTAAATTCGTAAATGAATTTCACAAAAAAAAATGCCGATATAAAAATATTAAAAATAATATTAAATTTATAAAACACACTAAATAAGTCGTGACTATGACGGACAGTAGGGTGATAATATGTAATTTAATAAATACCAACAACAACACTATATTCATACAAAGCTACGGTTTGTTCAAAATAAAACAGCTTGTGAGATGCCTTTTTAAAAAAAAAACAATGTATTACCCGCGAATAAAGCAAAACAATAAAAACAGAACAAAACACTGAGATTTGTATGCACGTACGTTAGTATAAAGGATCAATGTTAATATCAGAAAATATTATTAGAAAATTTTCAAAATAATCACTTTCACAAACCCGACGGCTTTTGTTTTTCACAATAAAATTAAATGGATGTATTCACTTTATTTTCACACGGTGTAAACTTTTCTTTAATACCGAAAAACAAATTGATTTAAAAATTTTCGTAAGGAGAAAAAATTAAATTTGTCCGTTCATGTAAATAAACGCACTGCACATTTTACCAAAAAACGAAAGGAATGACAAAGTGTCACACAAAGGTACTGTATAAACTAAAACTTTCGAAGGGTTGCAAGACGATCGCAATGAATAAAAAAGTATTAACAAATAAATACTTTTCAATATGAATGATATTAACTTTTACTTTCGAATTAATTTTTCTTTATTTTTAAAATACGCGATTTTACTCACAAAAGCTCACATAAATTGAACTATACGCACCTTTTTTATTTTGAAGAAATTTAAAATGTTGATATGTGTGATGTAAACCAAGATGGAGGATTTTGCTAAAGTTGCTTCTTTTCTTTGTTACCAAGATGGTGAAATATTTTTGGATCCAAATTTGCTTTTGTAGATCCGGTTCGACGAAGGACCAAAATGTTTGCCGTCAAATACAAAAATTATGAAATGAAAAAATAAGGTTTTCGATTATATTAAAAGTTGAGATAAAAGTTCTCAAATTGTCTTTATTTAAATTTTACCTTTTGTATAAAAGATGTAAGATCAAAAAATCGTAGGTTTATCGTAGTGATACGTTTGAAAGCCAAAAAAAGACTAGAACCAACTAATAGTAGTTAAATATGTAAGAGGCTGACAAACAATGTTTAAGGGTACCGTTAACGGTTTTACTAGTTAGAATCTGTGTAAAAACTCCTAACAAAGATGTTAAAAAGTGGAGTTAAATAGATTCCAATTAGTTATTAACCCAAAAGGGGGTTAACATTTAACCGTGGTAAAAATATGAAAATATGTACAAAAATTAAGCATTTGTGCTTAAACAGAATCATTATTAGATGAGACATGTACTGCCCGAACAATGTTAGCATATGTGTTGTAAGTTGGTTTGTTTTTAATATCAACATAATTATTTCGTGTACTTTGAGTATTATTTTCAACTTGACGAGTTAAGGGTGGCAGTTTTCTCTAGACTTGGATAAATATTATTGGTAGATTTTTGCTCTCCATGACAGTTGGCACATATAAAAGTTGGTAAATTCCAAGATGACGTTTCATGTGGACCAGCACATTTTGCACAGAATGATTTGATGTTGCACTTGTTTGATAGATGGCCAACATTTGTTTGATAATTCCATTTTACACGAATATAATTTATGTCCTTGTACTTGTTTCTCAGATCAATAAGACTAGTTGATCCCTTTTTAAGGTACAGAATGTAAAGTATAACTTCGCGATAGTTTTCTGTATTTCGGTATATAGATTTGAAATCCAAGTAGTCCAGACCAATTTTAACTAGATCTAACTTAAATTTAATAGAATCCATGTAAGTGAAGTATTGAATTTTATGAACCTAAAAATATTTTATAATGTTTTCAAAGTCAAACTGGATTTCATAAAACAATTTGCGTATGATAAAATTTTTTCTACCACTGTTATCCTTACAGAACTTGTGAATATCATCTGTTGAATTTTTTAGAATTAGTATAGGTGGGTATAATGACTTTGTGCTGCTGTTTATAACTACCAAAAATATTTGACCTAGACCCATCTTTTATTATACCGATCGGCTCAGATTCACTTTCTGAGCGTTTTAGCGATGTCCGTCCGTCCGTCCGTCTGTGTGTCCATGTAAACTTTGTAATCAAATTACAGGTCGCAAATATGAATATATTTTGGATAAATTTGGTATATAAGGTTTTATCGGCCATAGGATGAACTCTATTGAAATTGGTGAAAATCGGTCCATGTTCAGACCTAGTCCCCATACAAATAACACCTACGAAATCGGCATAAATTGCCATAAGATCCAAATTATCATATAGATCTTAGTAAAATTGGGTTTGTATGCGTTTATTGTATCCATTAATCAGTAGTCCAAAAATAATATCTATTAGACAATTCTTAGTCATAGGACCCATATAGAGCTGCTTCCCGATCTTCACTTAAATCTATCAAAAAAACAAAAATATTGCACAGATTTTTCTCAAATTTGGTTTGTGTATATTTTTTCAAAATATAAGTGACTTTACCATATATGGTCGTTATCGGTTCATTTTTTGACCTAGTCCACATATAAATATAGCACCCGATATGAACTTTTTCATATCTGCAGCCAAAAAATTAATAGCAATGCCACTCAAATTTGGTTTTTGCTTATTTTCTATATCCAGTTAGTTGGACCGAAGAGATAGGGTTTCTGAACCATGGTATGGGATATGGTATAGTCGGTGTAGACCGACTATAATTTTCTTACTTGTTATTTATTAACGTTGTATATAAATTTTTGTAAAACACTCTAGTTATAACCTTTGATGAATAAACAAATAAAACCTCTAGTTAAATCTTTTGAGCATTTAACAGAAAACAGTGAACAGTGGCAAACGAAAAGAAAACTACAGAATAGTGATTGTGACCAAAAACTTAAAAACATTACAAAATAAATTAACATTGAAAACATTTATCGTAAAATTAAAACCCTTTTTGACTTCAAATAACATTGAAAACATTTATTGTAAAATAAAAAATCTTCTGAGTTTTACCAACATTGAAAAACATTGAAAATCAATTAGAAATTAAAACAAAAAAATTTTCAACAAAATTACAATTAAAACATTATTTTTCAAATACATTAAAACAAATTGTGAAAACCCTTTTAATAATATAAATAAAAAAATTGAATTTTTATAAATTACAAAAAATTAGTGAAAGTGAATTTATTTAAGATTTCGAACCTTAAACATATGGTCCTTCGAACCGGATTAATTTTTGTAAATTGATAATATTTTTTTTCGCAAATTCATTAAAATAAAATAAAAAAATATGTGTGACACTCAAAATTAAATTGAAGGTCAGTACAAAAACTTTCAAACATTTAAAAATAACCTTGAAACAACGGTGACATACAAAAATACACAACATTAACATCTTCATCATCATCAATTTCAACAAACCAGTTACATCAGAAAACCAACAGAAAAAACACATAAGTAAGAAACAACAAAAACAAGTTAGTACATGAGAAGAATTAATATCGTGAGAACAACAAATTATTAAAAGCAAACATACATACCAAGACGTCGACACTAAGCAGACACCTCACTATATATTCATGTTTGTGTGTACATATTATATTACTTGGGCACACAGAGCAACTAAAGACGACATCAGGACCTGTCTTTGCGGCTTGTGTAATCTTTATATATCAACAGACCCTAAACTATTGGTTATTTCTTGCTGTTTCGTAACTTTTGGAAAAATACTACAAAATTTTTGACCCAATTTTTTTACGACCCTTTGCGACTATTTTTTTAGCTAGCAGGCAAATTTTTTAACCCAATTTTTTTTTTTTCAAATAATTAACAAATATTAAATAAATTTTTTTTACAAAATGTCCCTAAATATGTTCGTGAATTGCGCACAAGCTGATGCGCAAATCGAAAATAATTACCACGCGTTTGAAATTTTTCGTGTTGAATTGGAATCGGTTTGGATACAAGTCATGCGATCATATGAGGAGTGTAAGGCTTCAGAGGCTGAAAAAGATAAACCTATTTTTATCAATATTACGGGAACGATATATAAAAATTGTCTTTCCTCAATAAATGGGGAAATTCTGGCCTATACCAGAACGCCAATCGAGTTCAACCCTAACAAATAAAGCCTCATTTATAAGGTTACCGCCCTGCGACACAGACACCATTTTTGGGGATTATTAATTATGACACGGTTTTCGGGCCAATTCAACAATTCAAAGAATAGTAATGTCGAAAAATTGTTCCATATAAAACAGAAAATAGGAGGCAAAGCTAGGGATATAATTTCTCACATCCCTCTTTGATAGTTTTATTATTGGCTGGAAAAATTTGGTGGACCGCTAAGAAAATAAATGGATGCAGGTAAATTAACAATACAAAATTATTTTGGATTTACCACATGTCTCTATGGACTCTGGTGCTTCAATTAAAAAATTACAAAGGACAATTAATGATTCCCGGCAGTCTCTAGACACATTAGGCATTGACCCAACAACGTGGGAATCATTTCTAATATTCACTTGTTCACAAAAGCTTCCCAAATCACTCGTGGAAGAGTTAGTAAAATCCCAAGAAGATTGCGCAGTAGTTCCAAAATGGAATGAATTTGAGAAATTCTTAACTTTACATTCAAAATTCAAAACTTAAGATTCATTTAGAAATCTTCAAAGGATAAATTAAGTCAGCCCAATCACGATAATTTTAAATTTGCTCCCAAAGAAAATCGTAACCACTATTTCAAACAAATTTGCCACAATCTGAAAACCGACCCAAAATTAATTTTGCCTCCAAGCCAAATAATAGTTTTTAATATAAAGTCACCGCATGTCAACATTGTAAAGAGTCACATTATCTAAGATCTTGCCCTAAATTTTTAGAAAAAATGTTAATGACCGAATTCATATAGTAAAAGTCGCAAATTCTTGTTATAATTGTCTTTCTGCCGATCACAGCGTCAAGGAATGTTAAATACAGCTGCATGTTGTATAAACAAAGACATAACACATCATTGCACAAGGCAACTGGGTCCCACTCTTTCAATTTCCCTCAGGTTCTAAAAGATGAACGACCCAGTACGAGCGCTGCAGCACGAGCATGCAATATACAGTCCACTCCTAGATCAAGTATTCCTAGTCTTACATCCTTAACCCTACAGAAAGACAAACGATCCTCATCAAGCCCACTGTATCGAGTAACTTTGATATTCACTGCCGTTGTCCAAATCGAAACAAAAGGACAGAGGTTCGAGGCAAGGGCTATCATCGACCCTGGATCTCAATCAACATTTAGATCAGATAAATTTAAAAATCGCTTGAAGCTGACAACTAAGCCACATTTAGTTCACGTCACAGATTTAAATCAAAACATATCAGAAACTTCTACCAAAGCTTGTTTATTTAACCTTTGCTCTCGGGCGGACCCTAGTTTTGAATTAGAAGTATTTGCGCCATCCTAAAGACCCTTCCTTCTAATTTACCGCCACAAACGCTGGACTTACATCACATAAGTGAAACTGCTAAATAAGAACTTGCAGACCCTCACTTTTTCGTAAGTCGTCCTGTCCACCTTTTAATCGCCATCGATTTAGGACCCTCAATTTATTGGCTGGATTGTGTGGGACCAATCAAAAAAGACACCAAACAAAACCACTATTTCTTTTTATAACGGAGCGTCCCTTCACCAAATCCTCACACGCTTTTGGGAGGTGGAGTAAACATCAAAACAAATTTTGAGGTCAGATGAGGACACATATTGTGAAAACAGTTTCAAATCTACAATGCGTAGAAACGACATGGGAAGGTATATTGCTACCCTGTCCCTTAAAAAAGGAGAAGAAATTGGAAATCCTCGCAACATAGCCCTGGCCCAGTATTTGAGAATGGAGTGCATCCTAAACCAAAAACCCGACCTTAAAGAACAGTACAATCAGGTCATATTAGAATACTAGAGTTGGGACATAAGAGAAAAATCTCTCCCTTGGATATAAATAAATTATTACCTGCCGCATCATGCAGTAATATAACCAGACAGGTTGACCACAAAACTTAGAGTGGTTTTTAATGCCTCCAGCCCGACGTCAAACAAGAATAGTCTTAACGACATTTTATATCCACGACCCATTCTTCAGCAAGATCTTGTTCTACTGATATCAAAGTGGAGATTTTTCCGTTACGTATTTAACGCCGATGTCACAAAAATGTACCGGCAAATACTAATTAACCCGACCCAAACCAATCATTAACGAATCCTACTCTGAAAATTTGAAAATGAACCACTCGAAGACTTTGAACTCCTAACAATTACCTTAAGAGTCAATTGTCAATCCTGGCCATCAGAACCCTTTTGCAACTCGCTGATGTTATAAAATCGACACATCCTCTAGGTTCAAAGATTTTACAACAAAACATGTATATGGATGATGTTCTAGCCGGCGGTCACACCTTGACAGACGCCATCGGATACAGAAAATAACTAACCACCGTTTTAAAATCAGCACGTTTTGACCTAATGAAATGGACTTCCAATGACCCTCGAGTTATCCATGACTTGTCAAATCAAGCATTTTACCAGTTTTGCTCATCTGAAAATTCTAGAACAAAGTCGCTCGAGATAAAATGGAATATTTCATCAGACTCACTCACCTTTACAGCTCCAGATGTCGAACTAAAACAAACGTTTACAAAACGCGAAGTATTATCTACAATAGCCAAATTTTTTAAACCCCCTTCCACAAATAAAATGGCAAAAATTCATCAAAAATCGTCCTTCCATTAATATTCTAAAAACATTCACTATAACCCCTCCTGTGAGCTAGAAATTCACGGATTTAGCGACGCGTCAGAAAAAGCTTATGCAGCAACACTGTTCATCGAGTTGCCTTTTCCTTAGTAAATTTTCTTAAAAATTTACCTTTTCCTTAGTAAATTTTCTTAAAAATTCTGAAAATTTACCTTTTCCTTTGAAAATTTTCTTAAAAATTTAGCTTTCCTTAGTAAGTTTTCTTAAAAATTCTCAAAATTTAACTTAGTCAATTTTCTTAAAAATTTACCTATCCTTAGTAAATTTTCAAAGTTTCTTTTTTTAAATAAGAAACTTTTTTTTTCGTAATAACTAGATATTAATTATGAGTTAATTATTTCAAGATTTTAAGAAACTTGTGACGGTGATCTGTTTTGCTCTGCACTGTAGCAAAATAATTTCTGGTACAAGCAGAATAAGAAAGAAGAAAAAAAATAATAACCTTGATCTTGAAATTATTTTCAAGTTCAAGTATGTACATGTAAACAACACCTTATATGGTAATATGTTGATGGCAAAAAAAAATTTTTTTTTGGTTCTATTTTTTTTGACAAACTGATTTATGGCGCATGTTTTTTTCTCTTCATTGTGTTGTATTAAATCATGAACTCATTCATATGCAATCATGCTGGTCAAACCACGTATTTTCTTGTATTGATCTCACTTGCTCTCATAGTCATATATGAGTGGGCGTGTTATAAATACTAGAGAATATTATGAATGAATATGAATGTTCTCAATGAATTGGTGGTGATTTTTTTTTTTAATAAACAGGTTTTTATCTGGAGATGAATGAATGAAGATGAGAAGGTTTAATATAATAAAGTTAAATTTAAATCGGGGGGTTGAATTTTGAGTCGTGAAGAATAAGGTTGAGGAAAAACCTTTTAAGAATATAAAATGTAGTTTTAAGAAAAAAAAAGAAGGTTGAGGAAAAACCTCTTAAAATTAAAAATATAGATTAAGTGAAAATTTAAATGTAGTGTAAGGACGGTTAAAACAAAAAAAAATTTAGAAAGTAAGAACTTAAAATAAACTTTAAGAAAAGAAATAAAACTTTACATGTGACATAACTAAAGAAATTGTGGAAGAACATTTTTACAGAAACTTAAAATTAAATTATATTTAAGAACTTAAATACTGTTAAGAAAAGAAAAGAAGTTTTAAAAAAAATAAATAATTGAAAAATAATATAAAAATATAAAACAACACAAGTTGATTAAACCAAATTAAGGAATTATAAACATTTTGTATGGAAATCAGCAACAATATCGTTATTAATGCAGCTATGGCCGATTTTTTTTAATGGCATATTGCGAGACACAACCACGGCGTCCGGCGGCAGCAGCTTCATCGGTACCTCATCAACACCAGCAATAAGTCGGTAATTATGATTTTTTACATACAAATAATTTTCTACATTTAAATTAAAAATAAAAAAAAAAATTTATAAAATATAAATAATTTGCTAAGACTAAAAAAAAAAAAAAAATTGTACTAAATTTGCTAAATCTAAAACGTTTTTAAATAAAAAAATCAAATAATATTTTTCCTACATTAAGAAATGTTCCTAAATATAAAATTAAACTAAACATTTACTACATTAAGAAATTTTTTCTAATTATAAATTTAAAATAAATATCAAATATTTTTTTTAGATATGAAATTTGCTAAAATTAAAATTGTGCAAAAATTAAAATTGTACTAGAATTAAAATCTTTCTACTATTAAAAAAAAAATTTTCCTAAGAATTAAGAATTTTCCTAAAATTAAAAAAAATTGTCCTAGAATTAAAGTTTTCCTAAACCTTGCTAATTATGGTATAAAATTAAAAGAAAAACAACAAGAAAAACAAAAATTTCCTAAGATTTGTCTAACTATATATGAGATTTTTTTTTAAGATTTTTCTAATTAGAATTTAAAAGTTTTCTAAATGTGAGGTTTTCTAATTAAACCAAATTTTTGTCATTAAAAATTAGCTAAGTGTAAGGTATTCTAAATATAAAAATTTACCTAAATACAAAATTTTTCTAAAATTACATAAAAAAGTTTTCTAATTATAAAATTTAAATAAATATATAATTTTCGAAATATCAAAATTCACAAAATATAAAATATTCGAAATATAAAACTTGTATAAATATAAAAAAATTTTCTAATTATTAAAAGAAAAAATTTTTACTAAATATAAAATTTATCTAATCATAAAGTTAAAAATAGAAATTTTGCTAAAATTTTCCTAAACCCAAATTTTGCTAAAATTTAAAAATTCTTCTAAAATTAAAATTAAGCTAAATTTAAAATTTTTCCTAAAATTAAAATTTTGCTAAGCTTAAAATTGTGCTAAAAATAAAAATTGGCTAAAAATTTAAAATGTTTCTAAAATTAAAAATTGTTGCTAGAATTAATTTAAAAGAAAAAAAACCTTAAAATGAAGGCTAAATAAACTTTTTTTTTTTTTAAACCCAATGTAGAAAACCAAAACCAAACCAATTTTATTATTTATGTGGGTTACCTCCAATCAAGATGGAAAAACAGGTAACATGGTAGGGAGGGCAAAAAGGGGCATAACATCTAGCCCCGACGCAAAAGTAAGTATGACCATCCATCCACTCCTCTATTCCATAGGGTAGTTTTGACAATTTTTCAGCTAATCGCACGTGATTTTTTGTAGTGCGGTTTCCCTGGGCCTTAACAAGAACCCACCCCTCCGGCGAGCTAGGCCCCACGCCAGCACGTGCGAACCGTTAAGGGCACAGGGAACAGAAGCGCACCGACCACCGTACCGTACCATTACAAACTTTAAGTAAGTTCTTCAACACTGTCGATGTAAGAAGAACTATAAATTTGATTTTTATAGAAAGATTTCCATATTATTAGTCACTTGAAAGTATTTAAAATTTTCTTAATGTAAATTCTTTTTTAATAATTTATCATACTTTGGTGAATTTAAGATATTTCTTTTGTAGAAAAAACTATCAGATTAGAAACAGTAAGCATTTGAAATATTTTTCTTATTGAATACGATCAATTGTTTCAATATTATAAATAAAGTATCCATATAATTTATATTAATGTTGGTTGGATATATAGGTTTCATGTAACCATAATGAAAATCATACATTTTCCATTTTTGATTTCTCTAAAACTGAAAAGAAAAAACAATATAAATGGGTTTATTATACTCAATTCGCACTCTACACATTTCAATCGTAATAATTTCATCATGAATTTTTCAACAAACTATGAAAATTGATCAAATTTATATGAGGAACTAACTTACAAAGGGGTTGCAGGAGTGTTCTTCGATTTATCAAAAGCATTCGACTTGGTGGATCATGATATATTATTGAAGAAGCTCGATTTTTTTGGCCTTTCTTGAAATACCTTACGACTATTTAAGGATTATTTGGTGAATAGAAAACAATTTGTGCAAGTTGGTGAATCAAAAAGCAATATGCTTAATGTGTTGTGTGGAGTTCCCCAAGGGAGCGTTCTTGGACCGTTGTTATTTAAAATCAATATAAATGATCTGAAGATGATAAAGTTTAACGGAAAATTATTTATGTTCGCTGACGGCATTTGCCTTTTATACAACTACAAACATGAAAAACTCCTTCAGACACAAATTAAATATGACGCTACAATTTTTTCAGAATTTCTATGGCCGAATAAATTAATGATAAATTCAAATAAAACAAAATTTTTAAAATTTAAACCGTATATCTTGAGAAATGATGGGGCGATGGAAATCTTATAGATGAATCGGAAAGTGTGAAATACCTTGGAATAAATCTAAGTCATAATTTAATGTGGGAAAATCATATGAATCATTTAAAATCCAAAATTTCGTCTGGAATTGGTATCCTATATAAATTGAAAAATTAACTTAATGCTGATACTAAAATGCTACTTTACAACTCCTTAATTCACTCTCATCTATCATATCTTCCAACGATTTATGGTGGTACATCTAGAACAGCACTGCAGTCAGCACAAAATAAAGCACTGAAAGTCGTTTTTAACTTACCGTTAAGGTGTAGTACAATTGATTTGTTTAAATATTATGCAAAAAACATCCTTCCAATAAAAGGGTTATATAAACAACAGCTATTGGTTTACGTTTTTAAATGCACTAAAGGTATTGGTTCCCGTACCACACAATTTAATCAAAATGTATCATATACTCATCGAATCACTAGACAGTCGATGTATTTAAGGGTGGTAAGATGCCGACTTGAGGTAACCAAACAACGTGTCACTTTTTGTTGACCAAGCGAGTATAACCAATTACCTGACAGGTTAAAAAACATATTTGTTTTATCCACTTTTAAGACTAATCTCAAAGAATATTTATTAGAATATGTTGAAATACTTCTTGCATCCTATATAAATTTTGAAGATATTGTATTCTTTTTTTCTATAAGGTATATTATTTTTGTATAAAATTAGTATAAAGTACGTTGCCTACTATTTATTAGCCTCTATAAAGCCTTTTCTGGCGCTGGGGCAAAAAAAAATTTTTTTTACATCTGTAAATAAATATGTTGAAATAAAAAAATAAAAAAAACTTTAACTTAAACTATTACAAAATATATAATAAAAATGAAAATAAAGATTTTTTCATAATTGTGTTCTTTGTTTAAAATTCAGTTCATTAAATTATTACAGAAATATGTTTTAAATTTTAGTAAATTTAATTAATTTTGTAGATACGAGTATTTTGTACGAAAATTTTACAATCTGGATAGAAAAATGTTGATAAAATTGGGTAAGATTTTATCATTCAAGTCTGTTATTAATTTGATCTGTTTCATGCTTAAAATTTTTTTTATTTTGTACACAAAATGGTAAATCATTGTGATGGTTGTGTTTTATATATAGATATTGTAAATCTACTTCCAATTATAGCCTAATGGTGATCATATATATCATTAACATAAAAAAGATTTTTAAATCATTCAAAGTTTTTATATGGGAGATATTATGAGATAGTATAACTATATAAATTCTTTACATCTCTAATATTCAAATTTTATATGAAAATGTTAAAATGTTTGTTATTGTTTCTCATTGAGGTTTTCAAACAAACAAATATTAACAATGAAAATTAAAAAAATAAAACAATATTTTGTTAATATTATAAAAATTTCATTTTTTAATTGTCTATATTTCAATTAAAATACAGCTAAATATTTAAATTTTTTGTAAAAACAATAAATACATCGATTCTATTTTCATTTGCGAAGAGCAGAATTATATATAAAATAACTTGTTATGAATTTTGCTAATATGGAAAAAATTTCACAAGAATAGAGTAAGTTTTCATTATTTTATTAAATCATTAGAGAAATACGTTCAAATTTTAGTAATTTTAATTAATTTTGTAGATATTTTTTATTCAAATAGGAGGAATTCTCTCAATGATTACTTCTTCAGTTTTGAATAGAGTTATTGGGAAAATTTTAGAAAATGATAATTTTTATAAGTCAATTATACCAATTAAAAAACTAAAATTAAAAATTTAAAATTAAAAATTAAAAACTAAAATTAAAAAACTAAAAACTAATAATTAAAAATTAAAAAATAGAAATCGAAAAAAACTGAAATTAAAAATAAAAGTAAAAAAATAAAGATTTTAGAAAATGTTTGTTTGAAAAAACATTTTTTTATGATTCAATGTATGTATTTAGATCTAAGGTTAATCACATATGTATATACTGTTTGTGATTGTTTTTCATTGATGTTTTCAAACAAACAAATATTAACAATGTAATTTCAAAAAATAACACTATATTTTTTGATACTGTAAAAGTTGTATTTTGCCGTCGTCAAAATGAATATTTTCTCAAATGATTCTAAATATTGAATTATATAATTGGTATTTTTTTACTCAAATATTTCTGTTTTGTTTCAACAATTTTTGCAAATGTAAATGATTTCCTATAAGAACTCATTTTGTAAAAAAAAATATTTTATTAATTCTTATCAAAAATATCTTAAATAACCAATGGTAAGATTTTTTTTGTATTAAAAATTTGGTTTTTAATTTTTCATAAAAAATTATCGAAATAATCGCATCTAAATGGATTTTACATTTGGCTAATCAGTCTCTTTTGTGTGTTATGCGAAATAAAACAAAGTTTAAGTTTCCATAATTCTCCCAACGTTTCGCTGGTTTATTTCCAGCATCATCAGGGGTATATATTTTATTTAATTTATTAATCACTGAAAAGATATATATAACATTATTTCCCGCTTTTTTTCTCTCTACTAAATTTACTCACAGTGGGGACATCTTAATTCTAATTAGTATTTTTACATTACGTCAATTTGAATTACATTAAACAATTTTTTTTGTTTAGACCATACCACTATGTGGTAGACTATACCACTATGTGTTTTGGGTATAATGACTTTGTGCTGCTGTTTGTAACTACCAAAAATATTTGACCTAGACCCATCTTTTATTATACCGATCGAATCATAATCACTATCTGATTCGATTTAACGATGTCCGTCCGTGTGTCCGTCCGTCTGTGTGTCCATGTAAACCTTGTAATCAAACTGCTGGTCGCAAATATGAGTATATTTTGATGAAATTTGGTACATAAGCTTTTATCGGCCATAGGATGAACTCTATTGAAATTGGTGAAAATCGGTCCATGTTCAGATCTAGCCCCGATACAAATGACCCCTATGAAATCGACATAAATTGCAATAAGATCCAAATTAGCATATAGATCTTACTCAAATCGGGTTTGTATGCGTTTATTACACCCAATAATGAGTAGTCCAAAAATTATCCCTATGGGACAACCCTTACTCATAGGCCCCATGTAGAGCTGCTTCCCGATCTGCACTTAAATCTATCAAAAAACAAAAATATTGCACTGATTCTTTTCAAATTTTGTTTGTATATATTTTTGCAAAATACAAGAGACTTTACCGAACATGATCAGGATCGGTCCAATTTAAGCCTAGTGCCTATATAGATATAGCATCCGATATGAACTTTTTCATATCTGCAGGCAAAAAAATTAATAAAAATCCCGCTCAAATTTGGTTTATCTTATTTTCTATGTCCAGTTTGTTTGGCCTAAGAGATAGGGTCCCTAAACGCATGGTATAGGGTATCGTATAGTCGGTCTAATTTTCTTACTTGTTTTATTTAAAACAGTGGCATAGCTTGCACTGATGTTGTCGGTATCTTCTTTTCTGTTTACTGTCAAGTGGTAGTTTTCTTGTATTCTCAAGCTTTCCATTGTTATTCTTTTTCTATCTCTATTTTCTATGTCTAATATTCTGTAATTGTCAAAATCAGGTGTATGTTTGTTAATGAGGGCGTGTTGTGACAGGGCTGTGCTGTTTTTGTTTTTTTGGATGTCGTTTACATGTTCATTTATTCTCGCTGCTAACGCTCTTTTAGTAGTACCAATGTAAATACGATCGCAGGTCTCGTTTTCATTGCTTTTGCATTTGATTTCGTACACTACATTACTTCTTTTTTCTTTTGGTATTGTTGTTTTTGTTTTTGTGTATAGTTGGTTTAGTTTTGTGTTTGCTTTGTATGCGATTTTAATGTTATTGTTGTTGATGATTGTTTTTATTGATTTTGTGTCTGTAAGATTTGGAATGTAATTTAATGTTTTAAATCGTGAATTTGCCTTGGGTTCTTGTCGGTGTTGTGCGTTATTTTTAATTTTTAGTAATTCTGAATCTATTATGTTATTGATTAGTTTAATTGGATAATTGTTTTTTGTTAGTATTTTTATAATTTTGTTTTTGTTTTCATTTTTTCAGAATTGTTTTAATTGCTAGTTGTAATGGGATATTTGTAAATAAGGAAACCACGTCGAATGAGACTAAGGCCAAGGCCACGCAATGAGCGGCAAAGCAGCGAGCGGCAGAGCGATGAGCGGAAAAAAAATTAAAACATATGAAATACTACTGAAGTGGCCACACAATGAGCGGCATGTGAGTGGCATTTCTGAGCGTCTAAGCGGTGCCGCTCAGGAATAGAACTTGTTCTATTTTTTAGTTGTTTTCTAAGCGGCAAAGAATAAAAATTGCAAAAAAAAAAAGAAATGGCTTTTCTTTATTTTGTCAATCTTTAGCGCGATTCAGTTACTTCTATTTAACGATAATCGAATCGTTAGAAAAAGAAAACAAAATTATCGATTTTGGTATTCAGTAAAATTTTTAAACGATATTGTTAAAGTCAGGTGTTGTTGTTATCTTAACGACAACCAAGCAGCCAAGTACTTTCATCGGGTATATGTATGTTTGTTAGGTTTACGAGCCAATCTTTGTTCCAATGGATATTAAGCTTGTTCATAGTTTCATATTTGAGTATTTGGATCTTATGTGTGTTGTTCAAGTATTTGTTTAGGTTCGTAATGTTGTTTTTTTTAGCAATTTTTTAGTCTGTACCGTTTTGCTAATTTCAAGGTTGAGTAGTTTTTTGTGGAAGTTGTATTCTATTTTGTTAAAATCGTTTGTAATTTTATTGCATTTGAATATAATGCATTTGAAACCTAACAAACAGACATATACCCGATGAAAGTAGTTGGCTGCTCTCTCTGGGCAAAAAATTTGCATTACTAACCAACAACAAAAATTTCTCTCACTTCAACCTCATCGCAGATATGGAACAATACATACAATACATAACAGACACAAAAGAAAAGGAAACAATTAGATGTAAAGTAGCTAATAGAATCAACAACTACAATAGAACAACAAAAAACACACCTAAAGATATATTCATCACCACATTCTACAGAGATACAATCAAAATACTAAAAAAAATATAAAAACGATATAGTAGTAGTGGATGCAGATAAAGGTAACAAGACCATAATAATGTACAAAAGGGAATATAGCACAAAAATGCAAACACTCTTACAAGACAAAACAACATATAAAACAACAAGAATAGATCCAACGCAAAAACTAATGAGTACAAACAATATGATTATCAATGACCTTTTTAAAAAACAACAAATATAAATAAAACAAAAAATTAAACTAATGACTTCAGCAGCCAGCCCACCACGCTTATATGACTTGCCCAAAATACATAAAACTGGGATCCCACTTAGACCAATAGCTTCTTCTCCTGATGCCCCATGCTATCATTTAGCACAACATATCGGAGATGTACTCAAAAATATCATATCACCAACATACAGTGTTCGAAATTCGTTGGAAGTAAAGGAAAAAATATAAACTATCAAACTTGAAAAAGAGGACTTCTTAAGTCTCATTCGACACACACACCAAAATAAACAAACCAAATTTTCAAAAAATTTTAGAATTCTGCTTATACGACAACAACTATTTCCAATATAAAGATCAAATCTACACTCAAACTTTTGGAATGCCTATGGGTAACCCTCTCTCCCCCACAATGCCACACGTGGTTCTGGATGAGCTCCTCGACAATACAATTGACGAACTGCAAAACCAATATAACATAAAATTCAAATTAATCATCAAAAATGTTGACGATATGCTGACCATAATAAATAAAAAAGATTTGGATAAAACAATAGGAACTCTACAAATTTCACAAACAAATGAAATTTACAATAGAGGAAGAAATCAGTGGAAAACTTGTATTTTTGGACATAGAACTAATAAAACTAAACGACAAAATAATCACAAATTGGTATAACAAAATAATAGCTTCAGGAAGAATGATTAATTACTTTTCTAATCAACCAAATTTTCAGAAGATGAACACAATTATAAATTTAGCTAATAAAGTATTCAGACTCAGCCACAGATCATTTGACAATGAAAACAAAAACAAAATTACAAAAATACTAACAAAAAACAATTATCTAATTAAATTAATTAGTAACATAATATATTCAGAATTATTAAAAATTGAAAATAACGCACAACATCGACAAGAACCCAATGCAAATTCACGATTTATTACATTAAATTACATTCCAAATCTTACAGACACAAAACCAATAAAAACACTCATCAACAACAATAACATTAAAATCGCATACAAAGCAAACACAATACTAAACCAACTATACACAAAAACAAAAACAACAATACCAAAAGAGAAAAAGAAGTAATGTAGTGTACGAAATCAAATACAAAAGCAATGAAAACGAGACCTGCGATCATATTTACATTGGTACTACTAAAAGAGCGTTAGCAGTGCGAATAAATGAACATGTAAACGACATCCAAAAAAACAAAAACAGCACAGCCCTGTCACAACACGCCCTCAATAACAAACATACACCTGATTTTGACAATTACAGAATATTAGACATAGAAAATAGTGATAGAAAAAGAATAACAGTGGAATACAAGAAAACAACCTCTTGACAGTAAACAGAGAAGAAGATACCGACAATATCAGTACAATCTATGCCACTGTTTTAAATAAAAAAAATTAATTAGTGCAATAATACGTAATTATAAGTCTAAACAAAAAAAATGTTTAATGTAATTCAAATTGACGTAATGCAAAAATACTAATTAGAATTAAGATGTCCCCACTGTGAGTAAATTTAGTCGAGAGAAAAAAGCGGAAAATAATGTTATATATATCATTTCAGTGATTAGTAAATTAAATAAAATATATACCTCTGATGATGCTGGAAATAAACCAGCGAAACTTTGGGAGAATTATGGAAACTTAAACTTTGTTTTATTTCGCATAACACACAAAAGAGACTGATTAGCCAAAAGTAAAATACAAATATTTCACACAAACAGTCAATCAACAACAACAAACTAAATGGATTTATTTTCAAATGTGTAAAGAAAAAAAAACTATACAAAAGAAATTCATATGAATTTTGTTAATATGAAAAAAATTCTATAAGAATACAGTAAGTTTTCAATATTTCAATAAATTATTATAGAAAATATGTTTAAATTTTAGTAAATTTAATTAATTTTGTAGATATTTTGTAGGAAACTTTTATAATTTGGATAGAAAAATGACAATAAAAACTTAAGTTGGACTAAATATAAAATTTTTGTTGTTCCTAAGCTTGCTAAAAACCATTAAGAAAGATTACACAAGGGAACAAAATTGAACTTTTTTTGTGTTGATTTGAAATTGAGAAATGCTTGGAATGAATTTGTTTGGATAGTGCGCAATTTCCTGGGAAACAAAAAGGGTGAGCACTATTCGGACCACGTGGATAACATGTTGTCACATTTCAAGCAGCTTGGTTGTAATATGAGCATTAAGGTGCACTACCTACACAGTCATTTGGATTGTTTCCCTGAAAATCTTGGAGACTTCAGTGAAGAACAAGGTGAACGTTTCCATCAAGATATCCGCACTATAGAGGAGCGGTACCAGGGTCACTGGGATAAGCATATGATGGCGGACTATTGCTGGAGCATTAAAACAAATCCCTCTAAACAAGGTTATTTAAGAAAATCTTATAAAAGAAAATTTTTCGATGAGTTGTAATTACATTGTAATATTTGTGTATTAAAATTTTTTATTTTTCTTTAAAATTCTCTTTTTGTGTTAAATTAAAAAGTATAGCTGACCATAAAAATGAAATAATCTTTTTTTATTACTTAATTTTTTTAATTCTTAGAATCATAAAAAACTAACTTATTACATACAAACACTTACACATTAGAAAATGTTATTTTTGTATGGAAATCGCGATTTATATCAATTCAGTAAATCGTGAACAAAATCAAAAGTTGTGCACCGATTGCAATGAGATAAAGCTCATTTTATTCGAAATATATTTAACTAACTGTTTGTAGACCAAAACTGTGATTTTTGTCCCATTTTTATTTTTTAGGAATTTTTAAAGAACAAAAAAAATGTTTTTTTTTAAAAAATTTTAATTTTTTTTTCAAAACTTGAACGATATCTCTAAAACTACTTGGAAAATTTAAAAACAAAGTAAGCACGGCTTTAAGAGAATATTGTTTGCGAGTTTCGGATTTTTTTTTAATTTAATATGGTGAGCCGTTTTCAAGTTATTCCAATATATGTAGCGGAAGTGCCTTAATTTTGAACATAACGGTATATCTCGAAAAGTCGAGCTGATAGAAAAAAACCAAGGGCAGATTTGGATTCAGCGTCCCAAATAACCTTAAAAACAATATTCAGTTCTTAATCAACAGAACCATTGTTCCCTTGTGTTATTTGTATACTTTGTATATGAGTATTCAGTAAGAAAAAACATGGTATTAAAAGAACTTCCTTAAATTAATCTCTAATATTGTTTGGAATAATAATTGTATGAATTTTTGTTTCACGTTCCTAATTTTGTATATTTAATCAAAATTGACTCAAAGTATAAAAGTATTTAAAAAATGTTTAATAAACTAAAAATTAAAAACTAAAAACTTAAATTAAAAATTAAAAATCTAGAAACTAAAAACTTCTAGTTATTACAGAATGAAGTATCTAAAATATTAATGAAAAACAACTATAGGAACTAACTGAAAGACACTTGAATATTCAAAGTTAATAAAAAAGATTATGAAATATCTAAAATAATGAAAAACAATTTTAGGAACTAACTGAAAGACACCTTTCTATAATAAATTAAACTAAAAATTAAAAAACTAAAAAACTAAAAACTAAAAACTTGAATTAAAAATTGAAAACCTGAAAACTAAAAACTTAAATTAAAAAATTTAAAAGAAAATATAAAAAAATTGTTTGAAAATCGTTAATATTTGAAAAACAATAAAAATTTGGTTTGATGTAATAACAAATTTAGTAAATAAATATTAAAGTCTGAAAAGTAATATCTAAATTATGATACTAAACATTAAAATTGACTATAATTTTACTTAATAAGAAACAAAAAAATATATTGGAATAATTCAATAGAAAGAAACATATAGACTTCAATAAACGAATATTTTCTCAAATAAACCTAAAAAGATTTTGAAGTAATAAAATTATTTCTATTTGAAAGTTTATGCGGACACATTTGATTATGTGATATCACAATATTTTGAAATAATAAAATTATTTATTACTAAAACATTAAAATTGATTTGAATTATCTAGAATTATTTTGTTTTAAAATTCAAATGATCAAAACGTAACCTTTTAATACAAAAAACATTGTTTTTATTTCACCTATTGTATTACTTATAACAAAAAAAATTGTTTCCTTTTTTATTTCCCTTTGTAAGCTAATACGGCCAAAATTTTTATGTAAATAAAAACAAGTTTGATTTACAAATTTGTCCCGACGTTTCGTCGTTTCGACTTCTTCTGGGGTTCGCCTTTTTATTTAAAAATATATATAAACATATAATTAATATTGAACATTACACCATATAACATGTATTTTAAACTCACAATTGTATTGTTTACATATAAAACATAATTAAATTACATTTAACACAAAACATAAAATCACTGATATGTTTAAATAAACGACGTGGTTTAATGCTAGTTGAAGACTGATTTATTTATTCTTATTGACATAATTATAAACATGAGCTTATTAATAAAATAACTAAGAGAACACTAAGTGAGAACTTATTTAGAAAGAGAACTTTTTGTTAAATACACATCATTCCTCCCAACTTAAATAAAATCACTTCCCACCAATAATTTTAGTCTTTTTAGCCATACTTCGAGTAAAAATTCGTTGCCCCTCTTCCTCAGTGATATCACTTTGAATGTCTGTATTCGTTTCATTTAAATCTTTACGAGTTTCAACCAAAGTTATATCCAAATTTGTATTCTTTCTCAATTGATCCGTATGTGCCTGTTTTTCTATTCCATTGACTAAAACCAGGTACCTGTAAGTACTTAGTTTACTAATAACCTTTCCCTTTACCCATTTAATAAAATTGGAAAAAACATTTCTGTACCATACTTGCTCCCCAACATTGAATTGTACTACTTTATTCTGATAACCTTCAGACCCGTGTTTTATTCCTTTGCTTGGTTTAACTGATTTTGAATTGGTTTCCGCTGTTACATTCGATTTATTAGAATTTAACACGTTAAGCAATGTTCGGGGTTTGTATTGTAAAAGCATTTCTCCTGGTCTTAAGCCAGTTGACGAGGTCGGAGTTGTTCTATACTTTAATAAGAATCGATCAATTCTTAGTTGTAAGGATTTACCGGCCTCTTTTTGATCCAATAGTGATTTTCGCAATCCATTTTTGAAGGTTTGTACAGCTCTTTCTGCACTGCCGTTAGATTAGGGGTGGTATGGAGGAGACTTAAGAGGGACTATATCATTAGATTTACAAAATTCAACAAATTCTCTGGAGCTAAAAGGTGGCCCATTATCACTTACAATATTAAATGGAAGCCCAAACGTAGAAAAATTGACCGAAGTTTTTCGATTACTACAGCTGCTGTAGTTGTTTTAAAAAGAATAGCCTCCATCCATTTGGAATACGCATCATACAAAATCAAAATCTGTTGTCCCTTTAAAGAACAGAAATCGATATGAATTCTTTGGAATGGATATGTTGCCTCTATCCATTTTGATAAGTTAGCCGGCTTTGAGTTTTGCGTAGACTGACAAAAATCACATTTTTTATTAAAGTTTTCAATATCTTGGTCTATACCTGGCCACCAAACAACTGTTCTTGCCAGAGCTTTACTTCTAACAATCCCTATATGCTGATCATGAATTAATTTGAAAACATTATTCCGTAAAGTAATCGGTATTACTATTCTATCGCCGTAAAATAAACACCCATTTTCCGTAGCAAGGGATTCTCTTTTTAAATAATATTTTTGTAGCTCTCCTGTCTTTTCTGTTGGCCACTTGCCTGTTATAATAGAATTATAAGTTTCTGATATACATGAGTCATTTTTCATAGTCTCCATTACATCTTCCGCACTCAATGGAAAAGTTGAAGTGTTCAAGCTATTTATGCTATCATATTCGATACCTGTATTATAACCCATTGGCAGTCTTGATAATGCATCTGCATTAGCCATATCCTTTGTCTTTTTATATTTAATGTCATATGAATACATTGATAAGAAAATAGCCCACCTCTGGAGACGATTAGCTGCCACACCCGAAATATCTTTTCTCTCACCAAAAATTGCTCGTAAAGGCTGATGATCACTGTGTATAGTAAAATTAAACCCAAAATATTTTTTTACCGCAAATATAATGGCTAGTGCCTCTCTATGAAGCTGGGAATAGTTCCGTTCTGCAGCACTCAACGTGCTTGATGCAAACATCACTGGACGTTCCACACCATCTATAATATGAGACAATACCCCACCTACTCCATATGGACTTGCATCCGCAGACTCAATGATCTTTTTTGTAGGATCATAGTGTGTTAATATATTTATGTTATTAACCAATCGCTTACTGTGTTGAAAACTTTCACTATGCACTTTTTCCCATGACCACTTTACCTTTTCCTTTGTCAACTCATATAAGCAATGTAGTTCTTCAGACAAATTAGGAATACATTTATTATATTAATTAATCATACCCAAGTATGACTTCAATTGAGTTTTGTTGCATGGTTCTGGCGCACTAACAACGGCTTTCACCTTCTGCGGGCTTGGTGCTATACCAATTCCATTTATTCGATACCCTAAATAATCAATTTCCGATTTAAAAAATTCACACTTTTCTAAATTCACCTTTATATTGTATTCTAACAACCTATCTAAGACCCGTAACAAATTGACTTTGCAATCATCTTCAGATTTACCTCCAATTACTATATCATCAAAATAAACTTGAACATTTTCAATATTTCGTAAAATCTGATCGATTATTGAACAAAATATCTGGGGTGCTGTTTTGAGGCCAAAAACTAATCTAGTAAATTGAAATAACCCAACATGGGTGTTGATGGTTAGCAGTTCCCTAGAACGTTCTGAGACAGCGACCTGTAAATAAGCCCCCGTCAAATCTAGTTTGGTAAACACTTTCCATCCTGCCATAGATGCCAATATATCATCTATACGTGGTATTGCGCTGTGTTCCATCTCTACAAACTTATTTACGGTTCTTTTACAATCTACGCAAATTTCGAATTGACCCATCCCCTTTATTAACAATTACCAATGGGCTGGCCCAATTGCTTCTCGTTACCGGTACTAACACACCGTCATCGCATAATCTGTTGAGTTCGTTTTCAACCTTAGCTCTCAGGCTATAAGGAACTGTGTTTGCTTTGCAATTTCAATACAATTTCCGCTTTAAATGTTCTTATAACAGAACCGTTTGATTTAGTAAAAATCGCATTATACTTTTCCAAAAACTTAATTTTATTCAATTTCAATTCAGAATCAGTTATTGCCAAGTTAACGTTACAATACTCATACTCAGAAAAAAAATTTTTCCAACCACTAAAAATTACATCCATCCAATTTCTACCCAGTAATGGGTAAAAATACATTTCTGTACTTAAAACAATTAGTTTTAGATCAAAATCACAACGTTTAAAATTTACCTTAACCGTAAATTCTCCAAGCGGTTTAAGTCTATCCCCAGAAAGTAATTTTATAGAAAATTCATCCTTTAAAAGTTTATATTTAGAAAAATACTTGTAAAAATCTCTCGTATGAATCACGGTAACGCACGCCCCTGTATCTACTTCAAATTCTATATCAATGTTCTCAATACCTAATTTTAGTTTTAAAGGTTTAATTTTAAGAGATGTTATGTTATTTATATAATTACACAATTGCTCCTCTTCTTCATTTTCTTCTTTCAAACTCTTAATTTTCGGTTATCCCCTCTTCTTCTTACAAAATTTTTGCATGTGGCCTTGCTTCCCACAATTAAAACAAATCACATTTTTGTAGAAATTTTGCTTCCCGTTACCCGCTTGTTTGTTGTAGCTACAATTTGAGTTGTTGTTGACTGCGCTGCTTTGTTGGTGCTCCCCTCTTCTTGACGTTCCATACTCTTTTTTCTTCAACGCATTAATGTTTTCATCTTCCTCTTTGATCAATGCTACGTTCGTTGTTGTTATTTCCACTGCATTTGCTAATTCAATTGCTTTTTGGAATTTGTTCAAATCAACTTCACTCAATAATCGTTGTTGTATTTTTTCGTCTCCAACTCCACATACAAATTGAATTAATAAGGCTTTATCCAGAAAGACACCAAAATCACAATATTGTGCTTGATGTTTTAGCTCAATCACAAAATCCGCTAGTTTCTGACCAACACTTCTATTAGTTTTAAAGAATTTATAACATTCTGCAATAATATTTCTTTTTGGTTTAAAATGGCTTTTTAATTTATTCACCCAACTCTGCATACGTATAGTCATTTTCTGTTTTAGGCGCCGTCAAAGAAACATTACCCGATATAGTTCTGCTCCACCAAAACTGCACAAAAATCCAATCTTTTCGGGATCTTTTATAGAATTTAATTTAAAAGGATGATCCAATCTGCGAGCATAAAATCAAAATCTTCTCCTAATAAAAAAGGGTCTGTAGAACCAATAAATTTCGCCATTCCTACTTCATCTGCTACTTTTTCTGCATTTACTTTGCCTTCCTCCTTTACCATTTACTAGTACTATTTTTTTTATCTTCGTCGCCAATGATATGTTTAAATAAACGACGTGGTTTAATGCTAGTTGAAGACTGATTTATTTATATTCGCACACATGCCATTTTTTATGATTGCAATTTGCTGTAGTTTACTTAAAATACTTTCCCATAAAATTGTGACCAAATTGCGGCGCGTGTCGCAATATTAAAATAAGAACAGTTCGATTTTATAAATTCTTATTATGAAATTGCTGACGCTATGTCTGCAGTGAATAGCGATATTTGTTTGCTGATGTATTGTTGTTGTTTTTTTAATAATATCTTCCCCATACTAATGTGACCCAAAAATTTTAACTTATAAATAAAATTTTTTTGAATACTAAACTTCAGTTGTAGTCAAGTACTCAATTAAACATATCGCGTTTTATTTAATTAAACGTAATTGGCGCCCAACGGAAAAAAATAACACTGACGTAGTGAAACATAAAAAGTTACATTTAATATAAAGAACAAAGTGGCTGAATCTTTAAAACACTGAAGTAGTGAAAGACAAAAAGTTACATTTAACAAAGTTACTGAATCTTTAAAAAAAACTTAAGTAATGAAAGATAAAAGTTACATCTAATATAAAGAACAAAGTTACTGAATCTTTAAGACACTGATGTAGAGCAATATAAAAATTTACATTGAAAAATATAAGTTACTGAATTTTTGAACGCCCAAGAAACACATTATTGATTAACTGAACTAAAAATTTAATTTTTATTTAAAACCAAGAAAAAAAAAAAACAAAAAAAAAATCACTTAAAACTGAACTAAACATTTAAAAAACACCAAAAAAGAACAAAATAAAAATTACATAAAACACATTAAAACCGTGCAAGATCAATAACAGCATCTGCTCTACAAACTAACTTCTATCAACAACAATGATGACATCAAACCTAATTTTTATGTAAGCATTATTCTAAGTTACCAAATTTAAAACTGTTTAAATATCCTGTAATCTAAAATTTTTTTTCAATTTAATATAGTTAGGAAATATTTACAATTAATAGATTTTTTATATTTAATTTGAAAATAAAAGAAAATAGTAAATAAAAAAAAAATATAAAAAAAATTATAGAATCCTATTAGTGTAAAAAGAAAAATGTCAAATCCAAATAATTTATTGAGACCACCGGTAATATCGTCTAACTCCAACAACCCTCCTATTCGCCCAAATCCATTAAATAATTCCCAACAAATGGAAGCAGCCATAATAGGTTTGGTTACCCGATTGTGCAGAGAACAATGTAGGAATTTGGTAGGAGATATATTAAATCCCAACTCAGAAGTTATAGTAGAAGATCAAGAAATTGAGGAACAGTATAGGGAAAATTTAAATGATTTAGACAAAGTACCGGACGTTGTGCGTTGTTTAAGGGAGTTTTCAGGTAAACATCAGAATTCAGCTCGTGGCGAAAAAACGTCGAGAGAGTTCTAAAACTCTATGAGGCACAAAAGGGAACACCAAGAAACTTTGGAATTTTGAATGTCATTAGGAAAAAAATTGTAGGAGCTGCAGACTCGGCACTTGAGTCCTATAACACACCCCTCAGCTGGGAGGCAATTTCACGTTGCCTTACACTACACTATGTGGACAAAAGAGACATAGGTACTTTAGAGTATCAGATGACAACACTTTTGCAGGGAAATACCACAGTACAGGACTTCTACCAGGAAGTTTATTCACATTTATCATTGATGGTTAACAACATTCTTTGCATGACCATAGGAAAAGAAGCCATGGATACATTGATCCAGACATATAGGGACAAAGCAGTTGATACATTCATAAGAGGGTTAAGAGGTGATCTTTCGAGACTTTTGTGCATTCGGGAACCGACCAACTTACCTCAAGCATTACACCTCTGCCTCAAGCTTCAAAATCAGAACTTCAGAACAGATCATGCCTTAAATAGAAATCCCAAGAATCCGCAAACAATCCCCAAGGGTCAAAATTATAGAACCCAAACAATGTATAGACCAAATGGACCCCCACACAAACATCATTCGTAACACCGAATCATCAGCATCTAAGTCGGTACCATAATCCGAATCTAACCTCGAACCATTATCCGAATAATTAACCTAATCAATATTCAATGCAACACCAGTACCCAGAAAATAGAAACATTTATAGACCTCCCCAAAGGTCTAATCAATATCAAGGTTTCCCCAAACAATATCAGAACACATTCCCCATACCCCCACCAAGACCAAATGCGCCTAAACCATTGCCAAAACCTACACCTATGGAAATTAATCCATCTTTCCAGTCAAGAAACATCAATTACATGAATCGACCAAGGACCAATGATAGATTCATGGGAAAAAGGCCATCGGATACACCAGCATTCCAAGCCCAACAAAATCTAGAAAAATTTTAACATCGAAACGGACGATGACGAATTAAATGATGAAATCAATTATAATGAAAAAATGGCATCATATGAAGCAAGCGAGGGACTTTCATAATACAACGATCAATTTGATTCATATGAAATAGAACATAGGTCAGAAACAATTGACGAACAAGAATTTTCCGATATCCATTTTCTAAAATAAACAATTCGTCTCTGCCCTACTTCGAGGCAAAGATGAAACGGGGAGAAATACTAAAAATCTTGGTAGACACAGGATCTAACAAGAACTATATCCAATCCTCACTAGTAAAATCAATTATACCCAATAAGAAAAATTTTTATGCAAATTCCACCGGAGGAAAAGTCTTAATATCACATCATACATTTATTAACCTCTTCGGACTAAAATCTACAAACTTAAAATTTTTCATTCTACCAACTCTTAAATCTTTCCACGCTATATTAGGAAACGACAGCCTAAAAGAACTCTCAGCCGTTATCTATACAGCAGAAAGCTCAATGTCCATTAAAGATACTATAAAAATTAAATTAAAACAACAAATTTCAGAGAGCTTCAATAATATTTCACAAGGATTAGATAACATTTCACTAAGAACAGATCATATGACAAAAGACCAAAGACAAAAGATAAGAAAACTAGTTACGAAATTCCCGAACCTTTTCGCCGAACCTAACGAAAGATTGACTTATACAACAACAGTGAAGGGCGAAATAAGGACTAAAAACGATAATTCCGTTTACTCTAGATGTTACCCTTACCCGTCACACTTAAAGGAAGTAGTTAAATGCCAAATCGGAGAATTACTTGACCAGGGTATCATAAGACCATCGAAATCCCCATACAACTCACCGGTTTGGGTTGTACCCAAGAAAATGGATGCCTCAGGTATAATAAAACACGAGTTGTTATTGACTATAGAAAGCTCAACACGATAACCATCCCAGATCGATATCCAATTCCAGAGATCAACGAGGTCCTATCCCAATTAGGCGAAAATAAATTTTTTACTGTACTGGATCTGAAAAGTGGATTCCACCAGATACCTTTAAGAGAAAGCGACATCGAAAAAACGGCTTTTTCCATTAACAATGGGAAATACGAATTTACCCGTCTTCCATTTGGACTGAGAAACGCACACTCAATCTTCCAAAGAGCTCTGGATGACATCCTAAGGGAACATATCGGAAAAATCTGCTACGTTTACATCGATGATATCATTGTATTCAGGAAAAACGAGCAAGAGCATTTCGAAAATATTAAGAAAATATTCCATACCTTAGAATCAGCTTATATGAAGGTGCAACTGGATAAGTGCGAATTTCTGAAGCCAGAATTGGAGTTCTTAGGGTTTATAATATCTACATTGGGAATACGGGCTAATCCAAAAAAGTTGAAACAATTAATAATCTTCCTGCCCCGAAAACTCTAAAAGATTTGAGGTCATTCCTGGGTATGTCAGGATTCTATCGCCGGTTCATAATGGACTATGCCAAACTGGTAAAACTTTTAACGGCTCTTTTAAGAGGGGAGCAAGGACGAATGTCCAAATCTTTGTCTAGTAAAATAATGATAACCTTGAATAACGAGGCATTGGAAGCATTCAACAAAATAAAGCGAACATTAATATCGGAGGATGTCATGTTGACATACCCAAACTTTCACAAGGAATTTCAACTGACAACGGACGCCTCAAACTACGCGATCGGCGCAGTTTTAGAACAAGAAGGAAGGCCTATAACTTTTATTTCCAGAACTCTGAACAAGTCGGAGGAACACTATGCAACCAACGAGAAGGAGATGTTGGCAATAGTGCGGGCTCTTAGGAGCTTGAGAAATTACCTCTATGGAGCAGTAAGGATAAAGATATTTACAGATCATCAGCCTCTGACACACGCTTTAACAAGCGGCAATACCAACAGCAAGCTTAGGAGATGGAAAGCTACGTTAGAGGAATACAATTACAAGTTATTGTATAAACCTGGAAGCGCTAAAGTGGTGTCAGATGCATTATCCAGACCCCCACAGGAGGTATGCAATATGGACTCAATGGCTGCCACTCAACACAGTAACCAAAGCTCTCCGAAGAACTCAATTAAATTTACGGAAACTCCAATAAATGCGTTCAGAAATCAGATAATCATCGAACCTCATAATGCTCCATTATATGAATTCCAAATCGTGTTTCCGGGATACCACAGACACATCGTGCTGCAGCCGGATCTCTCTGAAGAGGAACTGCAAAGGGTTTTCGAGAAATATCTCAATCCGTCGGTGACAAATTGCGTAAAGGTGCCAGATGCAATTCTCGGAAAAGCACAGGAAATATTCTCCAATTCCTTTTATAAGTATAAAGTCCTCTACACAAGGAAAATGGTTTCCGATATTTGCAACGAATGAGAACAGGAAGTAGAAATAATAAATGAGCATAATAGAGCTCATAGAAATGCCGAAGAAAATAAAACACAGCTCCTGGAGAAATGTTACTGCCCTCAGACTATGGCAAAAGTGAAAAGAATAGCAAAATCATGTAAAATATGTAAAGAAAACAAATACGATCGGCACCCTAACAATATTGCTATACAGGAAACCCCAATACCACAATTCCCTGGACAAATAGTGCATATTGACATTTACAGCACGGCTGGAACATCTGTCCTGACGGCAATAGATAAATTGACAAAATATGCCCAAGCGAAAATATTGAAATCAAGAGGCACAGAGGACATAAAGCAACCATTACGTGAAATTCTCCTTAATTTTGGTATGCCCGAAACCGTCGTGATGGACAACGAAAAATCCTTCAATTCTAAGGCTATAACATTTATGATGGAAAATCAATTCAATGTGAAAATCTTTCGCATACCACCGTATGCCAGTACTGTTAATGGTCAAATTGAAAGGTTTCACTCGACACTATCAGAGATCATGAGGTGCTTAAAAGCAGAAGGCTCACAGGGCAATCTAGCCGAACTTTTGGATAAATCCGTTTATGAATATAATAACACAATCCATTCAACACTAGGAAGGAAACCATTTAAAGCATTCTTCGGAAAAAAATCGTACAGGAGCGCTGCGGAACGGAAAAAATATGGAACACAGATGATCGATGATCTCAGGTGGAGACCATTATCCGACCTGAAATACCACAATCGGAATAAAAGGGAACCTAAGAGCTATAACGTTGGAGATAAAATTTTTGTGAAACAGAATAGGAGATTAGGTACAAAATTGTCAAAAACTTATAGGGAAGAAGTTGTAAAGGAGCACAGACATACAGAGGGAGGAAGGGTCATTCATAAGAATAATATTAGAAGTTGAAAAGGGAACTTATTTTTTTTTTACTATCATTTCTTTTGTTTCTTTTTCTTCTCGCTTCAGTCTATAACTAGTGAAATCCATCTTTGGCGAAGTTAAGATTCTAGACTACACCAATTCACAGGTGGTGGCAATTGATGTGGGTTTCGCTTAGATACAATCGGGTACAGTCAAACTGATACACGTCGTCGATCTGAAAAATTACGAATCACTAATGGAAAATATTGACTCCACTATAAGATCGAACGTGAGCACTTCCCATCCTCTCTATCCTTTCCTCATCCACGAAATCCGACAAATTAAAAATCATTTAGACTATCTTAAACCTAGAAATAAACGATCTCTGAATTTTATTAGCTCTGCATGGAAGTGGGTTGCCGGTAACCCAGACCATGACGATTACGAAATAATACAACAAAAAATAAATAACGCTTTGGAAAATAATAATAGACAAATAATCATTAATAGAATGACTTTGGATAAAATTAACGAAATTACTCTAAGGACCAATCAAATTCTGAGATCCGAAAGAACCATAGACCCGATGGATTCCTTAATGACTAAACTAAAACATAAATTAAAAATTATAAAAGACGAGGTCGTCAACCTACAATACGCCATCCATTGGGCGAAAGTGGGAGTCTTAAACTCATTTATTTTAACTAACGATGAAATAAAAACAGCTGAAAAGCTCTTTTCCACTGAGAATATTACGTATTTGAATATTGAGGAATCTTTCGAGTTTAGCGAAATTAAAATAGCTACTAATCATAATTCTCTTCTTTATGTTATAAACATCCCAACAACAAGGGAAGAATTTTGTACTAATCTAGTAATAACTCCTGTAAAGTCAGGGAAATTCAGTAGTAAGATCGAATTTAATAAAGTTTTAAAATGCAAAGAGAAAGTCTACGGTATTAAGAAAGATTGTGAAAACTATAGCAAGTTGACATTATGCAATGGCAACGAAATTGAGGATATTAGTGAATCCAAATGCCTATCTAACTTGATACGGAGTAGACCTTCTAACTGTACCCTGACGAATGATCAGCATCTACACATGGTACAAGAAGTATTACCCGGTGCGCTCTTGTTGAATCAATTTAATGGTACCATCTCTGTAGGTAACGAGTCTTACAATTTAAATGGTACTTTTCTAATAAAATTTCATAACGAAACAGTTTCCGTAAACGGTAAGACTTTTAGTTTATCGGAAATAACATTCTCTAATCCTCTACCAGCAGCGGTACAGCCAAAGATGAATGATCCCCACATCGAAGAGGCCCTTACTCTAGACTTGATAAGAGAAATGCATGTTAATAACACAGAGTCAATCGCACTCCTGAATATTCAGAGTAAATGGGGTGATCACATAAGCTGCTCATTGATAATTGTTGTAATAATTGTCAGTGTTTTTGTCTGTTTAAAGGGGAGATGTAAACCTAAAGAAAGAAACTGTTTCCCTAACGCCAACTTCAACGTTGGTTCGATACAAAATGCCTCCCAAACGGATGATGTGGTAAAAGGTTACTCAATATCAAGAATTTCTCAAATCCCCTACTTTTGATCTAACAATCGAGACGACTGTTCTTTTGTCTACATTGCATATTCGCACACATGCCATTTTTTATAATTGCAATTTGCTGTAGTTTACTTAAAATACTTTCCCATAAAATTGTGACAAAAATGCGGCGCGTGTCACAATATTAAAATAAGAACAGTTCGATTTTATAAATTCTTATTATGAAATTGCTGACGCTATGTCTGCAATGAATAGCGATATTTGTTTGCTGATGTATTGTTGTTGTTTTTTTAATAATATCTTCCCCATACTAATGTGACCCAAAAATTTTAACTTACAAATAAAATTTTTTTGACTACTAAACTTCAGTTGTAGTCAAGTACTCAATTAAACATATAGCGTTTTATTTAATTAAACGTAATTTATACAAACATTCTTTTGTATACCTCTTTCTTTCTCTATTTTCATTGTCTAATATTTTTATTGATTCAAAATCAGCTATATGACCTGTTTTTAATATATGTTGCGCCAAAGCTGTTGTTTCTTTCTCCTTGGCGATGTCTAGTTGATGTTCTCCCATTCTAGTAGCTAAAGCTCTCTTTGTTGTTCCTATGTATATTAGATCACATTTCTGATTGTCATTTCCCTTACCTGATATTTCGTACACTACGTTGTTTTTTTTTGTTGTTTTTCTATAGGCGCCTAACATTTGTAAATATTGCACTTAATGTTCGGTTTGGTTTGTAGGCAAAGTTAATGTTTTTGTTTTTTATGGTATTTCTTATGTTTCTGTTGTCTGTTAAGCCAGGGATGTATTGTACACTGTAAAATTTTTGATCCTTATTTTCTTCATTGTTGTTTCGGTCGTCTACTGGTAGTGCAAATTTTTTTCCCAACGAAAGCATCCATTTACACTCCATTGGGATGTTAGGTGTGGTTTTGTTTTCAAGCCAATGGCTGTTGAAATATAATCCGAAATACTTGAATAGTTTTTCTTTCAATGTGTTAATTTTATTTGTTTGTGTGTGTTGTATTGTTTCTCTTATGTTATTTGCTCTGTCTCTTTGTTTACTAATAAAAGCATTGTGGTCAGCTGATGTTAGCATATTATTTATTCCACTATTCAAATGATAGAGTTTTCTTGTCAATAGTTTTATATTTTTGCTAGTCTGTGATATTTCTAAGTTGATAATTTTTTTGTGAAAATTATGTTCTATTTTTCTTAGTTGTCCGTGTATAGTACTGCATTCAAAAACATGTGTTGCCTGTTTCGTAGTGTTTTTGTGTGATTTGGTATTAAGCCATAGCTTCTACATGTTAATAAAAATACCAGCCGTTCTTGTTGTTGTGCTAATTTTTTAACTTCATTACAATATTCTTTCATCGTTCTGCAGGTCTCGCTGTCGTATTTGAGTTCTATGTGTTTGAAATAGCCCTTCGTATTTCTATTGGTGTTAATGTTGTGTTTTTTGATATTTGTATAATTAAATAAATATTTTTTCGGCAAGCTTCCCGATCCTGAATTATATTTTTATTATTTGGCCAATTGATGTGAATTCTTTTTTATTTCCCTTTGTAAGCTAATACGGCCTACAGTTTTATGTAAATAAAAACAAGATTGTTTTACAAATTTGTCCCGACGTTTCGTCGATTATTTGTCGAATTCTTCTGGGGTTCGTCTATTTATTTAAAAATATATATAAACATATAATTAATATTGAACATTACACCATATAACATGTATATTTGTGACGGCCGTACGAAAATTTTTGCTATTGAGTGTATATGACACAAAAGAAAAAACTATAACATGTAAACAACACCTTATATGGTAATATCGTTTGCCAATTTTTGTTTGTTGCAAAAAAATTCTATTTTTAAACACTTGAGTTGGTGTTAATATTGCTCCGTCAGCATAATTTCATTCATGGATAAAGCTTTTACTCGCTCTCATTCCCACCCATGTTGTCAGCCATTAACATTGGCTTACCTTGTTCCCCTCATCGTTACATGTAGTATTTTTTTTACATAGGGAATGTAATGAATGTATGAGTGTTGGTTACACATATGAATTATTGCGAATGTTTTTGCAAACAACAAACTGGTTTGTTTGATTTTTTTTGTGTGCAAAAAAAATTGGACGCTGAAAATAATTGGGTTGTTAGGCAGATGACGAAAAATTTAAAGGGAGTTGAAATGTAATCGTGAGAAAGAAAGGTTGAGGAAAAACCTCGTAAGAAGTAAATTAAAATTAAATATTAAGTTAAGTTTAGGAAAAGAACTATTTGATACGTTTAAGAACTGAATAAAGTAAAAGTTGAAAAAAAAAGTTTGCATCGAATAAGCCATACATAATACAATAAATTAAATTATAAATAAAATAATTATAAAAATTATATTTAAAAACAAAATAAACCGTTTTGCAATTATATTTAAAGATAAAATACATTGTTTTAAAATTATATCTGAAATTAAATAAACTGTTTTAAAATTATTATAAATAAATTTAAGAAAAATGTAATAATTAAGACATTAAAAAAAGGACTGAAGTTTTGGCAGTGAAAAGGAAAAGTTAAAAATTAAAAGACAGCTGAAGAGTTAACTAAAAGACATTAAATAGTAAAGTTAATAAATGAAATTACTTTAAATTAATTTAAAATTGAGACTTTTCATTGCTAAAGTGATGCACAAATTGTTATTTTTATGAAAAGAAAAACACACTTGAATAACAGTGCCTAACATTACAACAAAAACAATTTAAAAGAAAGAAAACTAAAATAAACAAATTATTCAAAAACCATAATAAAATCCATAACCATCAAGGCGAACATATCGACACAATCAAGGTGAATATAGCTTAAGCTAAGACGTCCTACGTTTCGTACAGTACAGTTCAGTTGGTAAACATTAAATATATTAAATATTTTTTAATTTTGTACTATAATTAATATTTTTTAAGAAAATAAAAGTGTTCTAACTAAATAAATTTTCCTAACTATAAAATTTAAATTAAATATAAAATTGGTTAGATATTAAATTAAGCTAAAATTAAGATTGTGCTAAAATTAAAATTTTTTCTTAGACAATAAAAATTTTGCTAACTAACTAAAATTTAAATAAAAGTTTTATAAATTAAAATTATTTTTTTTAAAGATTTTTCTAATTATAAATCAAAATTTTTTCTAAATATGAATTAAACTAAAATGTTTCTACGTTAATAAAATTTACTAAATATAAATTTTAACTAAAAATTTTCTAAATTAAAAACTTTGCTAAATATAAAATTAAACTAAAAATTTTCTTAAATAAAAATAAAATTGAGCTAAAATTAAAAATTGTAATAAGAAATATAATTAGCTAAAAATTAAAATTTTGTTAAAATTAAATTTTGCTAAAATTTAAAAATTCTCCTAAAATTAAAATTATGCTATACTTTAAAATTTTTCTAAAATTAACATTTTCCTAAAATTAAAATTTCCCTAAAATCAAATTGAGCTAAACTTAAAATTTTATAAAAAAAAAATCTAATTTTGCTAAAATTTTAAAATTTCCTAAATGTAAAACTTTTATATAACCCGATGTAGAAAACCAAACCAAACCAAACTTTTTATTTAAGTGGGTTACCTCCAATTTAGATGGAGTAGAGGTAACATGGTAGGGAGTGCAAAAGGGGCATAACACCTCGTCCCCAATCCCCGAGTAAGTATGGCCATCCCTCCTATAGCGACCGTTTTTTTGTTACAGTTTTACAAAATCGCACGTGAATAATCTGTAGTGCGGTTTCCCTGGGTCTTAACAAGATCCCACCCCTCCGGCGAGCTAGGCCCCCTGCCAGCACGTGCGACGCGTTAAGGCTCAGGGAAACGGAAGCGGAAGTTCCCACAGCACCGCACCATTACATATTAAACTCACAATAGTATTGTTTACATATAAAACATAATTAAACTACATTTAACACAAAACATAAAATCACAAGTTTAACATTCAAACACATATTAATCTAATATCACAGATTAACTAATAGCGACTATGTAGCTTGCATTTATATTGCTGGTGTCATCCTTCAAGTTCATCGTCCGTTTTATAAATTGTTGTATATACAAACATTCTTTTGTATATCTCTTTCTTTCTCTATTTTCATTGTCTAATATTTTTATTGATTCAAAATCAGCTATATGACCTGTTTTTAATATATGTTGCGCCAACGCTGTTGTTTCTTTCTCCTTGGCGATGTCTAGTTGATGCTCTCCCATTCTAGTAGCTAAAGCTTTCTTTGTTGTTCCTATGTATATTAGATCACATTTCTGATTGTCATTTCCCTTACATGCTATTTCGTACACTACGTTGTTTTTTTTTTTGTTGTTTTTCTATAGGCGCCTAACATTTTCAAATATTGCACTTAATGTTCGGTTTGGTTTGTAGGCAAAGTTAATGTTTTTGTTTTTTATGGTATTTCTTATGTTTCTGTTGTCTGTTAAGCCAGGGATGTATTGTACATTGTAAAATTTTCGATCCTTATTTTCTTCATTGTTGTCACGTTGGTTATTATTTTTTAAGCGTTGTTTTTTTCCTCTATTAGAGACCTTATGAGGTTTTTGGGAAAAATGTTTTCTATTAATATCTGATGTATTTTCTTAGTGTTTTTGTCGTGGAATAGTTGGTCGCTGATTTTGAGAATTCTTTCAATAAAATTTTTTGCCGTATTTAGTATTTGATTCCTTGGTTGGGTTGTATTATAATTCATAAGTCTCCCCGATGCTGTTTCTTTAGAATACCAGTCAAATATAATATTACTTGAGGATCTATGTAGTTTTGTATCTAAATATGCTATTGTATTATTTTCTTCTACTTCAATAGTGAATTTGATCTTTGAATGTTGGCTGTTTAATGTCTTCAAAATTTCATCTTGGTCGTCTTTATTTATAATAGCTAAGATGTCATCTACATATTTCGATATGTATTTTATGCGGATGTTTTTGTACTTTAATTCCATTATAACGTCGTCAAGTAAGCTATCGAGAACTATATCAGCTATTGTGGGCGATAATGGGTTGCCCATTGGCATACCAAAGATTTGGTTGTATAACTTTTTGTCATAAATAAAATAATTATTATCAGTTAGGCAGAACTGAAGAATCTCCATAAATTTAGAACTTGGAATTTTTGTAAAATTTTGTATTATGTGCCATTTTTTCATAATATTTTTGATGGCTGTATACACTGGAATATTGGTGAATAGTGACACCACATCAAATGATACCAATATCTCCTTGTCTTAACTTTGAACTCTTCTAGGTTGTTTTTAAATTCCATCGAATTTTTAATATTATATTCTTTGGATATTATATGTTTGAGAATTTGTCCTATATATTTTTGTTGAATTAAATAAGAACGCAAGTAAATCAGTTGGCGATCAGCAAAGAACTGAACTTAAAAACTTTATTAGTAATATGACAAGAGCAAATTAAAGTAAAGCAATAATGCAGAGTAAAGAAAAATGAAAAAGTAGGCATATATATTTACATAAACATACATATGTACAGTTAAGCAATACAGTGGGTTGATTTTGATAAAAGTTTAAACAAATATTTTCAACACTTCCACATTTGTTAAACTTCCAAAAAATTTTAATTACAAACTTATCTTTTTCTTGTTTTGTTTTAAGCTATAAAAATTCTTAATTTTAATCTATATATATTTCAAACATTTACCAAAAAAGATCAACATTTTATTTATAGTTTACAATATTCATTAAATTTCGAAAACGTACAAACTTTTCTTTAGATAATGGCTTAGTAAAAATATCAGCAATTTGCTGATTTGTGGAAACATAATTAATTTCAAACATTTTCTCTTCATATTTTTCTCTTATAAATTGATATTTAACGTCGATGTGCTTACTACGTTTATGAAACTCTGGATTTTTAATTAAACGAATAGCACTTTGATTATCTATGTGTAAGAAGATTCTAATTTGATTTGGTACAAATTCGGATAAAAGTTGTTGAATCCAAATTAGCTCCTTTATTGAATGACAACTGGCTACGAATTCCGACTCGGTGGTGGACAAGGCAACACTTTTTTGCTTTTGAGACGACCATGAAATACACGACGACCCCATCATTATAATAAAACCGCTTGTCGATTTCCTAGTCTCTATATCACCAGCGTAATCAGCATCGCTAAAACAATTCAAAATAGACCCATTGTTAGCTGCAAGGGTTAAACCATATCCCTTGGTGCCTTGTAAATATTTGAAAATTCTCTTTACAGTATGGACATGAGCAGTTAAAGGTTTTTCCAAAAACCTACTAACGTAACTGATTGCAAAACTTATATCCGGTCGTGTTGCCAGCATTAAATACATTAAACTACCAACTGCTTGTCTGTAAGGGTAGTTTTTGACTATTTACAGCAGCATCGCATGGTGTGCTCACAGGATTAGATTCAGCCATATCAAAAGCCATCAGCAATTTTTCAACGTAGCTCATTTGATTTACATGAAGACTGCCATCATTTAAACGTCGTATTTCCAAACCCAAAAAATGCTTCGCATCAAAAACTTTTACGCTGAAATTTTGCTTTAGAAACGATAAAAATTCTTCAATGTCTTTGTCATATTTTGCTGCAATTAACCCGTCATCAATATAAATTGCTACCATCATTCGTTTATTTTCTTTGTTGTTGATAAAAACACAATGGTCAGCTTTGCTTTGTTGAAGATTAAATTTTTTTAATAGTTTTGAAAATGTTTGGTTCCAGCACCTTGAGGCTTGTTTCAAGCCATATAAGCTTTTTAATAATTTACACACTCTGCCCGTCTCATCAGAATACCCTTCAGGTTGATTGACATAAACATCTTCATTTATACATCCATTTAAAAACGCTGTTTTTATATCAAATTGTTTTAATTTTAGATTCTCTGATGCGGCAGTACTCAAAATCATTCTTATTGATGTAAATTTTGCTACAGGGCTAAAAGTTTCAAAGTAATCAATACCATATTCTTGATTGAAGCCACGAGCCACCAATCTTGCTTTATAGCGCTCAGATTCATTTTCGGTTGGTCCTTTTATTGTATAAGTTAACAAACAAAACATTTTGTTTAGTTAATTCTAAATACTCCCTCCCATTCTCTTTAATTTCTCATGTTTGCTGTGTTCGCTTTGTTAATCAATTTGTTTAAGTTCAATAAATTATGTTGTGGCTCAAATTGCATTGTGTGTCGCAGCTATAGAATATTTTGTCACAAGCCAATCGATAATATGCTTTGTGGGCGAAAGAACAAAATTCAATGTAAACAATAATTGTTGCGTCTCATATTGCATTATGTGTCGCAACAGTACTCTGTTCTTTCGATTGGTAAACTAGGTCATTAATGCAGACGATAAAATGTTTAACTTATTATTTTTAACAAAAAGTCCCAAAAATTGTCAAGTGGGCAATAAACTATTGAGAAAGACCCAATGTTGTCAAATGGGCATTAATTATTGTATTCCATAGTTTTAAGTTTAAATAAGAAAAACAATTCAATAAAGAAAGCAGTTGATTAGTAACAATCACACAAAACACATCATGTTTCATTTATGAAATATAAAAAGGAAATAACTGGCGCCCAACAAAAAAAACTGACAGATTACCTAATCCTTAAAAAGCCCTAAAGTAGTGCATAGGATTATGGTAGTAAAAGTGTTTTTATAAAACTTAATCCTTTAAAAGCCCTAAAGTAGTGCATAGGATAAAAAGTGTTCTAATTAATTTAAAAACCCTAAAGAAGTGAAAAATTAATTTAATAAAATCTAAAAAGCCCTAAAGAAGTGCAGATTTAATTTAATAAAATTTAAAAGCCCTAAAGAAGTGCAGAATTAATTTAAAACCCTAAAGAAGTGCAGATTTAATTTAAATTAAAAGCCCTAAAGAAGTGCAGAATTAATTAAAAGCCCTAAAAGAAGTGCAGAATTAATTTAATAAAATTTAAAAGCCCTAAAGAAGTGCGGAATTAATTTAAAACCCTAAAGAAGTGCAGAATTAATTTAATAAAATTTAAAACCCTAAAGAAGTTCAAAATTAAAAAACTCTACAAAAATTTTTTTAAAAACTTTAATTTATACGAAACTATCAAAACAAAAAAAAACTATAATTCCAATAAATTTTTAAATAAAAGAAGAACTCTAATTTACACGAAACTAATAAATTTTAAATAAAAACTCTAATTTATACGAGACTATCAAAAACTATAATTCCAATAAATTTTTAAATAAAAGAAGAACTCTAATTTACACGAAACTGTCAAATTATAATTACAATAATTTTTTTTTAAATAAAAGAAGAACCCCAATTTGTATACGAAATTGTCAAAACTAATAAATTATAATCCCAATAAATTGTTGAAAAATAATATTTCAATTAATTACAAACTCAACTTGAAGTGGAAAACAACATTGTCACCAGGCAACGATTTTGTCTGGGCAGCAAAGAGGATACAAATTACGAATCAACACCATCACCAACATCGACACAAAATTCAACAATGAAGTATTTATTGACTATTCTAAAGTAAGTCAAACAAATAGCTGTAAGCATCCAAAAATATATATTGCGCTCAATTTAAACATTTTAAGAAGCAAAAAAAAGAAAAAAAAAAAAAAAGAAGGATTTTCTATATTTAAATTTAAGAATAAATTTTGGATTCTTTTCAAGAATACATTTAAGAAAATAACAAAACAAATTTTTTTTTTTGGAATTAAAATATATTTTAAGAAGAATTTTTTTTTGACAATAAGACATTAAAAATTCTGTGTTTAAGTTTAAAGATAGAATTTTTTTTTCAATACTTTTTCTTAAAAAGGAAAAAAAACATTAAATTTTTTTTATAAGCTAACAAAATTAAAGGGGAAATTAATACTTGGATATGGCCAACCCAAATAATCTGATTAGACCCCCAGTCCTAGTTCGCAATCCCGAAATAAATCCCCCTAACATAAATCCACAACTAGAAGCCACTGTAACAGACATAGTGACTAGGTTATGTAGAGAACAATGTGATAGCCTGGTTAGGGAACTCTTAAATCCCGGCGCATCTATGGCAGGTATAGACCAAGTTATAGAAGATAGGTATATGGAGAATTTGACTGACCTAGACAAGGTACCGGATGTGGTACGATGTCTGAGGGAATTTTCAGGCAATCCTTCCGAATTTAGCTCGTGGAGGAAAAGTGTGGAACGTGTACTTAAATTGTACGAATCAAGCAGAGGGACACCAAAATACTACGGAATCCTCAACGTAGTAAGAAATAAGATCATAGGCCCAGCAGACGCCGCTTTAGAATCGTACAATACTCCCCTTAATTGGACTTGCATATCAAAATGCCTTACTCTGCATTACGCAGATAAACGAGACCTTGGAACATTGGAGTATCAAATGACAACCTTGATTCAGGGAAACACCACAATCCAAGAATTTTACCAACAGGTCTATACTCATCTTTCACTTATAATGAACAAACTCGCCTGTATGGACATTGGCAGAGAAGCTATGGACCTTTTAACCCAGACATACCGAGATAAAGCACTAGACACCTTCGTCCGTGGACTCAAAGGAGACCTGCCACGTTTGTTGGGAATTCGAGAACCAGCGGATCTTCCACAGGCATTGCACTTATGCCTCAAACTGGAAAACCAAAACTATAGAGCTCAACATGCCTATACCCATAAGGTTACCAAAATCCAACAACCTTTACCTCCGAAAAGTTACAAACCACTATTCCCACAATCAACCTTTACAAGACCTCAATTCTACCCACACCTCGCACACATGCCTTCAACATCCCAAAATTTCTACAGACAACCACAACAACAATATACTCCCAATCAAAATTTTAACAGACAGCAACGACAATTTATGCCATCAAATTCATTTAACCAACCCAGAAATTTCAGTTATAATACTCCACCACAGAGACCAGTTGCCCCAAAACCATTACCAAGACCAGAACCTATGGACATAGACCGCTCAATGCAAACCCGAACGATCAATTACATGAATAGACCACGACCAAATAACGATTTCGCAGGAAAAAGGCCACCAGACAATACATACCAACAACCCCAAAAGTTTCAAAGAAACTTTCATATAAACACCGATAACTGGGAAACGGATGGTCAAAATGTTAACCTTTACAGCGAAGACGATTTCGAATCGTATAACAATCATGTACTAGCTAGCGGCACTGAAGAAGATCTTCAGGAAATGCAAGAATATCTTGACGGTCAGAACGACGAACATAATGAAAAAACCTTCATCGAGGACCATGACTTCACTGACATTCATTTTTTAGATTAGCGAACTCGTCTTTGCCATATTTCGAAGCTAAGACGAGCTCCGGAGAAATACTTAGAATACTTGTCGACACAGGATCGAACAAAAATTATGTACAAAATTCCTTAATAAAAAAAGCAATACCCAACGAGGTCAATTTCTATGCTAACTCCATTGGAGGCAAAACCTCCGTAACTCACCACACCTTTATAAATCTCTTCGGCTCAGATATTAAATTTTTCTTATTGCCTTCGTTGAAATCATTTCATGCGATATTGGGTAATGACAGCCTTAAAGAACTGTCAGCAATTATTCACGCAGCAGGAAGTTATATGATCGTTAAGGACCATATCAAAATAAAATTGAAACAGAAAATTTCCCAATCTGTTAATTCAATACAAATAAGGACACAACACATGACAATAGAACAAGAAACAAAAATCGGAAACATAATAGCAAAACATCCCAATTTATTCTCAGAACCAAACGAAAGTCTTACCTACACGACATCAGTAAAAGGTGAAATTAGAACCACCACCGATAACCCTATATATTCTAGATGTTATCCATATCCTATGAATTTGAAGGACGAAGTAGAAGCTCAGATTAAAGAATTGTTGGATCAGGGTGTTATAAGACCTTCAAAGTCACCTTACAATTCACCAGTATGGGTTGTCCCCAAAAAAATGGATGCTTCAGGTAGGAAAAAATACAGAGTAGTTATCGATTATAGGAAATTAAATGCGGTCACAATCGCCGACCGATACCCTATACCAGAAATAAATGAGGTGCTTTCTCAGCTAGGAGAAAATAGATATTTCTCCGTTCTGGATCTGAAAAGTGGGTTTCATCAGATTCCTCTGAGAGAAAAAGATATGGAAAAAACTGCATTCTCGATCAACAACGGCAAATACGAATTTACGAGGCTTCCGTTCGGATTGAGAAACGCACCCTCAATATTTCAGAGAGCCCTTGATGATATTCTGCGGGAACACATCGGCAAAATCTGCTATATTTATATAGACGATATCATAATATTCGGCAGAGATGAGAAATCACATCTGGAAAACATCGAGCAGGTATTCCACACCTTAGCGATAGCCAACATGAAGGTTCAGCTTGATAAATGTGAGTTTTTGAAGACGGAAGTAGAATTCTTAGGGTTCTTAATATCCACAACCGGAATACAGGCTAACCCTAAAAAAGTAGAAACGATAAACAACTTTCCGACCCCAAAGACGCTTAAGGACCTCCGATCATTCCTTGGCATGGCAGGCTTTTATCGCCGTTTCATCAAGGATTACGCCAAACTGGCAAAACCTCTAACGGCTCTTTTGAGAGGGGAAGAGGGACGAATGTCCAAAAATGTTTCAAAAAAGATAAATATATCACTAGATGACAACGCCATAGAGGCACTGAATAAAATCAAAAGAACATTGACATCAGCAGATGTTATGTTATCCTACCCTAATTTCGAAAAAGAATTCCGACTGACAACAGATGCTTCCAACTATGCGATCGGAGCTGTATTGGAACAAGATGGTAGGCCCATAACATTTATTTCAAGAACTCTCAACAAAGCCGAAGAACATTACGCTGCAAACGAAAAAGAAATGTTAGCGATTGTTTGGGCCCTTAAGAGTTTGAGAAACTACCTTTACGGAGCAGCAAAGATAAAAATTTTTACAGATCACCAACCGTTGACACACGCTCTGAGCAACGGAAATACTAATAGCAAACTTAGGCGATGGAAAGCAATATTGGAGGAGTATAATTACGAATTATCGTACAAACCTGGTAATACTAATGCTGTGGCGGACGCACTCTCTAGACCTCCACAGCAAATATTTGAGATCATCTCGACAGACGCCACGCAACATAGTGACCATAGCCTACCTCGAAACCTTATCCAACATACAAATGCTCCAATAAATGCTTTTAAAAATCAACTGTTTATAGAACAGAATGAAACTCAATCATATGAATTTCAAATTGTGTTTCCAACATACCACAGACATATCATATCAGAACCAGACCTCTCCAAGAAAAGACTAAACGAAATATTCACTAAATACCTAAACCCATCAGTAACGAATTGTGTGAAAACAACCGACGAGATATTGGGAAAAGCACAAGAAGTGTATTCCGATAATTTTTGCAAATACAAATTCCTTTACACAAGAAACATGGTAGCCGACATTCTTAACGAATCAGATCAGGAAATAGAAATTATAAATGAACATAACAGAGCTCACAGAAATGCCAATGAAAATAAAGCTCAATTACTCGAGAGATGTTATTTCCCACAGATGAATGCAAAAATAAAAAAAATAGTAACATCATGCAAGGTTTGTAAGGAGAACAAATATGAAAGACACCCTAACAATATTTCTCTGCAAGAAACCCCTATCCCACAATATCCTGGTCAAATAATACACATCGATATTTATATTACGGAAGGTACTTCTATTCTGACAGCAATCGATAAGTTGACAAAATATGCTCAGACAAAAAAACTTAATTCAAGAGCGACGGAAGACATCAAACAACCACTTAGAGAAATACTTTTGAACTTTGGTATGCCAGAAATTGTCGTGATGGATAATGAAAAGTCATTTAATTCAAAGGCCATCATATTCATGTTGGAAAATCAATTTAACGTAAAGGTTTTCCGAATTCCACCATACGCCAGTACGGTTAACGGACAGATAGAAAGGTTTCATTCTACTCTTTCCGAGATCATGCGATGTATAAAATCGAAAGGAATTCATAATAACTTGTCCGAACTTTTGGATAAATCTACTTACGAGTATAACAACACTGTTCATTCGACCTTAGGAAGAAAACCGTACGATGTATTTTTTGGTAAACGGTCATCAAGAGACCCTGAAGAACGGGAAAAAGACAGGATCAAGTTGATAGAAGATTTTAAGAACCGACAACTATCGGACTTGGAATATCATAATCGCGGTAGAAAAGTCGCCAGGGATTATAAAATAGGAGAAGTGATTTTTGTCAAACAGAATAAAAGGTTGGGAACAAAGCTCAGTAAGAACTATAAGCAGGAGATAGTCAAGGAAAATCGACATACAACGGTGGTGACAGAAAACGGAAGAATTGTTCACAAAAACAACATTCGTAACTGAATGAATTCAAATTTTGGTTAAAGAACTTTTTCTTTTTATTTTTTTTTTTTAGTATAATTTTGTTGCCCTTAGTCCGACCTGAGGTAAAGATCTTGGACTATACTAATTCGCGAATTGTAGCAATTGATACAGGTGTAGCAAAACTCCAAATGGGGTCTGTAAGATTGATACATGATGTGGACTTAAACGATTACCAGATGTTTATTGACGATATGAAGGCAACAGTGATTTCAAAAGTGGTTACATCCCATCCCTTACATCCCTTTTTAATCCATGAAATATCCGAATTACAAGAGAAGCTAAACCAATTGAAACCAAGATCAAAACGATCCCTAAATTTCATAGGTTCGGCATGGAAATGGATAGCAGGTAATCCTGACCATGACGACTTTGAAATAATAACACAAAAAACAAATAATATATTAAAAAATAACAATAAACAGGTTATAATAAACAAATTATCTTTAGACAGAATCAACGAATTGACCTCAAAAATGAACCAGGTAATAAAAGTCGTGCAAGAAGATGTACAGACCTTCCGGAATTTAGATATTACCGAATTGAAATACAAACTGGAAATAATAAAGGAAGAAATAATTAATCTACAATATGCCATCCATTGGGCCAAAGTAGGTGTAATTAATTCGTTTATTCTGTCTCATGATGAAATAGAAACCATTAGGAAATTGTTCGAAAATAATAAAATTCCATACCTCAACATAGAAGAGATACTGGAATTTAGTGAAATAAAAATAGCTACTAACAATAGTTCCTTAATTTATATTGTCAGCATTCCTACAACAAATGATATATTGTGCAATAAGCTACTTATAAAACCTGTGAAAATTAATAGAACTGCTACTAAAATTATTTTTAATGAAATTTTGAATTGTAATGAAAAGATGTTTGGAATAAAAAATGATTGTAAGAACTACAACAAATTGACAATATGCAAAGAGGACAGTATTGAGGACATCAGCGGATCTGAATGCCTCCCCAATTTAATCCACAGCAAACCCTCTAATTGTACCTTGACAAGTAACTTCCATATACCCACAATACAGGAAATATTCCCTGGAACACTTTTACTGAACCAATTTAACGGTACGATTCTGATAAGTCAAGAGCCATATGATTTAAATGGCACTTTCATCATTAAATTCCATAATGAAACTGTATCAATCGGTGATAAAGCTTTTTCATATTCTGAAATTAATTTTTCTAACATTCTCCCAGCCGTAGTGCAACCAGTCATGGGAAACACACACGTGGAAGAAATTCTCACCTTGGAACTAATCAAAGAAATGCATGTGAACAATACTGAAGCAATAGAACTTCTGAATGTGGAAAGTAGATTGGGTGACACTATCACTTACGTACTAGTGGTTCTCATAATCATCTTAATGTTATCTGTCTGTCTGAAAAAAATGTGTAATAGAAGTGGCTCTAAATGCTCAGGAATAATTAATATCAATACTCCATTACCACCGCAGAATATTACCTTGAATGAAAACGAGCCGAGAGGGTACCCTATATCAAGGATCTCTCAAATACCCTATTTTTGATTGAGGACAATCAAAATTTTAGTGGGGAAGAGTTAACAAACAAAACATTTTGTTTAGTTAATTCTAAATACTCCCTCCCATTCTCTTTAATTTCTCATGTTTGCTGTGTTCGCTTTGTTAATCAATTTGTTTAAGTTCAATAAATTATGTTGTGGCTCAAATTGCATTGTGTGTCGCAGCTATAGAATATTTTGTCACAAGCCAATCGATAATATGCTTTGTGGGCGAAAGAACAAAATTCAATGTAAACAATAATTGTTGCGTCTCATATTGCATTATGTGTCGCAACAGTACTCTGTTCTTTCGATTGGTAAACTAGGTCATTAATGCAGACGATAAAATGTTTAACTTATTATTTTTAACAAAAAGTCCCAAAAATTGTCAAGTGGGCAATAAACTATTGAGAAAGACCCAATGTTGTCAAATGGGCATTAATTATTGTATTCCATAGTTTTAAGTTTAAATAAGAAAAACAATTCAATAAAGAAAGCAGTTGATTAGTAACAATCACACAAAACACATCATGTTTCATTTATGAAATATAAAAAGGAAATAACTTATATACCCATTTTGTGCTCACAATCTTGCACCCTTGTGGTAAATCAACTAATATCCATGTTTTGTTTTCATTTAGCGATTTAATTTCTTCGTCCATAGCGTTTTTCCACCTATTTGATAGTTTTGCCTCATTATAATTTGCTGGACAATTAGCTACAAAAGCATGATCTTCTTCAATTGCTTTTTCGCTCTGTGCTTTTACTTTGCTACGCAAACGATCACTTACAAAACTCCTTTGTGCGACAAATTCTTTTTCTACGAAATCATCAGCTTCCTCAAAAATTTCATCATCAGAAATATTAGCTGGTTCAATATTTATAATATTTGTATCACTTGACGCGTTGCCTGTTACCTGCGCTGGAGAATCATAAATATGTGCATTAGCTGGTTTAACAGATGACTTATTTGCGTGTGTTTCTGAAAAAAGAGTGTTATAGTTGTTGTTATTATTATATGACAAACTATTAAGTGGGATTGATACATCACAATTTGTTCTAGTTGAATGAGTATCTTCATGTAAAGGGATAAATATACTACCAGAACCTTCGTTAGTTACTTTGTAGTTTTCACTATTAGAAAATTTTACATCTCTTGCAATTTCAACTTTATTTCTGTCTGGTATATATACTCGCAAGCCAGTAGAGTCTTCTGCATAACCAACAAAAATTCCTTTTTGTGATTTTTTATCCCATTTCAATCGATTTTGCTTTGGTACATGTATGAAAACAACACAACCAAAATCTTGTAAACTTTCAACATTGGCTTTCTTACCAAACCACAGCTCAAAAGGTGTTTTATCTTTCTGTGTACTGGTTCCACTTCGATTAAGCACATATGTAACCGAGTTTACTGCTTCCGCCCAAAACTGTTTGCCTAAATTTTTCGCATATAGTGCTGTTCTTGCTGCTTCTACAATAGTACGATTTTCTCTTTCTACTGACCCATTTTGCTCTGGGTTATATGGAACTGTTTTCTGATGCAATACACTATTTCTGCGTAGTAATAGCTCGACATTTTTATTTATAAATTCTTTTCCATTATCTGATCTAATCGCTTTCACGCTATTACCAGTTTCAGTTTTGACGTCGTAAAGATATTTTTCAAGAAAAACACAGACTTCACTCTTCTCTTTCAAGAAGAAAACTTTTCTATAATGCGAAAAATCATCTTTTATCAAAAGAAAATAACGTGCTTCACCAATTGATTTCTTTTCCATGAACAAGCTCTGCTACTTGTGTGGTTTTATTTTCTCTACTCGGAAATGATGAACGACATTGCTTTCCATAAACGCAAGCATCACAAAAAAAATCTTCTTCATCTTTAAATGGAATGTTGCTATTTTTCAAAAAACGTCTTCAATGTATAATATTTTGATGTGCCAATTTGCAATGCCACTCAGTTAACGACAGTGGTTTAGACTCTGTAACATAAGAAAAATTATTATTTGGTTTTGATGGTAAATTTACTTTTATTAATAATTTAAACAATTTTTGAGTGCGTACTCCCACTAAAACAGTTGTGTTATTTTTCGAAAATTCACAACGTTGATAATCAGATGACAATTTTAAACCTTTTTCTAAGGCACTTGTTGTAGAAAACAAGTTTAAGCGTATATCTGGTACATAAAGTACATTAGCTAAATGATTTTCACTCCACACGTTGTTATACGAGAAAATGTTAATAGCACCGCTGCCATATGCCTTAATAATATTTCCATCTCCGGGTCGAATTTCCATTGGAATTGCAAATTTACTGTATTTCACGAAATATTCTTTTTTATTAGTCATGTGATCACTTGCACCCGAATCAACAAACCACTCATCTTCTTTTTTAATACTGTCCGCTGCCTCTCTTTCACACACAAACGAATTTCCTTTTATGTCATCTTCTTTGTGCTTATTTGCTTTATTTAAATAACATTCTCGTTTCCAGTGCCCAGGCTTTTTACATATGAAACACTTTCCAGGTTTTTTATTAGTTTTGTTATAATTTTTTGTTTTCTGTTTCGCTACAAATGCTTCGCCGGTATTATTAGTTCCACCAGACGAATTTAATCTTACTTCTTCCATTATAAGTCTAGCTGTCAAATTCTCAACTGTTTGCTGGTCATCCGCTGTAGATTCCCATGCACTGTAAAAATGAGCAAAACTTGGAGGAAGTGTCATTAAAATTTTTGTTATCACCATTGTTGTGGATATGGTTTCACCAACATCTTTTAATTGCGACACCAACGTTTCTAATTTTGATATATGCATAGCGATGTCATCTTGAGGGTCTTTTTGATAACTATAAAATTTTTGTTGTAATCTGTGTACATTAGCTGTAGATTTAAATTCTTATATGCTTTCTAGTTTGCACCACATTTTTCTGGCAGTCTTGCAATTCATTATATGCATTAATGGTTGTTGCCCTAGCGTCATAACAATTATTTTTTGAGCCTTACCGTCACCTCTAAACCAATCCTTAACAGCTTTTTGTTCACGACCAATACCACCTTGAGTTCCAGAACCACCAGAATCACCAGCACCACCAGAACCACCAGTACCAACAGCACTTCCAGAACCAACAGCACCACCAGAACCAACAGCACTTCCAGAACCAACAGCACCGTCAAATGCATCATCAGTGATATAACGCAACAAATCACTGGCATTCAGCATTACTCTAATTTGAAACCGCCATGTTCCATTGTTCTGCCTTCTCTAGTTTTTCTATTTTTGCATATTCAGCATCCATAATTCTTTCGAATAACAATAAATATATCCGCAAAAAAAAACTATTACTTAATTTTGTAATTTTAACAAAATGCCATTTGACAAATAAAAAAAAACTTTATTAAGTAAAACTGTACTTTTATTTAAAGAAAATTGTCTGGGCCCATAACCTGTTCAATTAAATAAGAACGCAAGTAAATCAGTTGGCGCTCAGCAAAGAACTGAACTTAAAAACTTTATTAGTAATGTGACAAGAGCAAATTAAAGTAAAGCAATAATGCAGAGTAAAGAAAAATGAAAAAGTAGGCATATAAGTTATAATAACACTTTATTTTTTCATAATAAAAAAACCAAGACTTTTTTTATAACTAAAATTTTATTTAATTTATTTTACAGAAGTGTTCTGTTCTCTTTTAATGTCAGAATTGAATTGTATGATAATTTTAATAAACAGGTTTTCTTATTTCTAAAATTAAGCAAGAGTCATCAAATTCATTTCTTTGTTTTATTATTTTTTTAAATTCATTCTACTTACTGCAGACATAGTGTCAGCAGAAAAATATTAAAATTGAAACACAATATTTATTGTGACAACGGTAGCGTACCGGACGTTGCAAAAAATAAATAAAAAAATGTTGACAACTTTTGTGTCGTTAACTCTCCCCCCTTTAATTCGAGTGTCCTCAATCGTTTCTTTAAAAGAGTGGAATTTTATGTAACCTTGGAGGTTTCTCTGGAGCGATGAAAGTGATATTCGTGGTTTGTGGTAAGTTATCCATTTCAAATGGTTTGTCCACTTTAGGTACCTGAGGTTCCCATACTGTAATTTTCTCCACCGTTTTGGTAAAGATTTTAAGAAACACAATTGCAATAATAATAACCAAAAACATTCCAGAGATTGTCCATTCTCCGATTATAAGACGTTTTTTCACAGTTGTGATAACGTCCGTATTATTGATTTGGAGTTCGTTAAGTGACTCGAGAGATAAAAGATTAATTCGACTTTTTTCAAAGGGAGTAGGTTGCAGTACAGCTGGCATGGTTTGCAAAGGTGAAGCCTGCCAGTTGCTAAAAGTTCTATTCTCAACTTTAATAGTTGTATTATGGAATTTAATTAAAAATGTTCCCGAAATATTATGTTTTTTTTCGTTTTCAAAAATTGACCCATTATAGTCATTTAGAAGTATTATTCCCGAGTCTATTTCTTCGGTTAAAGGGATATGATGACTATTGCTTAAGATACAGGATGAATTCGAATTATTAATTAACTTAGGAATACAATCAGTTTCTGTTATATTAATTATATCTTTTTCATTACAAATGGTTACATTATTATAATCTTTACATTTTTCTTTTATAGCAAACATTTCCTTTTTGTTAAATAGAATTTCTTTAAAATCTAAATGTATTACTTTATTTTCTCTTTTTACTGGCCTTGTAACCATGTTTTTATAATTTTAATTTTTTGTTAATGGGATTTTGATCAAATAAAATATTTCCTTTTTATTATTATTTATTATTGATATTTGTGAAAATTCTAATGCCTCTTCTGGGCTTGAAAAATTAATATTTTCTTCTACCAATGTTTCCATGGCAATTTTAATTTCCTTTTTACTTAATAGAAGTGGGTTTACAATATTTATTCTTGCCCATAAAATGGCGCGTTCAATATTTACTAATTCTTCTTTAACTAATCTTATTCTATTTTGCAAATTAATTACAATTTCTTTTTCAAGATAAAAATCCTTTTTTATTTGATTTGCCATTGTTTTAAAAATTTCGGTTAAATTGTTTAATCTTTTATTGAATGCTTCATTAATGAAGACTTGCTTATTATTATTGTTATTCAAGTCAACAATATTACTAGCTAATATTTGGAAGTCGTCATGATCAGGACTTCCCGCTATGTACTTCCATACGGTGCCAATAGCATTTATGGATCTCTTCTGGCGGTCATTATTAGTAGGTGTAAGGTCTTCTAGGATGTTAGCTGTTTGTGTCAACTCATGGATAAGGAGTGGATATTTGTTGTGGGTTTTTGGGATGTTGCGGTCAATGAATGTTTGAACACTGTCTATGAATTCCTCATACTCTTTAATCCTTATCACGTGAATTATTGTGAACGTTCCCTGTTATATTTTCGCTATTCCCTTATCGATAGTGATTATGTGGGAGGACGAATAGTCAACTATCTCGATTTCTGCCTGAACATAGATTACCTGGATGCTGTAAAATAATTTTACTTTTTAATATTACTCTTATGGACTATCTTTCCTGAATTAGTTAAAATTGTCGTATTTCTATTTTCCTTTATTGTTTCTTCTCTATAACGAGGAGACAGTTTTGATCCTAATCTTTTGTTTATTTTAACATAGATCTTCTCGCCTGATGAATAGTTTTTAATTTTCCCTCTATTCTTATTATGGTGTTCTAAATCCTGTTCCTGTTTTTCTTTTATTCTATTACTAATATCTTTTCTCTCGTCTTCCATTTCTTTGGGATCTCTGTACTTTCTACCAAAAAATATTTCCACTGGCTTTCTCCTAGTAGTAGAGTGAATTGAGGAGTTGTATTCGTAAATTGATTTCATTAGTAAGTCATGAAATGAAGTGTGAAGTTTTTCAGTTTTTAAACATCTCATGATTTCCAAAAGTGTGGAATGAAACCTCTCAACCTGTCCATTAACAGAACTGCAATATGGGGGCGTAGTATAAATATTTATTCCAAATTGATCTTTAAGCAAATATGTTATGGTAGCAGAATTTAGGGATTTCTCATTATCTATTACTATTGAATTAGGGACACCGAATGCTAAAATTAATTCCTTAAGAGGTTCCTTAATATCTTCTATTGCCCTAGATTTCAAAATTCTGGCCTGCGCATATTTAGAAAATTTATCAATGGCTGTAAGGACTAGATTTTTCTCAGTCGAGTAAATGTCGACATGAATTATTTCTCCTGGGTTATGTGGAATTGGTGTGGTTCCTAAGCTAGGTTTATTCGGATGGCGATCGTATTTCTGTTCCTTGCAAGCTTTACAGGCTTTCGCTATTTTATCGGTCTTTTCTGCCATTTTAGGAAAATAGTATTTTCGTTTAATTTGTTCCCTATTTTCTCTTCCATTCCTATGTGCCCTTTTATGATCCGATATTATTATCTCCTCCTGTTCGCTTTCACTTGTTATATCCCTTACTTGGCTTTGGGTAAATCTCACTTTAAAGTTCTTAAAGTGTTCGGGATAAAATTCCTGTATGATTCCCATAATTGGCTCACTTGTGAAAAGTCCATTGATCACGCTTGGATTCAAATATTTCCTTAGAACCGAAATTAGAGAGTTTTTCGTATAATGGGGTTGTTTTATGATATGCCTGTGATATGTTGGAAAAGGGATTTCGAATTTATAATCTTCCTGGTCATTTATCAGTATGTAAAGTTGATTTTTAAAAGCGTTTATGGGACATTCTATAGCTGGTATTAAGTTGTGGGAAGAACTTTCAGAACTATGCTGAGTTGCTGTCATGGAATTTATCTGTGGGGGTCTAGACAATGCATCGGCGACCATATTGGTTTTGCCTGGTAGGTATTTTAGTTCATAGTTATATTCTTCCAAGATGGCTTTCCATCTTTTCATTTTACTATTTGAATTTTTGTTGCTAAGAGCAAAAGTGAGTGGTTGATGGTCCGTAAAAATATTTACTTTCCTTGATCCATACAAATAGTTTCTTAATGTGGTGAGTGCCCAAATTATCGCTAGCATTTCTTTCTCATTTGTAGCGTAGTTTTCTTCCGCTTTAGTCAATGTTCTTGAGAGAAATGTTATTGGTTTACCGTCTTGTGCTCCAATTGCGTACTCTGAAGCATCTGTTGTTAAATCAAAGTCTTTTATAAAGTTCGGGTGTGAAAGAATAATATCTTCTGAGGTCAGTGAATTTTTTATTTTTCGGAAGGAGTCTATTGCATCTTGATTTAGACATATGTTTTTATTTTTGGATGCATTCTTTGAGATGCGTCCATCCTCCCCTCTTAAAAGGGATGTCAGGGGTTTAGCTAGTTTCGCATAGTCCCGTATGAAACGACGGTAATATCCTGACATACCAAGGAAACTTCTCAAATCCTTCAAGGTCCTGGGTGGAGGTATATTATCTATTGCCTTTACTTTCGCAGGGTTGGTCCTAATACCATTAACACCTACGATAAATCCTAAAAATTCTATCTGTTGTCTCGCAAATTCACACTTGTCAAGTTGAACTTTAAAGTTTGCCAGCTCTAGTGTTTGGAAAATTTTGCTCAAATTTTGAAAGTGATCATTCTCGTCTTTGCCAAATACTATTATGTCGTCTATGTAGACATAACATATTTTCCCTATATGTTCTCTTAAAACGTCATCTAGAGTACGTTGGAAAATTGAAGGAGAATTCTTTAGTCCAAAAGGAAGTCGTACAAATTCAAATTTTCCGTTATTAATGGAAAATGCGGTTTTCTCAATATCACATTCTTTAAGGGGAATCTGATGGAAACCGCTTTTTAAATCTATAACAGAAAAGTACTAATTTTCGCCGAGGTTTGATAAGACTTCATTTATTTCTGGAATGGGATAACGATCGGGCACAGTGACCGAATTCAATTTCCTGTAATCTATTACCATTCTATATTTTTTCTCTCCTGATGCATCCATTTTCTTTGGAACGATCCAAACAGGTGCATTGTATGGTGATTTTGATGGTCGAATTATTCCATCGTTCAAAAGTTCAACTATTTGTTTTTCTATTTCACTCTTTAGTGCCATAGGATAGGGATAAGACTTCGAATAAACTGGTGAATCAGTGGTTGTCCTAATTTCTCCCCTAACACGAGAAGTGTAGGTTAATTTATGATTTGGTTCCGAAAACAAATTCGGATAGGTGTGAATTGCCTTTTCCAGTTTCAAATTCTGGGATTTGCTCAAGTGGTCAGTTCTAAGCTCAATTTTATTTATCGATTGAGAAATGTGCTGATAAATTTTAATTCTCCTAACATTATCTATTAACATGTACTGTTCCCTTATATGTATTATTGCATTGAGTTGCTCCAAGCTATCATGACCTAGAATGCCATGAAAAGATTTCAACGATGGCAAAATATAAAATTTTATTTCATGATTGGGTAAGTTGAAAAGATTCACTAGCTTGTGGTGTGTAATTTTTATGTTGCCTGATATGGAATTCGCGAAAAAAGGTTTTTCATTTTGAATTGGGTTCGTTACAAGGGAAGGTTTAATATAATTTTTATTAGAGCCTGTATCAATTAATATTTTCAATATTTGACCATTCTTCGCTTTACATTTAAAGTACGGAAGCGAAGAATGAGCTAACCTAAAAAATGGATGTCTGATAAATCTTCCGCATGTGTATTTTCCCGTTCACCTTCTTGTTGTGAATAATCTTGCATATAATCCCGAAGACTTTCTTCTTGCATTATCTGCTGGTAATTAATTTCGTGACTATTGGAATTGTCATTTTGGTCGTAAAAACCATTATCAGAAGGGAGTTCCTCATTGACTCCTATATGAAAATTTCTCTGTAATTTATTATGTGGCATAGGGGTATGTAGAGATGGAGGCATAGGCCTCTTGCCGTAAAATTGATTCGTTTGACGAGGTCTATTTTGGTAATTTATATTCCTGGACTGAATAGAATGATCGACGTCCATTGGTTCAGGTCTTTGTGGTTTTGGGGCTGTAGGTCTGGGTGGTATAAAATTTTGTTGAAAATATGGGTTGTGTGATTGGAATTGTTGTCGAGGCTGATTGCGCAATTGAAAATTTTGATTAAAAGAAGGCTGTTGATATGACCTTTGATTATTCCGGTATTGGAATGTGTCCCATTGCCTTGCGTTACTGGGTTGTTGTAAGGTAAGTTCAGGGTAAAATGGTACCCTATTTAAGTTAATATTTCTTTTCGGTTGAGGTGTTGGCAATTCTCTCCGTGGCCTAATATTATGGTGGTTATAGGCGTATTCTGCCCTATAGTTTTGATTTTCTAACTTCAAGCATAAATGTAATGCTTGTGGTAAGTCTGAGGGTTCGCGGATTCCCAACAATTTAGGTAAGTCTCCGTTGAGACCCCTTATGAAAGTGTCAAGGGCCTTATCGCGATAGGTTTGTGTCAACAATGTAGTTGACTCCCTGCCTATATCCATGCAACCAATTTTATTTAATATTAATGAAAGGTGAGTATAGACTTCCTGATAGAAGCCTTGTATAGAATTGCCGCCCTGAATTAGTGAAGTCATTTGGTACTCTAGTGTACCCAAATCACGTTTGTCACCATAATGAAGTGTCAAACACCTAACAATATTTTTCCAATTTAATGGAGTGTTATACGATTCCAGGGCCGCATCTGCATTACCTATGATTTTGTTGCGGATAACGCTCAATATTCCGAAATATTTTGCAGTGCCCCTAGTATTGTCGTAAATTTCTAGGACCCTTTCTACACTCTTCCTCCAAGAATTGAATTCTGCAGGATTGCCTGAGAATTCTCTCAAACATCGAACAATATCAGGTATTTTATCTAATTCACTTAGGTCATTTCTATGTCTTTCTTCTATTACTATATCCGATCCGTTAGGTAAGTCGTTATTTGAATCGTTTAATAATTGAATTGTTGCTCTAACTTGTTCCGCAACTAAAGTGGCGATTTCTTGCTGTAGTGCAGCATTAATTTGAGGATGATTTTGTGGATTGGGTTGTCGAGGGATTTGTTCGGGATTAAGAACGGCTGGTCTTATAAGGTTAGATGGATTTGCCATGGTTAGGATTATAGGATTTAAGTTGGTTAGTAAAAAAAAGAAGTTCCTTTAACACCCTTTACGAATATAAGTTTTTCTATTTTTAAAATTAGCTTCGCAATATTGTTGATAATTTTAAGACAACACTTTTCTGTAACTATTTGCATTTAATATTTCTTAATTCGTTTCTAATATTTTACTTTTTCTTGTAACTTAGTTTTTTTGAATTATTATTTCTTTGAATAATTTCTTTTAATGATTTTTTTTTTTCAAACTGAAAAAATTTATTAATCACTTTTTCACTTCTGTTTAAAAATTCTCATTGCTTTTTATTTTGAAATCTATGTAAAAATATTCTTAAATAACTAAACAAAATTTACTAATCACTTTTTCACTTATTAAAGCTTTTGTTTAAAAATTCTCATTGCTTCTTATTTTGAAATCTTATAATAACACTTTTCTGTAACTATTTGCATTTAATATTTCTTAATTCGTTTCTAATATTTTACTTTTTCTTGTAACTTAATTTTTTTGAATTATTATTTCTTTGAATAATTTCTTTGAATGATTTTTTTTTTATTTTTTTCAAGCTGAACAAAATTTACTAATCACTTTTTCACTTCTGTTTAAAAATTCTCATTGCTTATTATTTTGAAATCTATGTAAAAATATTCTTAAATAATTAAACAAAATTTACTAATCATTTTTCCACTTATTGAAGCTTTTGTTCAAAAATTCTCATTGCTTCTTATTTTGAAATTTATGTAAAAATATTCTTAAATAACTTACATTAATAAGATGATACCCCACATCTTTTTGCTACCGATAGTTTCAGATGGTTCACTTTTGTCCTGTTGTTGACTACTAGTGGTCCTCCACTATACCACTCGTAGCAATCGCTGTTTTGATGAATCCAACGACGATATGTCCAGCCTTGATGAGCTACTTAAGGTCGGCTGAAGTGGCTTTGTAATGTTTGTATTTCCAATGGTGAGCTTCTTGAGGTCGTATTTGGAACACACAATTTACTAGCTACAGGTATCCTTTTCTTTTTGCCCGGGCGCCAGTTATAATAACTCTTTATTTTTTCATAATAAAAAAACCAAGACTTTTTTTATAACTAAAATTTTATTTAATTTATTTTACAGAAGTGTTCTGTTCTCTTTTAATGTCAGAATTGAATTGTATGATAATTTTAATAAACAGGTTTTCTTATTTCTAAAATTAAGCAAGAGTCATCAAATTCATTTCTTTGTTTTATTATTTTTTTAAATTCATTCTACTTACTGCAGACATAGTGTCAGCAGAAAAATATTAAAATTGAAACACAATATTTATTGTGACAACGGTAGCGTACCGGACGTTGCAAAAAATAGATAAAAAAATGTTGACAACTTTTGTGTCGTTAACTTATATATTTACATAAACATACATATGTACAGTTAAGCAATACAGTGGGTTGAGTTTGATAAAAGTTTAAACAAATATTTTCAACAATTTTGAAAGATGGTACCTGTGTTGAGGAGACGATTGGTCTCAGGGGGATCCCTGTTTTGTGGATTTTAGGCAATCCGTAGATTCGTGGGGCCGTAGCTGCTGAACATAGTAATTTTCTTTTTTGCCAATTATCAATGTATCCTTTTTTGAAAAGGTCCGATATAATGTTGTTCGTTTTGTGTAGTTTTGATGTTGGATCCGTTCTTAGAGTTCGATATGTATTTCTGTCTTCCAGTAAGTTTTCCATTTTATGTATGTATTCACTTTTGTACATTGCTACTGTCTTGTTGCCCTTATCTGCTTGAATAATTATTATGTCTCTGTGTTCTCTTAAAAACTTTTGTGTTTTTTCAAAAATTGTAAGTATAAATTTTTCTTTGGGTTTATTTTTAATATTTCTTTTGAACGTTGTAAATCTATTAGCTAATTTTGTTCTTGCTATGTCTTTCCCTCTATCTGCATTTTGTTTCATTTCCTGCATACATTGTTCTATGTCAGCAATAACACTTATCGGGGAAAAATTTCGGTCGTCTACTGGTAGTGCAAATTTTTTTCCCAACGAAAGCATCCATTTACACTCCATTGGGATGTTAAGTGTGGTTTTGTTTTCAAACCAATGGTTGTTGAAATATAATCCGAAAGACTTGAATAGTTTTTCCTTCAGTGTGTTAATTTTATTTGTTTGTGTGTGTTGTATTGTTTCTCTTATGTTATTTGCTCTGTCTCTTTGTTTACTAATAAAAGCATTGTGGTCAGCTGATGTTAGCATATTATTTATTCCACTATTCAAATGATAGAGTTTTCTTGTCAATAGTTTTATATTTATGCTAGTCTGTGACATTTCTAAGTTGATAATTTTTTTGTGAAAATTATGTTCTATTTTTCTTAGTTGTCCGTGTATAGTACTGCATTCAAAAAGATGTGTTACCTGTTTCGTAGTGTTTTTTGTGTGACTTGGTATTAAGCCATAGTTTCTACATGTTAATAAAAATACCAGCCGTTCTTGTTGTTGTGCTAATTTTTTAACTTCATTACAATATTCTTTCATCGTTCTGCAGGTCTCGCTGTCGTATTTGAGTTCTATGTGTTTGAAATAGCCCTTCATATTTCTATTGGTGTTAATGTTGTGTTTTTTGACATTTGTATAATTAAGTAAATATTTTTTCGGCAAGCTTCCCGATCCTGAATTATATTTTTGTTATTTGGCCAATTGATGTGAATTCTTTTTTATTTCCCTTTGTAAGCTAATACGGCCTAAATTTTTATGTAAATAAAAACAAGTTTGATTTACAAATTTGTCCCGACGTTTCGTCGATTATTTGTCGACTTCTTCTGGGGTTCGTCTATTTATTTAAAAATATATATAAACATATAATTAATATTGAACATTACACCATATAACATGTATATTAAACTCACAATTGTACTGTTTACATATAAAACATAATTAAACTACATTTAACACAAAACATAAAATGACAAGTTTAACATTCAAACACATATTAATCTAATATCACAGATTAACTAATAGCGTCTATGTAGCTTGCATTTATATTGCTGGTGTCTTCCTTCAAGTTCATCGTCCGTTTTATATTTTGTTGTATATACAAACAGTCTTTTATATACCTCTTTCTTTCTCTATTTTCATTGTCTAATATTTTTATTGATTCAAAATCAGCTATATGACCTGTTTTTAATATTTGTTGTGCCAAAGCTGTTGTTTCTTTCTCCTTGGCGATGTCTAGTTGATGGTCTCCCATTCTAGTAGCTAAAGCTCTCTTTGTTGTTCCTATGTATATTAGATCTCATTTCTGATTGTCATTTCCCTTACATGCTATTTCGTACACTACGTTGTTTTTTCGTTGTTTTTCTATAGGCGCCTTAACATTTGTAAATATTGCACTTAATGTTCGGTTTGGTTTGTAAGCAAAGATAATGTTTTTGTTTTTTATGGTATTTCTTATGTTTCTGTTGTCTGTTAAGCCAGGGATGTATTGTACACTGTAAAATTTTCGATCCTTATTTTCTTCATTGTTGTCACGTTGGTTATTATTTTTTAAGCGTTGTTTTATTTCCTCTATTAGAGACCTTATGAGCTTTTTGGGAAAACTGTTTTCTATTAATATCTGATGTATTTTCTTAGTGTTTTTTCGTAGAATTGTTGGTCGCTGATTTTGAGAATTCTTTCAATAAATTTTTTTGCCGTATTTAGTATTTAATTTCTTGGTTGGGTTGTATTATAATTCATAAGTCTCCCCGATGCTGTTTCTTTAGAATACCAGTCAAATATAATTTTACTTGAGGATCTATGGAATTTTGTATCTAAATATGCTATTGTATTATTTTCTTCTACTTCAATAGTGAATTTGATTTTTGGATGTTGGCTGTTTAATGTCTTCAATATTTCATCTTGGTCGTCTTTATTTATAATTGCTAATTGTCATCTACATATTTCGATATGTATTTTATGTGGATGTTTTTGTATTTTAATTCCATTATAACGTCGTCAAGTAAGCTATCGAGAACTATATCAGCTATTGTGGGCGATAATGGGTTGCCCATTGGCATACCAAAGATTTGGTTGTATAACTTTTTGTCATAAATAAAATAATTATTATCAGTTCGGCAGAACTGAAGAATCTCCATAAATTTAGAACTTGGAGTTTTTGTAAAATTTTGTATTACGTGCCATTTTTTCATGATATTTTTGATGGCAGTATACACTGGAATGTTGGTGAATAGTGACACCACGTCAAATGATACCAATATCTCCTTGTCTTCAACTTTGAACTCTTTTAGGTTGTTTTTCAATTCCATCGAATTTTTAATATTATATTCTTTGGATATTATATGTTTGAGAATTTGTCCTATATATTTTGTGTTGAGGAGACGATTGGTCTCAGGGGGATCCCTGTTTTGTGGATTTTAGGCATTCCGTAGATTCGTGGGGCCGTAGCTGCTGAACAAAGTACTTTTCTTTTTTTGCCAATTATCAATGTATCCTTTTTTGAAAAGGTCCGATATAATGTTGTTAGTTTTATGTAGTTTTGATGTTGGATCCGTTCTTAGAGTTCGATATGTATTTCTGTCTTCCAGTAAGTTTTCCATTTTATGTATGTATTCACTTTTGTACATTGCTACTGTCTTGTTGCCTTATCTGCTTGAATAATTATTATGTCTCTGTGTTCTCTTAAAAACTTTTGTGTTTTTTCAAAAATTGTAAGTATAAATTTTTCTTTGGGTTTATTTTTAATATTTCTTTTGAACGTTGTAATTCCATTAGCTAATTTTGTTCTTGCTATGTCTTTCTCTCTATCTGCATTTTGTTCCATTTCCTGTATACATTGTTCTATGTCAGCAATAACAATTATCGGGGAAAAATTTCGGTAGTCTACTATTAGTGCAAATTTTTTTCCCAACGAAAGCATCCATTTACACTACATTGGGATGTTAAGTGTGGTTTTGTTTTCAAACCAATGGTTGTTGAAATATAATCCGAAAGACTTGAATAGTTTTTCTTTCAGTGTGAGTAGTATGTTTATGAGAGCACCAGACCTCTTTTTCAGTACAAGCGTGGCTCCATGCACAGTGGAACCTCTCATAACGGACACTTACAAGTGTGTGTGTGTGAGAGAGGGAGAGTGGTGTGTGTGTGTGTGTGTGTGTTTGTGAGAGGGAGAGTGGCGTGTGTGTGTGTGTGTGGGGGGAGGGGCGTGTGTGCGAGAGTTAACACTGATAAGAACTATATAACTGATAGGAAGTACATAAATGATAACAAGTGTGCCTCCACGTATACGTTCCCAATCTGCGAGGCGTGCAGTCTTGTGTGTTGAGTCATAGCTGATAAGAACTATATAACTGATAAGAAGGTTACAACTAAGAAAAATGTACGTAACTGTACATAATATTTTAGTCATACAAGATAAGAAATACATAACTGATAAGAACTACATGACTTCTGCCGTTATGAGTTAATTAAATAAATATAGATTTGATAAGAAGCACATAACTGATAATAAGGTCATAATGGTCAACACTGACAAGAAGATGTGTGTATAAGTGATTGGGTGGGATACAAAGCTATAAGTGGGGGATTTAAAGCTATAAGTGGGGGAATACAAAGCTATAAGTGGGGGAATACAAAGCTATAATTGGGGTGATACGAAGCTGTGATCGGGGGATACAAACCTTTGAGGAGGGTAGAAAACCTGTGAGCTTATATAAATAAAAAAAATTTAGTTTTTCATTGGTTTTTAATTTAAAATATAAATTTCTATTGGTTTTTAATTTAAATTGTAAATTTTTATTAATTACAATTATAGTTTCGTATCTTAAAATTAACTTATAAATACTAATATTAATTACAACTATAGGTTATTAAGTATGTTTTACAAGATTTTGTTGTACGTTGCGGTATATATATAAAGGGTCCGCCTTCTAACGTTTTTTTTTTTTTCAACTAGTGCTTATTTCGAGAATGGTAACACTTAGCTCATGTCTGATTTGACAGATAATTAGTTTTATCCTTCCGCTGAACGAATATGGTTGTGTATACGCTTGAACAACGCTGGGAAATATTGCGGCATTACTTTGAAAATCATGGTAATGTTGCAGAATATGTGAGAAAATTGCGTACGGATTTTGGAAGAAGAGAAGCACCGTCAGCTCCGTATGTTCGTTATCTTGTGAAAAAAGTAAAAGAAACTGGCATCCTCATCGATAAACCAAAGCGTGAAAAGCCAAAAACAGTGCGTACACCGGAGAATATTGCTGCTGTGGCAGAAAGTGTGCGTGAAGCGCCATCAACATCATTCACCGTCGTTCTCAAGAATTGAACATTTCGGAGGCATCATTGAGACGAATTTTGCATAAAGACCTTGGTATGATGCCATACAAAGTCCAATTGGTTCAGGAGTTGAAGCCAACTGAGCATCCAATGCGTTTTCGCTTCGCTAAGTGGGCCTGCGATCGACTTACAGAAGATGCCGATTTTGCCAAAAAAAATCATCTTTTCAGATGAAGCTCATTTTGATCTTGGCGGGTATGTAAACAAGCAAACTTGTCGCATTTGGGGCACAGAAAACCCGCACGCATACATTGAAAAGCCGATACGCCCAAAACGAGTTACTGTTTGGTGCGGATTTTGGTCCAGAGACATAATTGGGCCATTTTGCTTCGAAAATGAGCAAGGAGTGGCCGTTACAGTCAATGGCGATCGTTATCGGGCCATGTTGAACGAATTTTTGTTCACAAAAATTGAAGAGGAGGATATTGGCAACATTTGGTTTCAACAGGACGGCGCTACGTGCCACACAGCCGAAGCTACACTCGATGTTTTGCGCCCTGTTTTTGAAGATCGCATTATCATCCGCAGAGCTGATGTCGTTTGGCCACCTCGGAGCGGCGATTTGACACCGTTGGACTATTTTTTGTGGGGTGCCCTCAAAGATAAGTGTTACGCCAACAAGCCAGAGACAATTGACGCTTTAAAGGTCAATATTCGTGAAGCCATTGGTGAAATACAGCTGCACACAATCGATAATGTGC
>OY821518.1:167151196-167280439 GCA_963682025.1 Cordilura impudica | reverse complement strand
CTCGGTCTGAACATGGACCAAATTTCACCAATTTCAATAGCGTTCATCTTATGGCTGTTAGAAGCTTGTGTACCAAATTTCATTAAAATATAGTCATATTTGCCACCTGTAGTTTGATTACAAAGTTTACATGGACACACAGACGCGTCTAGACGGACAGACGGACGGACGGAAGGACGAATCGACTCAGAAAGTGATTCTGAGTCGATCGGTATAATAAATGGGTCTAGGTCAAATATTTTTGGTAGTTACAAACAGCAGCACAAAGTCATTATACCCAAACCACATAGTGGTATAGGGTATAATGAAATAAGCAAAATAGAAACATATGACAACAACTAATATAAACGTTACTTTAAGTAAACAACATTAAGGCTGATCACAGATTGCTTTTAACTTACAAACAATAAGTATACATTAATATAAAAAATATCAAACAAAATAAATAAATAAATTTGAGCCGTTAAGCGACAACAAGAAAAAAGCGTTAATATATCGTGCTATAAAGCGTTAATGTATCTAATATGTATTTAGTTACGGCATCACTGACTTGCTGATTCCCTGATGTGTAACGCTGCACGTAAACATGTGCGTATTATTGTATTAATTTTTGAGGGAAAAATTATATCGCTTATAATAACTTATAAATACTAAGCGTGGTAAAGCAAAATTGTCGAAATTTTGGCCCCTCTTTAAAAGACCCCATCCGAATTATGAACTAACTGTTTTTAGGTTGCCAGTTCAAAAAGCGTAAAATCGGATATATCTCGTACAGCTAAAAAAAAGTGTCTTAAAAAATGTATTTTCTTAAAAAAATAATTTAAAAAAAAGTAATTCTGCAACAGGCGTCTTAGGAGTGTTACAACTCACTTGTAATTTTATATTATAATTAGTGTCAATTCCCTTTATTATATTGTAAAGGATGAGGATGAGGGGAGCTTCTTCTAATTAACAGACTTCTTTCTTTTTGATGTGTTACAAAAGACTATCCTTATTTTATTAAAGGTTGTGCATTATAAACTAAACATGAGAAAATACTAAACCACTATGTTGAGTGACTTTCTGAAGTCATTCTATACTTTACAATTATTCTCTTTTATATCGAATATGTAGATACAAATGCATTAAGTGATCATGAATTTTGGGTAGGAAACATTTTTCTAAATTTTATTTTAAATTATTCATTGAGTACAATTTCAAATATGAGTGAAATTGTACCTTTTAAAGTTCAAACCAATACAATACACCAAGTATGTGTATTCCGTAGACTTTCTATATGAAATCAAATAATGTTGCTCTAAATCAGTGGTGACCATCGAGAGAAATAAGTTAGTAGTAGTGTTTTTGAGCATGTGTTAGTTATGCTATACTGATCGAAATCCATGGGCGTAACACAATGCCGATATTAAATGGGTTTGTGTAGATTTTGTACGAATTTTTATATGAATTACTTAAAGGGAAAAAATGGTAAAATTTTATATATATTTTGTTGTTTTACAATTTTAAATATTACATTCTGAAAATGTAAAACAAAATATGAAGAATATTTAATCATTTTTATCCATAAGTTTGAAGTTTATTAAATCAAATAAGTAAGTAATTCATTTCTTTAAAAGACGAAAAAAAAAATCAAAACTTAAAAAGATAAGAAATTTCAAAGGTTAATAAGTGGTATGTTACCAAAAACTAAAAAACTTACCAGCCTGCAGTAACTTGATATTTTTTAAAATAAAAAAAAAAAATCATGAAAGACAGCTATAATGTTGTCAAATGGAGGCGACGCGACGTATGTAATATATAGAAAATGTTTAATTTACAGCAGATTCAACTGCTTTGCGTAATTTAGTTTATCAAGTCTGCGAAATTTTTTCAACATTTTTGGTTTCTTTTAAATAAATATTTTCTGTGTAGCTATTAAAAAATATATATTTGAATTTCAAAAGGCAATGCGACACAGACCTCCTTTGTTCCAAAGCTTTCATAAGCCTGAATGAAATTGTTGTTTACTTTTACTCTTTGGTGAGTATTTTTTTTTTCGTTCGGCTGTATACATATACGAAGCCGAGCACCAGCGTGTTTCGTATGGCCTTCACTGCTCTAAATATAGATCAACCTACTCTATTTCACTTCAACGCTAGAACATTAAACCGCTCCGTCATTAAACAAAATGTGATTGACCTATCACAATATTCATTCGATACTCTTTTGTTTTATATTATTAGGTCACCAGCAAGTCTACGAGCACTGCATTGTGTGCTCTATTTATATTAGCGTTTTTACTGCATACACTACAATATAGATTACCCCCATTTAAACGAATTATTGTAATGCTTTAATTTTTTTCAGATGTGCCATTTCCAAAAACGTTTCCGAATCTGTGCAGAAAAATTTTGACTCGATTATTTAGAGTATTCGTTCATGTATATATCCATCATTTTGATCGTATTGTCAGCATTGGAGCAGTAAGTAGATAAATTTAATTATTATATTAGAAATGTTAGTTTGTCTGTTGACACACCTGATAGATTAATTTGCAAACGTTGGTTCATTTGTTTGTAACGAATGATCTCAGAAACCATAATAGCAGTCGAGCTAAGATTTGCACCATAGGTTCGGTTCGAGCTCTTCTGTGTTTTTTTTAGTTTTAACCCTCTAGCTGACGTTGGGGTCAAGTTATAAAAAAAATTCTTATTTTCAGTGCGATTTGACTGCAATTCAGAATGTTTGTATGTTTCGTCATATGAAATTTTTGTGTGTATAAATGGACCCGATAGGTGGCGCTGGGGTAAAGTTATTTCGAATATTCTTATTTACGGTGCGAATTTAAGTTACAAGATTCACAAATGCTTTTATGTATAAATATTCTAACCAGGAAGGAAAAATTGCGTTGGCTATTGCTTCGTCCGGAATAGCAGCATCATTATTGCATGGTGGTCATACAGCTTATTCAGCACTCTAATCACCGTTAAACGTACAAACAAATGAGAATGCCGTATGTAATATCAAAAAACATTCTGGTATGGGAAAAATTCTGCAAAAATGCAGTATTATTATTTGGGATGAGCGTACCATGGCTCACAAACATTACTAAGAAGCATTACATAGAAGTTTAAAAGATTTGAAAGGCAATGAAGACTTTTTGGTGGAGCTCTCATTTTATTATCTGGAGACTTTCGTCAAACATTGCCAGTCAAACCAAAATCAACCTATGCTGACGAAATAAATGCCTGCTGAAAATCATCAAAATTATGGAGTAGCGTTCAAACTATAAAATTAAAAACAAACATGCGAGTACGATTAGAAAATGATCCAACGGCTGACCAATTTTCAAAACAACTACTTGATCTTGGTAATGGTAAAATCAATGTTAACCCAACCAATCAAACTATTAAAATATCCATAAAATTTTTATCAATTTATATCGTCACTATGATTGGTTAAGTGAAAGAGCTATTTTAGCCGCAAAAAATGTCGATGTCGATAATATTAATGTTGTTATGCAGGACATGATTGATTCCGAAACGTTTTCTTTCAAATCTATGGATAGTGTTGTTGAAGAAAATGAAGCAGTCAATTATCCAACAGAATTTTTGAATTCACTTGATGTACTCGGTCTACCGCCACATTTATTAAAATTAAAAGTCGGTTCTCCAATAATTTTGCTACGTAACCTCATCGCTCCGAGACTACGTAATGCAACCAGGTTAAGTGTTGAGAGAATAATGGCCAATGTTATTGAGGCCACAATTCTCAAAGGAAAACTTAAAGGAGAACATGTTTTGCTGTCAGGAATTCCTATGATTCCTACCGACACACCGATAACATTCAAAACATTACATTTTCTGATCAGGTTGGGCTTTGACATGACCATTAATAAATCTCAAGGACAACCATTGCAAATATGTGGTTTGGAGCTCGAAAACGAGACTAATTAAATTAAAAATATTGTTCACTCTTTAGCATTACTATAAAAGAAATATATTGGTCATTCTTATATGTTATAATAAATATTTATTTTCATTTTCATAAATAAAACATGGTTTCTCTTTACCACTTTTCAATTAATATTAACAAATGCACAAGCGATTTTTTTTGTTGTATTGGTATATACAGATTCTAACTAAAATAAAAAATTCATGGAAGGCAAAACAACGTTTGCCGGGTCCAGCTGGCCTGTTTCTGTCTTCGAATCTGGATGTTAAGTTCTCTAAAACTGCTTTGAACATTTTTTGTTTAAAATTGCTGTGTAGTGGATAAGTAGGATATTGCTTAGGAAGATTAAAAATTACTTTTAAGTTTTTTTCTGAATAACCTGAAGGTTTTTAAGCTAAGTTCTTGCACATCTCGTCGACCACATCTGACAGCCTTACGTCATTATTGGACGTATGCACATTTTGTATATTAAAAGCTTGTTTTTTCTATTAAGCTTAGACTTTCGGTTCGGTAGAGGGAAAATAGCTCTTCCGCACTTCAAAGCTTTACCACAGGCTTGGAGAACATGGTGTTTGAATGACAGATTCTTATCAAAAATTACTCCGAAATTTTTGATGGTATCCAGTATTGGAATCTTAAATCCTTGAATATTGAGGGTTATTTGTGGAAGTCTTTTTGGCGACTTATTAAAGGGAAATATAGTTGCCTGTGTTATGTCTTGATTTATTTTTATTTCCCATTTTTTGAAATATTTATCAGCAGAATTAGTACTTTTTTCATATTCGCTACTATCGCATTTGTAACTTTACAGCTCAAAATAATAGCAGTGTCATCTGCATAAAGTGCTGCAGATGACATTATGATTTCCGCAGATCTCCATTGATTTGGATAGTGGTTAAGTCGTAATATTGAATTATAAACTACAGTTAGAAAAGTAATACATTTACGATTTAAGTGATTATCAACATTTGCGTCAACAAGGTCGTATCCAGGACATTTCTTTTTATTTAACGTTTTGAACTTCATTTGGAATAAAATATTTTATTGGAACTTCCATTTGTAACGGACAAGATAAATAGTCGAATATTTCTTCTTGTTGTCTTGTTGTGTTGAAAGAAAATGACGGAAATATATTTTTTAAATGAAGAGAAAATGTCTCTGAAGTATCTTTATCACCACAAACCGTGGGATTTTCTAAGAACGATTTTTTTTTGCTGGCCTTTTAATATGTTTGGTGGCTTTCCACAGCAGGTGCTCATCATATTTTGAATTGTGTATTTCTTCAAGAAATTCTGATGTTTTTGCATTCTTGTGCTAAAATAGTAAATGCTTGAGATCTTTAACTACTTTATTAAATAAACGTTTATCATTTACGTTTCTACTTATTTGGCATCTTTTTCCTTTTTTTTGCTAAGAATTGGTGTATTTCGAAGGATATTCCGAGATTTACTTGTTGTGATGTTTCTTGCATTGGAGTTGAAACTCGCGCTGCTATGTGTATTTCGTTTGTAAAATTTTCAACTGCTTTTTCTAGCTCGGTTTCTGTTTTGAGACTTATTCTAAGATTAACACTGTCATTCAAGTAGTGTTGAAATACCGAAATGTTAGTGTTTGATTTTAATACTTGATACTTAGGAGGTTTCATGGCAACAGTGGGATTAAAGTGGAAAAATGTTGTGATATTCAATAAAATATATAATTTTTGATGGGTTTTGTATTAAAATGAGTCAATTAGAAAATCAAATGAACATATTTTTAAACATTATTCGATTGAAAATAACATTAATTTATTAATTTTCCTTAATATGCACTAGTTCGCGTTTTAACTAAAATCTAATGGCGTGGAAACAATGTGGTTAAACATAGGCAATATGGGTATCAACACTTCTTTTCTCAAGTACATCTCAGTTCTGTGAAAATAAAAATGGAATTTTGCTAATTTAGTACATTTTTCACGCTGCTCCGGAGTAAATTTAAACAAGAATGTGGAGTTTATTAACCTATTAAATTAAGTTAAGTGAATTTAGTTTCTAAATGACACCACGATAAATTTCGGACCAAAAGCAAAAAAACACGAGACGTTTTCTTTAATGCCATGCTTTTTTCGTGTTAAAAAAAAAATTAATTATTCCAACTACATATATTCTTATTGTAATTTAAATGATTTTCTATTTTCCTCCAAATGGAAATTTTGCTTAAACTGGAATTTGAGCCTTATTCCATATTTCCAAAATCTCATTTATTGCTATTTTAAAATAATTGGATAGGCCAATCTTTTTATTTTGTGCTCTCATAAAAAACAAGTACCCTATTATTGCGCACTGCGTTGGTAGTTTAGTTTTATCTAATTTGTGAGCAGAAAAAATTTTTTGTAGCCATTTTTTTAAATGAAATTTGTTTTTAAAATAATAAATTTATATTATTTTAATTTTTGTCAAACTCAAATGCCTCACAATAAGTGCATGGTACATAAATCAATTTTGGAAACTTTGGATGACATAAAGTTTATAAAAGTAGAAAATAAATAAATTTATTTAATTTCAATTTCAAAACCCATCGTATTTTATTGAATATCACAACAGTTAGGATATCCTTGGACATGTTCTATATACCGTTGAATGCGTTTCGAAAAAACCTATCATGTCATACCAATATTGGATATGTTGATCTGGAAAAAATTAAAATATTTTTAAAAAAACTCAAAAATAGACCTTTTCTAAAAACGGTCCAGCTCGGAATGGGTTAATGCTAGACCAGAAATATTTTGGGAATCGTTATAAAACAAACCAAGGTAGATTTCTATGGGGAACTTTTATTTGTGAATCGCTCTAATGTACATTTTTTCAAAATTAAGACTATTACATTAACTATTTATATACATATGGTGTAGTTTTATCCTATTCTTATGTACTACTATGTCCTTATTTCTATCCTTCACAAGTATATTATTTCTATAATCTAAATATGTAACCTCGAAAGGTCCCTTAAATGCAAGGTCCAGTTTATGACCAGACTTATTTCTAATTAAATCTAAATCTCCTAGCAAAATGTCCGTTTCGGTTATTTTCCTATATTTTCTGTCGATATTTGGGCTTTTCGACTAACTATCTAGCTCTCTTTTGAGCTGTTTGTAGACTATACTTAACCTCTTTCCAGTATGATTTGACATTGTACAAAATGATTAGATATTTCCCCAAATACTTATTCAAATGGACAATATCCATGGGTTGTCGAGGGTGAGGTATTGTACCAATAAAGGAAATATTTTAACCATTGATCCCAATCATATTTTTCAATAGCTATGTTTGATCTTAGGTACTCGTTGAGAGTCCTATGTGATCTCTTTATTCATTATCTACCTTTTCTTAATTTCGTCCTCTATTTTTAGAAGTTTGGTTGTGAGAGCGATTTTTACTTTATTCAAGGAAGCGCTTTCTTTCGGCTTAAATTGGGTGATACGTATCTCCAGTGACCTTTGGAGTCACTTTATCCCTTTACTACTATCTATCTTTTCAAGCTGTGAGAAGTATTGATCTGAATCTATTTTCTCTTTAGCAATAAGGTTAGGTATTTCCATGGATGCAATAATAATTTCCCCTTTTCTAAATTTACCCACGAAGTTCTTATGTATATTCTGACACTCTTCTTTAATTCGCTATTGTTCAACACCTCATACACTCGTGAGGTGATTACAATCCCCTCTTTGACCAGTTTTGGACTATTATTATTCTTTTTCGATTGAAGACTAGTTGTCACCTTCAATATGTTATTTATATTAGCGTGCACAATGTCTGAGAATCCTATACCCGACAGCGCATCTGCCGCATAATTCTCCTTACCTTTGATATATTCTATCGCGAACTCGTATTCCTCCAAATCTAATCTCCTCCTCGTCAGTTTCGATGATGGATTCTTCAATAGGTAAGTCAGGGGTCTATGATCGCTTTTAATTTAAATTTGTTTTCCATAAATATATGTCCTGAATTATTGGACCGCCCAATGAATGGCAGCTAACTCTTGCTCTATGGTTGACTTATTACTTTCACCTTTTGTGAAGGATCTCGATGCATAGGCCACCGGTAACTAAATTCCTGACTCAAAATAGCGCCGCAGTCATGTTTACTTGCATTTGTTGTAATACAAAATTGTCTGTGAAAATCAGAGACACCCAAATGGAACATTTTTCCTTGAAAGCCTAGTAATATGCAAAATTTGGTATAAACCTTCTATAATAATTGCAAAATGCAATGAAGCGTTTAGCTTCCTCACCATTCAATGGTGTTGGATAATATTCAATTATCGAAAACTTGCTATCATCTGCCAAAATTCCCCTATATGTGCATTTATGTCCCAAAAATGTTACTTCTCTACAGAAAAATTAACACTTGTCCAGATGCAACTTGAGGTTGTGTTTCCTGACATGGTAAATACGTCCTCTTAATTCTTCAGCATATGGCCAGTGGAACAACCGATGACAACTAAATCATCCATATACAAAAATTCTTGAGCAGTAGAAAGCCCTGAAAAAGCCAATGACACAATTCTCTGGAATGAGTTAGGAGCTTTTTTGATGCCGTATGGCAATCTTTTAAAACGAAAGGAACCCTTGTCAGTTGAGAATGGCGTAATATCCCTAGAATCCTTTTGCAATTCTATCTGATGAAACCCCTCTGTAATCAACTACTATCTCCATCTCTTCTGTATTGTCCCTGATAACGACTTTTTCCGAACCAATAATATGGGACTATTGTACTCGGACTCTGATGGCTCGTTTATATCATAAAACGAAAGGAACCCTTGTCAGTTGAGAATGGCGTAATATCCCTAGAATCCTTTTGCAATTCTATCTGATGAAACCCCTCTGTAATCAACTACTATCTCCATCTCTTCTGTATTGTCCCTGATAACGACTTTTTCCGAACCAATAATATGGGACTATTGTACTCGGACTCTGATGGCTCGTTTATATCATTATCTATTAATTTGCCAACCTGTCGATTTGCCTCCTCCCTATAGGAATGCAGTATCCTATAATTCTTAATGTAAACAAACTCACCACAAAATGTTTGCTTTTAAGTTCCTAATATCTAATAAAATGCTGAAGATTCTCAAATATTACTAAAATTTAAAATTTCAATTTAACATTTTTTTTTAGATATCTTGATTGTTAATGTAATTATTTAAATAAATGTGAATTTTAACTTATCTAATTCAAAACTTTTTGAATTTTAAGATAATTTTTGTAATTTTGTATTGCAGTTGTTTGTATATTTAACTTAATAAATTTATTTCATTAAAATTCTATAAAGTCTGAATGTTTGGTTAAAAATAGAAAGAAATTTATTCAAGACGCACCTCTATGTTTTCATATATCTTGCTATTTTCAATTTGTCTAGTTTTCATAAATAATTTTATCATTGAATTTGTTTTTTAGTTGACAATAAAAACATTAGGCAATGATTTCGTGCATTCACCTATCATTTGCTAGATGACTTTTTATTTTCCTTTGTCTCTTTTTTTTTCCTTTAAACAAAGTTTACAAAAAATATATTGAATGAGTTCTAGTCTAATTATATTTTGGAAAAAAATTTATTTCAACTTAACAATTTTTCTAGCTACACAACATAATTTTGTGGCTAAATCACACTTTTCTTTATAGAGATAAATATTTTCACCATATGTGACCTTCTCCGAGAAAATGGACCTAGTGTGTGAAAATTAAGTTTTGAGAAAAAAACGTATTTAAAGTTTCTACACCCTTTTAGGTACCAGAATCCACCGTTTTTGACACAATCCGTTTTTTAACACACTAGGTCCCTTTTCCCGGAGAAGGTCACATATAGTAATTTCTTAACACATGCCATATAATAAACTTCTGATTTAATTAATAACACAATTTGTGTTTCGTCTTTATTTATACCCTCCACTCCAGTGTGCAGAGGGTATATATAAGTTTTTCATTCCGTTTGTAATAATTAGAAAAAAAATGTTGGACCCCATAAAATATATATATTTGTGATCCTTATAACAACCGGAGTTGATATAGCGATGTCCGTCTGTCCGTCTGTCCGTCTGTGGAAATCACGATGACGGCATCAATCGGGCAGCTAGGGTGATCACTTTCAGTGCGAATGATTCACCAAATTCATGGGAAGATTTCTATTTCAAAAATCAATTAAATCGGTGGATCAGGTCCAGGGAAATCTCTGAAAAAGTAAAAAAAAAATTAAAAACAAGATGTTTCTATATTGTTCTTGTTGTTATTCTAAATGTTGCATTGTTGTCATAGCTGGACTTGTTGTTTTTGTGGTCGTTGTGGTAATAATATAATAAAAACAAACCCTTTGTAAATTTTTTTATCAACTCTGGTAAAAAAAATGTAAAAGTTTCCATTGTTTTGGCATCACTAAAAAAATTTGTTAGATCATTTCTGTCATTGCCACGAGCCTGCCTGCAAAATTTCAGATCGATTGGGTCACGGGAAAGTGGTTAAAATTGATCCAAAATTTGTTCGACAAGCAGACTACGAGTAATATAAAGGGAGTAAAAATTCACCAACATCTAAAGCAAATAATGCTAAAATACCTAGTTGTTAATAAAAAAAAAAACAATGTAAATTTAGCAAAAAAAAAATTTATGTATTAATTTATTTAAAGAGAAAAACACAAAAATAACGTTTGATGTTGTGTTTTTTGTGTGTAATTTTTACATATACATACATACACATATTAAATAATACAAATAATATACATATATTATATATATATATGTATGTATATCCATAGTAATTGCATGTTAGAAATAAATCGGTATATTATTTTATTTACATAAAATTCTGCAATATTTTGTTGTGGGGAAAATACATTTCTTTTGCATTAACAGCTTAATAAGCTGTTAATAAGAAAAAATCGGAAAATTCTGCAATATTTTGTTGTGGGGAAAATACATTTCTTTTGCATTAACAGCTTAATAAGCTGTTAATAAGAAAAAATCGGAAAAACAGTATTCATAAACACAAAATAGCTTATCAAACGTTTAATAAACGTTTGTTAAATATGAAATTTATATTGTAGGATTTACCCTACTTTAAACCTTTAATAAAATGACATTTCTCAGTGTTTATTTACATTAATTGGTCTAGTTAAAATAAAATTACCATTTTTGTTATTTCAATAAAAAATAGATATATGTATGTTTTAAATAAATAAAAAAAATGGAATTTATTAATTTAATTGGAAGAATTGGTAAGTATAACAAATTCTACAACTTCTATTTTTTATATTGTAGCTAATTAAAATGAAGTCATCATCTTCTTACCATTCAGGACCGGGTATACTATCATTTTTTTTACGGAAATTAACCCACTAACTACTGTTTTCATAATATTATGAAAATTTTTGATAAAATTTTCTGCGGCGCTTAAAAAGAACTCAAAAAATATATAGAGGAATTAACCCACTAACAAATATATTTTCATAATATTATGAAAATTTTTGATAAAAAATAGGAATATATATTTCGAAAAAACAAGTGTAGGTAAAATCCGTAATATATCCGGTCCTGAAAGGGTTAAGAGGTCGAAATATATATCAAAATGAAGCTAGTGGGCCCAGATTTTATTCAGTTTACGTAAAAGCACACATGATATATGTCTATTTACGAGATAATTCCATTTTTAAGAAAAAACTCTATTACAAAATAACAAAATTTGAAATAGGTTCATAATGGGTTAATAGATTTCAAATTTAAAAATATAAAATAAAAGGCACTCAAGTAACCTTTCAAATGATATATATGTCGCTGAAATCCGATGCTAAACAACACAGTTATATGCAAGTCCATGTCAAAACTTCGGAAGTCCATAACTACTGAAATAGGCTCGACCGCCGAAAAAAAAATATATTCCTAGAATCACCCCAAAAGTTCCTACTTCCCCAAAAAAAAAATTAAAATCGGAGCGTTGCCCCTTGTTCCGTACTTTGTAATTCTGATATTCAATTGATATTTTCTGAAATTCAATTGATGTTTTCTGAAATACAATTGATACTCTCTGAAAATCAATTGATATTTTTTCACATATAAATAAAAATTAATGCAAAACAAACCAGTGTTGTTAATTTGCTACGCCATATTCGTTATTCGACTACTTTTACTACCGCGTCGAACAAATATGTGTAAAAAATTATTTTTTTTATACCCTATACCACTATGTGGTTTGGGTATAATGACTTTGTGCTGCTGTTTGTAACAACCAAAAATATTTGACCTACACCCATCTTTAATTATACCGATCGAATCAGAATCACTATCTGATTCGATTTAACGATGTCCGTCCGTCCGTCCGTCTGTGTGTCCATGTAAAGCTTGTAATCAAACTGCAGGTCGCAAATATGAATATATTTTGATGAAATTTGGTATTTGATCCTTTATCGGCCACGGGATAAACGCTATTGAAATTGGTGAGAATCGGTCCATGTTCAGACCTAGCCCCCATACAAATGACCCCTATGAAATCAACATAAATTGCCATAAGATCCAAATTGCCATATAGATCTTATTCGAATTGGGTTTGTATGCGTTTATTACATCCATTAATGAGAAGTCCAAAAATGGTCCCTATTGGACAACCCTTAGTCATAGGCCCCATTTAGAGCTGCTTCCCGATCTTCACTTAAATCTATCAAAAAACAAAAATATTGCACTGATTCTTCTCAAATTTTGTTTGTATATATTTTTGCAAAATACAAGAGATTTTACCAAACATGGTCAGGATCGGTCCATTTTTGGGCCTAGTCCCCATATAGATATAGCATCCGATATGAACTTTTTCATATCTGCAGCCGAAAAGATTAATAAAAATCCCACTCAAATTTGTTTTATGCTTATTTTCTATATCCAGTTAATTGGGCCTGAGAGATAGGGTCTCTAACGCATGGTATAGGGTATCGTATAGTCGGTCTAGACCGACTATAATTTTCTTACTTGTTTATATTGTTATCATTTGTTTACCAGTATCTTTTGTTCCTTTATTAAAGTGAAGTTATTTTTCTACAAAAATTAAAATAATTTCTAATATAAAAGAAAATAAATAAAATATTATTCAATTACCGAGTAGATGATTTATTTATTTTATTCATCACTACCAACAAACTGACAACTACAGAGGACTAGTGTTGCCACCACCGAACTATAAATCAAAGGAAACGTTTAATAGCTAATATTCTGTTATTACATGTTTATGAATAGTGTTTTCTAATAATGGTTTATAAGACAAAATCCGTGTAATAACAAAAGTATACTTTAGAGGCAAAATAAAGTTTTTTTATGAATTAGACTGTAAAGCATTATTATTCACATAAATACAAAATTTCACTTTTTAAATTTTCCATTCAAATTTAAGAAAATATCAATTCTAAAAACTGGAATTTAAATTTCCAATTATAAATTAGAAAATATTAATTGAATTTCAGAAAATCATATCACAACGTCTGAAATAATATTTTTAAATTTAGAAGATATCAATTGCATCTTTAAGAGCTGTACGCAGCTTGTTAAGAAATCTTAACAGAAAATTTTCATATATTTCTTAAAGAAAAAAAAGCACAAAAGTACCTTTCAGTGCAACGCTAGCAATCAGCTGTTTTCTGTCAATTATTAAGAATTGTGAAATTGAAAACAAATCAATTCTGCTTTGTTTGGCCTGCTAAACGCTTTTTAAGCTCAGTATCAAAATTACCCATCCGCTTCTTGTTTTTCTTTGCCGAATTTTGTTCGTTTTTTTCCATGTTTGCAACTGAAAAATAACTTTTAATTTTTTTAGCATATTACATTTTGTTTGTGCCTACCTCTCCTGTCAAAATTCCGTTCAGAAAGAACGAAAAATTTGATATTTCTGCTCAAAGCCTGGGTTGCCTAACTTAATTTACGTCAAAAAAAATAGTAAAAACAATACTACTTTTTTAAAAAGCTGCAGACTATCAACAGAAATTTTTTGACAGAAAAATTCCTTAAGCATTTCTGAAGCGTTTTTTTATATGAAGTTTTTGATTCCTTAGCAAGCTGCATACAGGCCTTTAATATATAAATTTTATTCGTTAAACACAAATTGAAATTCCAAAAAAAAAAACACCAAATATGTTTACATTTAAAAATGTTTACATTTAAAAAAAATATTGCCATTCAGGAGAAATTAATAACTTTTCAGTAACTTCTTTTAACGATAGTCGAATCGTTAAAAAAAGAAAATTGCAAAATTATCAGTAAAATTTTTAAACGACATTCTTAAAGTCAGCTGTTGTTGTTATCTAAACGACAACCATGTTTGTGTTGTTTATGCAATCGATAAAAACTTAAATTTTTAGGTTGAAATGTCGTCATACATAAATAAAAATCATAAAATAGTGAAAATATTTTGCATTTATTAAAAAATTTTTTTATATAAAAAAAAAATTAAATAGCATATTCAATTCATTATTTCATTTTTAAATAAAAAAAACAGAAATATTAGTAAACAAAATAAAGATATTAAACATAAACATAAAATCATCCTGTCAAACACGAAATAATTTGCTTTTTTTCTATTCTTTGTGTTTTTCGCTTATTTTGACAGAGATGCCACTCGTTTACAATTTAAATAAATAGAAAAATAGATTTGTCGACTTTCGTTAAGATGTATGTACTTGGTGAATCACTTAATCCTTAGTGCAAACAACAATAGCTGTCGATATATTTTGCGATTGTCGGATCGTTGAAATTTACAGAATCGCATACGGAAAACATTAATTTAAATTCAATGAATTTTAGAAAACCTCAAATGATATTTAAGGCTGCGTACACAATATGGAACATTAAGAGAAACATGCGAAAAAAACATGTTTTCATTTTTTAATACAGACGATGGAACCAAAAACAAAACATCAGTTCTATGTGTTTATTGAATATACTACTACTAAACAAATATACGCGGAAGAAAATAAATTTTATATTCGTCTTTAAATTTTTAAATATTTCCAAAATATATGTATTAATTTATAACTTTTTATATTAATCTATAAAATTCCTCATATTTTCATTATCATTATTCATTATTATTTATAAAATTCTTCAAATTTGAATTATGTAACATTTTCGTAATTTTCGTCTCTCTTTTATTTTCTTAACTCCGATATACAAAACAACATTACAGAACGACTGCTCTCAATGAAATAAGAGAGCAAACACAGTAAACATCGATATATACGATGGAACATTGAGTTTGGAAACATAAAATGTCAAAATAATTTGATATTTGAAGAACCAAAATTGAAACATTGATTTTGACAGCAAACATTGCTACACACGATGGAACATTAAGTGGAACATTACGATGTTCCTGTTGATGTTCCATCGTGTGTACTCAGCATAAGAATTTCTAACATAAAAATTGTTACATAAATAAACGCTATTTGATGAGAATGTTATTTACTCTATATATAAGTTTTCACAATTTTTTTTGGATGAAAATTTGAAGTTTTCAGAAAATAAAGATAACAAGTTATTTTATTTAAAATGTTTGGGGCTTTTGATTTTTTGCGTTTGGCATCCCTAATTTGATTATTTATTATTATAAATTTATTCTCTATGTTTTCAAAATATGGCAATATTTTAATAAAAAAGTTGAGAGAAGTTTTTTTTTTGGTTATTATTTTGTTACTCCATCCGACCTATATGGCCACAATGAAGAAATATTTGGCCAATTAAAAGAAACTATACAGCAATCTCCAATTAGCACGATTTAATGCATATAGCCACCTTACACAACCATTACATTTCCAATGAGGTTAGGGCGAGCTATTTAATTAGCAAAAACTAAATTAAACGAGAAGTTATGTCATATAACCGGAAACACATGCATATAGAAAACGCATGCATATTTTTCAAATATTTTGTTTACATTTATTATCAATACTCAAACCGAGGTGGAGAGTATCAAAGATTCGGCACAGCCGAATTTAACACTCTTACTTGTTTTTTAAATAGCATCTTAATTTTAATACAAAAGCGCATACACATATCATTTTATTTTATATAAGATATATATTTAATTTTACATATTATTGTTTTTTTTTTTTTCATTTATTACACAAGGGAACAAAATTGAACTTTTTTTGTGTTGATTTGAAATTTATAGCAAATTTTTACTAATTTGAGGTCGCTGATTTCAAATCTGCACTTGGTTTTTTTCTATCAGCTCGACTTTTCGAGATATACCGTTATGTTCAAAATTAAGGCACTTCCGCTACATATATTGGAATAACTTGAAAACGGTTCACCATATTAAATTAAAAAAAAAATCCGAAACTCGCAAACAATATTCTCTTAAAGCCGTGCTTACTTTGTTTTTAAATTTTCCAAGTAGTTTTAGAGATATCGTTCAAGTTTTGAAAAAAAAAATTAAAATTTAAAAAAAAAAACATTTTTTTTGTTCTTTAAAAATTCCTAAAAAATAAAAATGGGACAAAAATCACAGTTTTGGTCTACATACAGTTAGTTAAATATATTTCGAATAAAATGAGCTTTATTTCATTGCAATCGGTGCACAACTTTTGATTTTGTTCACGATTTACTGAATTGATATAAATCGCGATTTCCATACAAAAATAACATTTTCTAATGTGTAAGTGTTTGTCTGTAATAAGTTAGTTTTTTATGATTCTAAGAATTAAAAAAATTAAGTAATAAAAAAAGATTATTTCATTTTTATGGTCAGCTATACTTTTTAATTTAACACAAAAAGAGAATTTTAAAGAAAAATAAAAAATTTTAATACACAAATATTACAATGTAATTACAACTCATCGAAAAATTTTCTTTTATAAGATTTTCTTAAATAACCTTGTTTAGAGGGATTTGTTTTAATGCTCCAGCAATAGTCCGCCATCATATGCTTATCCCAGTGACCCTGGTACCGCTCCTCTATGGTGCGGATATCTTGATGGAAACGTTCACCTTGTTCTTCACTGAAGTCTCCAAGATTTTCAGGGAAACAATCCAAATGACTGTGTAGGTAGTGCACCTTAATGCTCATATTACAACCAAGCTGCTCGAAATGTGACAACATGTTATCCACGTGGTCCGAATAGTGCTCACCCTTTTTGTTTCCCAGGAAATTGCGCACTATCCAAACAAATTCATTCCAAGCATTTCTTTCAATATCTGTCATGGAATTACTAAAATTTTCATCATTGATTAATTTTTTGATTTGAGGGCCATCAAAAATGCCAGCTTTCAGTTTCTCCGAACTCAAATTGTTGAACTTTTTACTGATATATCTAAAACAATCACCGTCCTTGTTGAGAGCTTTGACAAATTGTTTCATAAGTCCTAGCTTGATATGGAGAGGTGGCAGTATTATGCGATCCCTGGGCACAAGTGGTTGATTAACTATATTGTGGTTTCCTGGAACCATAGCTTCCCTCGAAGGCCAGTCTTTCTTCAGTGTTCAGATCTGGCTCTGCTATCCCATAAACAAATGAAACACGGATATTTTGTGTAGCCACCTTGTTGGCCTAGAAGAAAATTCACCATTTTTAGATCCACACAAATTAGCCAGCGGTGTTCGTTGTACTTTATTTTATTTATAACTGAGGCAATTGTACAATATTCTTCTTTAGCTTTAGTTGAATGTGCAATGGGCAACGAACCCAATTTATTACCGTTATGCAGAAGTACACATTTTAGGCTGCGTTTAGAAGAATCTATAAATAGTCGCCAGTCATTTGGATCATACTCCTCTAATCCCATCGCTGTTACTAAACCAGGAACATCTGAACAATAAACAAATTCATCGTCTTCGGAAAAGAATGGAAGTAAGTTTTTTTCTCTGTTACGGTAGTATGAAATTGTTGTTCCTTGGGTTAACAGATTTTTTTGCTTTAATCGAGAAGCAAGAATTTCAGATGCTTTTTTCGAAAGTCCAAGGTCTCTCACTAAATCACTAAGCTCCTCCTGATTAAATTGCTCGCGTTCAGAAGAAATATCTAAATGCAAGTCATCTGATCCAAATTCAGAAATTGGTGAAGGAACGTTTTGTCGTAAGTCGTGGAAATTGTGTGTAGATGTAGATGGTTGTGGTTCTGAATCCTCACTAGAGTACAGGACTGGTTGGGTAATAGACAACACGTTAGGATAAATCCATTTAGACCGGTTTGTTTTATTAATGCCTGTTATGTTGACAGCGCAAAAATAACAATCATCATAATGATTCGAAGGTTCCCGCCAGATCATTGGTGTTTTATACTTGAAGTGGGTCCGTTGCTTGTTTGCCCATAACCTTAAATACTCTACACAGTTTTTACATACAGTATTAGGAATCCAGTACTTGTCACGGGTTTCCATGGTAAATCCGAAGTAGTCAAAATAAATTTTTTTAATAAAATCGGACACACTTTTTCTATTTTTTATAAACGTGTATTCGCCACATATGTTACAAAAATAGTTGGGATTGATTTTACAGGTGTTTCTTGACGTAGCCATTGCACAATTTTGAAGTATATATCAAAGTAACACAATTTTCAATAAATAACACACGGGAACAAAATTGAACTTTTTTGTGTTGACTGATTAAATGTTCAATGTAAAATGATTTATATTTTTTGTCGTTATACTTTTCGCTTTTGTAAACACTTGTTGAATGAGAAAAATTGGTTGAATAAATACTTAGTAGTTTTTTACTGAAGTACCAAAAAAAATTATATCCACAATTTTATTGACAGTCACTTATGAATGAACACATGTGTTCAGGGGAATTCCTTTAAAAAATCATCCGTTACCAACGGTAAACCACACATCAATAAAAACAAGTGGACTTTTCTTTTTTCTCTTTAATTGACTGTGAACTGACTAGGTGTCATAAAGGGACAATAAAATTTATAGGCGTTATGAGTTTGCTACCGCAACCATAAAAATGAAATAATCTTTTTTTATTACTTAATTTTTTTAATTCTTAGAATCATAAAAAACTAACTTATTACATACAAACACTTACACATTAGAAAATGTTATTTTTGTATGGAAATCGCGATTTATATCAATTCAGTAAATCGTGAACAAAATCAAAAGTTGTGCACCGATTGCAATGAAATAAAGCTCATTTTATTCGAAATATATTTAACTAACTGTTTGTAGACCAAAACTGTGATTTTTGTCCCATTTTTATTTTTTAGGAATTTTTAAAGAACAAAAAAAATGTTTTTTTTAAAAAATTTTAATTTTTTTTTCAAAACTTGAACGATATCTCTAAAACTACTTGGAAAATTTAAAAACAAAGTAAGCACGGCTTTAAGAGAATATTGTTTGCGAGTTTCGGATTTTTTTTTTAATTTAATATGGTGAACCGTTTTCAAGTTATTCCAATATATGTAGCGGAAGTGCCTTAATTTTGAACATAACGGTATATCTCGAAAAGTCGAGCTGATAGAAAAAAACCAAGGGCAGATTTGGATTCAGCGTCCCAAATAACCTTAAAAACAATATTCAGTTCTTAATCAACAGAACCATTGTTCCCTTGTGTTATTATTGATACTTCAAGTAAAATGGTGATTTTTTTGATATTTCCGCTACTTGATAGTTGTAGGGTTCATGTTGATATTTCCGCTACTTGATGGTTGTAGAATTGATGACGATATTGCTGTTGCGGGTGTTTTGGCCACACCCGTTACATCTTTCATTAACATTTTGTTGTTACAATTGATAATTTTCTTAATGGTTGTGTATATAATTTAATATATTTGTATAATTGCATATACAATTTATAAAAATTTCCTTTTCTGTTTGTATATTTTTTTTGGTTAAACATTGTTATATGTAAAATCTTTTCTTATTTTTTTTCAAAAATATTTTAGCGCATATTTTTTCAAAAATTAATTATATTAAGAAATGTTTTCATAAATTTTTATAAAAAGAAATTTTTGTTTTTTTTTAAATATTTTTTATTTGTGGTTTTTTAAAAAAACTACAACAATTTTTTTTCTTAAAACTTTTAGATATTTGCTACATTTGAGTAAATATTTTGTTTAAATAGAAAAATCATCATAATCAATTTTTGCTTGTTTTATTTATTTATTTATTAATCTATGGAATTAATCCTACAGACTATTTACAAAAACATTTAACAATGAACGAAATATTAAAAAATTTAGTTTAATGTGTTCAGATAAATTATTATTTTACTTTTTATGACATTTGTATTTGAAGAAAAATCAATAAATCTATAAAGCTTATTAAATTCAATACGCATTCGTCTAAGCGGATCACCGTTCGCATAATTTGATCCATAAAACTGGAAAGATAAAGGCGAGAAGAAACGTGTTGGCGGCTGGGGTATGTTAAATGAAATATTGTTGATCATGGAACCATAACAAACATCGGCATTAATTATGTTCAAAAGAAACGAAACTTATTGTATCTCTTTTCCTATATCTACCTTCCAACACTTTCTAAAGGGTATCACAATGGGCCATATGGCCTCCGGGTATACTCGCCTTCGGGCGGGCAACCCATTTAACCTAACCACCTTACCTAAGCACAGAAGACATCCTTTAGTGAACTTGTTATTACTTAATTTGGGTTTAAAATTCCACAAACGGAAAACTAAACTTTTTACAATGTGAAAAATGTCATTAATGCGGGTTTTTCATCTGTTTTGCGTCTTATGTAAAAAAGAATAAAAATAAAAATTTTGACCTGTTTTAAATCACCATTTCTATTCAGGGACATACCCAGGAATACCTTTCAATGATGTGTCCCATCATGAAACTTTTGCTTGTTTTTTAGTTTCGACTAGGACTGAAATACCGGACCGGTATTGAGAAATCGGTATTTAGGTATTGAATCGAATTTTCGGTATGCATATAAATATTTGTTTAATTTTTATTCATAAATATTCTTTTAGTCTAGAAATACTTTGTAATATTTCTCAAAAATAGTTTTAATGCTGGCTTGGCTCGTTTTGCATTTTAAACAATCTTCAGTTTGCTTTATGAAAATAGTGACAAACTAAATCTGGCCAGCATATTTTTCCACGAATTTCATTCTTAGGCCAAACTTTTTTTCGAGACCTTTTATATTGTTTCCTTATCTTGATGTTTGTTTGCTTAGTTTTTTAGCTGTAACTCATGAACCATTGATGGTTTCTCATTTCATAATCTCAATGAATAATCTATAGTCGTTGATATTGGTTTGTATAAAAAAAAATACAACAAGTGCCCGTGTATGTTCCTGTGCGTGTTTTTGCTGTGTAAACCCTACCGGAGAGCGACCTGGTACGTAACTAGTACTAAACTAGTACAAAAATCATCAATACTATTTTCTATACCATCTTAAAGCTCAAATTAGCATTGAGTGTGTTTGGAAAATCACTAGTACCATTGGTCTTACTAGTTCTCTTGTGTAGAAAAATTTCCCATAATAGGCCAATTTACTCCCTTGTTGCTCTGTTTTTTTTTTTTTTTTTTTTTTTTTTTATTAAAATACTTAAATACAAAACAGAATGTTGTAAAAATTTTTCAGGTTATTCAGTTTACATAAAAATGTCAGTTTTATAAACCTAAAAAAGTAACATTTGTAATAATACTAAAAAAATATATAAATAATATTACTAAAATTTGTTTGTTAAGCTGATTTTTCAGTGCCAGTTTCTACATTTTTTTTCTTTCTTTAATTTTTCCAAACGATTGGATTTTACACGTCTTTTTTTGCAGTTGAAATGCCTTTCTCAATTTCTAGATCAATTTTTCAGTAAATCCGCGATGCCATGCAGAGGTGCTCCTGCTGTGTGCAGCCTTGTGTGACGTTTGGCAGATGACAATTTGTGGTCGGGGGTAGAAAGCTGCGAGACTATATAAATAAAAAAGATTTGTTTTTTTGTTATGCAAAGCTGTAAAAGAGTGATTACTTCGTAATTGAAATTTAACAGCTCTAACGTCATCCGTTGTGTGCTTTGGTAATTATAGTACAAACGCGATGCCATGCAGAGGTGCCAATGATGTATGGCGCCTTGTAGGAAGTGCAAACTTGTGTGATGTTCGGTATGTGTGTGTATGTGTATGATCGGGGGTAGAAACCTGCGGGACTATGTAAATAAAAAGATTCGTTTTTTGTGTTTTAATTAAAAATTGTAATTTTTATTGTTTAATTCTTATTTTTTTTTCTTAAAATTATTATATACATAAATAAATAGATATAAATTATATATGTATATATACTATTTCTTGTAGGTGAATGTAGTTGAATGATTAGTAAAAATTGATATATATATATATATAGATTAAAAACGTTTTTGTGTTAGCTCATAACGATCATAAAATAGTTGACATGCACATGTATTACTATTGTGTATAGTACAATCATTTGTTAACAACATACAATCATATTTATGTAGTCCATGTGATGAATATATAAACTAGGCAGAGAAATTATTGTATATCCTTAAGGTGTCAATCATTTCAGTGAACATTTTTTTATGTGTTGCATTCATTAATCAAGATCTATAAAAATGTTATTGATTTTCCAATTCATTTGATGACACTATTTTTAAATAATCAATATGAAAAGGTTTATTATACTCAGTTCACAACTAATAAAAATGTAGTAGTTTAAATATATTTTATATTTCAATATTAGGTTTAGATATTATGTGTGTTTTCATTAGTCAAATATAAATTAATAAAATTTCTTAACAAAATTAGATTCATTTCAGCACACAATTGTGGATAATCTTTTCTATTAAAGTTGCAAACATATGTGTATATTTATATCAGATGCATATAGGTTTTTTATATTTGGACAATAGAAATCATCTAAATTATGTATACATATTTCTTCTTCAATCAGTTGTATTGTTTTGCTTTTTCATATCCTTTTTTTGCGTTTTTTTTATTTATTTATTTTATTTTAGTCTATGGAATAAATTCTTACAGACATTAAAATCATAAAATACAATATATACAAATATTTTACCATATGAAACGACTAATTTGTAAATTTAACGGTTTAAATACAGAATAATGTTACGCTCTACAATATTAATGGTTAGAGAATAATCAACAAATTGGTACAAATCATTAAAGTTAGTACATAATCTTCTTACCGGATCTGCGTTGGCATAGCTGGTACGGAAAACTGGAATTGAAAGTGAATGAAAGTAACGTGTATGTCGCTGAGGAACATTAAATGATATATTGCGTAACAAGAATTCTGACGATACATCATCATTAATCAGACTTAACAAAAGCGACATACACAATTGGGTTATTTTCCTTTTATATATATTGCTAGATATTCTTTCAGTTCTTCCAATGTAGAGAAACCATCATCCCAACACAATCCATGTAAATGATTATACAGCCATTTTTTCCTTTCCTTACCCGTTTTCTTTGAATATTCTGAATCATTTATCAAAATGCAAATAATTCGTTATTAATATAGAATCCTTGAACATCTATAACTATGAAACTATCTTGAGTCATTATGTTAATGAATCTGAAGAAATATATAAAAAACAATATTCATTTATACTTTTTCTATTTGATCTCAATATATTAAACTTTATCATTTTCAACATATTAGAGTCACAATATAAGCCCATAAATAATATAAATAATCAATATAAATAGGTTTATTATGCTCAGTTCACAACTAAGAAAAATGTGGGTAACTGTACCTCATATATCTGTGGTTTTCTAGAATAACCGCGTATGTCATAAAATCAAAATTTTCAGGGGAGCCAATAAACGTTATATTTGAAGTTATGGGCTCGACATAAAGATTTTAGAGCTTTTTATTTAACAGTCCTGTAGATAAGGGCAATAAATACTATAAAATTTTGAGTCAAAAATCTTCAGAGAAAAAGATCCTAGAGAAGGACGAAAAAAACAATATGTAAATTACACTTAAAATGTGTGCAGATAAAACAACTTATGTCGACAAACGTCGTTTTCTTTGAAAAAGAAAACAACCAATGCAACCACCCATGTAGACATAAGTTGTTGTTGCTTAAAAAATAGATTTTTTTTGTTCGTCAACACAAAGTTAAAGGGACTAAGGATGAGAATATAACAACGTATCAAGAATAATAGTGACAAGAAATAACAGAAATAAACACACAAGTTTAATTAAGTGGTTATAAACTGAAAACTAATCCAAAATTATTTTGCATTTTTTTTTATTAATAACAACGTATGTCGCTATGTGTCGTTTTCTGAGAAAATAATTTGTCAGCGATCAAACATAGGTTGACATTTCGTTATTTAAAGAAAAAATTCAGAAACGGTCAATATTTTTTTTTTTAAAATTGAAAACATGTAAAGAGCGTTAAAAATTAATATATTTGGGATCGTTAACCTAAAACTGACAAAAATGGGCATACCCGGTTATTCCAGAAAACCACATATATATTTGTTTACGTATACATACAACAATTAAAATTTTTTCAAAAAACACTTAAAACTAATGGTCAAGGGACCAAACCAGTGTGAAGGATATTGTTCTATACATCCTTATTTGTAATTTGAAAAATTTAGGTTTCCCCTATAGCCCTTAATTATATTTATACAGCTAAAAGGGTTTCAGCTTATTAATAGGCGTTTAAAAGAACTACCAAAGATTTTGAGACTATTACTTCAAATAAAGACAACATGTGCTAACTTCAGTAGTTAGTAATAATCTGCCTTTATTCTACATTTATTCTGGCTTATATGCTACTTATGAAAATTAATTAAGTTATCTAGTATGTGTTGCCAATTTGTCATGCTACATAGTCGAAGTTGGTGAGTGTTCGCTGTGCCTATTGTATGACAACATGGTTATATTATAAGAGCTGTACGCAGCTTGTTAAGGAATCTTAACAGAATATTTTCATATATTTCTTAAAGAAAAAAAAGCACAAAAGTACCTTTCAGTGCAACGCTAGCAATCAGCTGTTTTCTGTCAATTATTAAGAATTGTGAAATTGAAAACAAATCAATTCTGCGCTAAACGCTTTTTAAGCTCAGTATAAAAATTACCCATCCGCTTCTTGTTTTTCTTTGCCGAATTTTGTTCGTTTTTTTCCATGTTTGCAACTGAAAAATAACTTTTAATTTTTTTGGCATATTACATTTTGTTTATGCCTACCTCTCCTGTCAAAATTCCGTTCAGAAAGAACGAAAAATTTGATATTCCTGCTCAAAGCCTGGGTTGCCTAACTTAATTTACGTTAAAAAAAAGTAGTAAAAACAATACTACTTTTTTAAAAAGCTGCAGACTATCAACAGAAATTTTTTGACAGAAAAATTCCTTAAGCATTTCTGAAGCGTTTTTTATATGAAGTTTTTGATGCCTTAGCAAGCTGCATACAGGCCTAGACCCTCATCCTTAAGAGAAAAATTATGGGGGAATTTTTCTTATTTTATTATAATAAAATAATATTCTATTTGTTTTAACAATGTTAATTCTTACTTAAAATGTATGGTATGGTTTCAAATTATTGTTATGTATTTCTTTTTCAGTGCCATTATAATTAATTGCACATTTACATTATTTCTTCTTAAAATTGTATATGGACCTTTATATGGACTTGGGTTTTTTGTTCTATTTTCTGCTTTAAGCAATACTTGGTTTCCTATCTTTAAATTTAATTTATTTGTATATTTTGTATTTTCAATTCTTTGTATTTTTGCTTGTGACAACATACTTATCTTTAGCCTTATTTAGGGAGTATTGTAGCTTGCCTTTTAGTTCAATTACATAATCTTCATAACTATAGAATTTTCTTTCATTTTCTAATCTGTCAGATGGCAAGTATGGTAATTTTCCGTAAACTAACTCGAATGGTGTATAGTATACACTGTATACCCTGTATCTATGTGTGGTGCTGTGTTATACGCAAACTGGAAGTATGGAATCCATTTATCCCATTCATGATCATTTGCTGTTGTTAGTGAAAATTCATTCAGAATCCTATGGTTGCTTTCAATTGCTCCTAACGTCTCGTGATGATAAGGAGTTGAGAATATTTGTTTAATCCATAAAAATTAACATATGTTACGCATAACTTCGTTTGTAAATTCTGTCCCTCTGTCGGACTTAAGTACCTTAAATTGACCATATTTCACAATAAATTGTTCGACTAATGTTCTTGCTGTAGTGATTGCATCCTTTGTCGGCATTGGATGTGCAACAATAAATTTAGTCAACTCACACTGCATTGTTAAAATGTATCTGTAATTATTTGAAATCTGAAGAGAACCTACAGTGTCAATTGAAATCATCTCAAAACTATTGTTAGGTGTGGTTGTTAGTGTTAGTGGTTCTTTTATGTGTTTTGTTTGTTTGTTTTTAATACAACTGTCACAATGTGACACAAATTTCCTTACCATTTTATTCAAGTTCTTCCAAATGTATCGCTGTTTCAGTTTGATAATTGTTTTTCTTATTCCTAAATGGCCTGCGTGTGTGGCATTGTTGGATTCGTCAATTAGTTTATATTTTAAAATGTCATCTGTTATTCTTTTTGGGGCATTGTATATTAATATTTTAAGTTGAGGACTTTTGTTATTGATTCTTATTTTTGTATATATTTCTTTTAATTCTTCTTTTGTATATATTTTAAATAATTTATCTTCCTTTGATAGCGCTAATTCCTTTAGATTTTTTTTTTCTTATTTTAGATATCAGTTTCCTCAGGATCGAATCTAGTTTCGCTGAGTTGTCGCTGAATCTGGCATGCATATTATTATTATCTTGTATACCTTTGGTATGTAACTTCTCCATAATCGAATCTTGTTTCGACGAATTATAGTTACGTCCTATATTTATATCATTCTCAATTTGAGTACGTGGTTTCTTCATGGTCGAAACTGGTTTCGATGAATTATCATCACGTCCAATGTGCACAATGTTATCTTCAATTATTATATCTTTTTCTTCTATATTTTCAAGCTTATTAAATTTAAATTTTCTTATATTTCTGACGTCACTTATGGATGTGAATACCCATATTTGAAGTTGATCAGGCCTCTGAGAACTACATCTTTCCATATTATTTTCTTCTCCATTTCTATTTTTACTCCTTACTTCATTTGAATCGTTAATATTGGTACTTATATTATTTGTCTCATTTTTTGCATCTTCATTTTGATTCCTATTTGCCTCATTTAGTTTAGTTTTAGTTTGTATGGCCCTCGTTACTAGTACTTTTGTTATCTTTTTCGTCATTCTCTTGCGGTATAATTTCTTTTAGTATGTCTGAGTTAATTTCTATCCTGGAAAGTGCGTCGGCATTTGTATTCATTTTTCCTTTTTTGTGCACAATTGTGAAGTCATAATCACTTAAAATTAGTCATCTTTGATGAAGTCTTTTTGTGTGAAAAAAGTGAAATTAATCTTCTATTATCTGTCACAACTATAAATTTGCTGCCATATAGGTTTTAAAAAGTTTATACTCCAATAGATTGCCAAAAGTTCTTTCCCAGTTATTGGTTTGTTAACGTCATGTTTTTGTAATGATTTACTGGCATATGAAATAGGTAAATCTAGTCTTATTTCACCTTGAGATAAGACTGCTTCTAATTAGATGCGTCTGTTGTTAAAATAAAAGGTGTATCAAAATTTGGATATTGTAATACCGATGGATTAATTAATTTTTCTTTCAATTCTTCAAAAGCAAGTTGGCATTTGTCCGTCCATATCAATTATACTGATTTCCTTAATAGTGCATTTAATTCCTTGGCTATGTAAGCAAAATTTGATATGAATTTTCTGTAGTAATTACAGAAAGCTACGAATCGTCGTACTTCGTCCGCGTTCTTTGGTATTGGGTAATTGGTTATAACATCATATTTTAATGGGTCTGTCTTTACACCGCGTTTTGTTATTAAATGTCCTAGGTAAATTACTTATGGTCTTAGAAAATAACATTTCTTTGGATTTAGTTTTAAGTTGTATTTTTGTAATTGGCCTAAAACTTTTATCAAATTTTGTTGTGGTGATTTAAACTACAACCGTATACGATTATGTCATCTACATAAAGAAATGCTTCGGATTCTAGTCCGGATAATGCTATTGTAAGCATTCTTTGAAAGCTATTAGAAGAAATTTTTAGTCCGAATGGAAGTCTTTAAATTGAAAATGTCCGTGTGGTGTGGAATTTGTACAAAATATCTTCTAATCTAGTTAGGGGGAATTTGTTATTGATAATCTTGTCATTTAGTTTTCTAAAATCTACAACAAGTCTCCATTTTTATCCTCCACGTTTTTCTTTGGTACTAAAAGTGGTGCATTATATGGGCTAACTGATGGTACTATTATTTCGCCATCCAGCATTTTCTGTACTTGTTCATTTATTATGTCAGTATGTGAGTGTGGTAATCTATAGTTTTTAATGTAAACAGGTGTGTTGTTGGAAGTCCTAATTTTTTGTTTGTAAAAATTGTTGACGCTAAATTTTTCGTCTTCTGAACAAAAAACATTTTGATATTTTTTAATACTTCTTTTAATTTTGTTTTTGTATATTCGGTGCTATGGTTTAATTGCAAGTCATTAAAAATTTTGTTAAAACGTTCGTTGCTGTTTATATTGTTGTAATTTAATACGTCATAGTTTTTAGTGGTTCAGTTTGGAGTTTGGAGTTATTTCTTCATTTGTTGTGTTTAAAATTTTTAAATGTATCATGCCGCTTTTGGGAGCTACTGAAAAACTTAAATATATACCTGGTTTTAATTCACTATTAAAAATTACGCTGTCTTCATTTAAATTTATTTTTAATGTTTGTATAATTTCAGTTCTTGAAGGTATTTTTATTTCTAGTATCTTAATTGCCTTTGTATGCATTGGAAGTGTTATGGTATTATCATTAACAAAAACAGAAATTGTAAGTGTTTCATAATCTATTTTGCATAGATATTTCCTAAAAAAATCTCTACCTATTATGCCGTCTCACAAAGGGGCGAACTCTATCAAAAGTGGCGATTAATTCAAAAGACGAATTTTAACTTTCACAACCGTATTTGGTACCGGGTAAAAACCGATAAAATTCCACATCCCAAATTGCAAATATAAAAGTTCTAAGTTGTTTACTTTATTTTCAGTGTGTACTTAAAGTTCAATAATTATTATTATTTTTGCGCGCATTTGTAAAAAGTGAATTTTTTGATATTTCAAGTGATTATTTTTTTATTAAGGCTTCTAAAAATAAAAGTTTAATAATGAAACCGTCTTCTTCAGGTATTTGAACATAGAATTAAATATTTTTTGTTTAGATAAATGTTTTGGAAATATTAAAAAAAAAAAAATCCTCTAAAAATGGGATATTTTTGACATATACATTGAGTTTCAACAACTTTATGGGTGTCACCGGGAAAATCCGCTTATATGGTCTTAAAATATGAGATTTCAGCTATTATATCCCAGAATATCTTTTTGCGATTTTTGCGGTTTTTGACTTATTAAAGTTTTTGTAAAAGAACTCCAGTTGCTAAAAAATCTATGTGAAAAAAATCAAAAAAAAAATCAAGTTGTTTTTATTGTCTTTTGTCTTTATATTCCGTATGGTAGTTGTGGTTGTAGCCAATTAGTGTGGAATTTATTAGAGATGGGTGCGTGAGTAATTTTAAATCACGCACACTCACGAAAAAAAAGAATTCTGATTTATTCACAACGAAAAAAATCATGTGAGTCCGATCACAGGGAAGATGTGTAAACATCTAGTAATTAAAGATTTTTTTATGTCTTTTTTTAAAATCAAACAGAAAGCGTCATCTATGTATCACTTATAGCAAAAACTGTTTCAGCTAATTCAAAAATCGTTTGCTGTAAAACGTTAAAAATATCCTAATATAAACGTATATAAGTGATACATAGATGACACTTTTAAAAAAGTGGCATAAAAAAACAATTTTATATCATAATTTTTTTCACCAATATTATCATAAGTCACACAGCGTTATCTGCTTCAGCTCACACCGATATGAGTTACGCTGTTTTTGTGATTGTATTGTGAAATAGAAATTTACCCCCCTGCGCGTATAGATGTTTACACATCAAAAATTGTTCACCTATGTTTATGATATAATAGCATCACAAGTTTGATTTTCACTCACGAGCGAGAAATTATTTCGTAAATAGTTAATATTTATTTAATTAAAGCTTAATGCATAAATAATTAAAGCTTATTCTTTATATATTTTTTACACTTTAACTTTTAAATCTAGACTAACGCACAAGTTACTTCGTTTAAAAATATGAGAAAATTCTATGTTACACACGTACACTGTTTTGAAAAATAAATTTGTTCACGCTTCCATCTCTATTTGTTCTTTTGTTCATTTGAACCCTACATGATAAGTGTACATGCAAACATACGTGCACTGTTTCTAGCTTGGTTTAAGCTTGTGATGTTCAATCTATTAATAATGTATTGTTAATTGATTTGTAATAGTAATAATAATACGAAGGGTATTTAAGATTCGGTACTTCGCGTTCATTTATTTTTTGTATTGACTGTGAATGTTTTGTTAAATATGATGTTATTTATTTAAAGTGTTGTTAATTCGTAAATTATTCGGTACAAGGGAAAACAAATATTTTTTTTTTGCAAATTTTAAACGATTAGAAATTTTACTAATTTTAGGAACAAGTCCCAAAACAATTTTCATTTCTCGTCATGAGTTACATAATTTTATGAAGCATTCAAAACCTAAATCACTTCAAGATAAATTCAATATTCTGAGATGGGAAGTAATTAGACGCGTCCAACCTTCAGATATGGATGATTTTAACAAAAGATTTAATTATCTTTGCACAGAATATAAGTTTCAGTAGCAAAAATGTCATAGAAAGGATCAAGATTTTTTTAAAAATAACAAGAATTGGCTTGATACTTCAATCTCCTTTATTCCACCAGCAGAACCAACACAAAAAAGAGGTCGGCATGATCTCTCATTTGATGAGTGTAAAGAAAAAACTAGAGCAAAAAAATGTAAAGATATAAGAGATAATAATCCATTGCCTGTTTTGGCTTACGCCACACAATTGAGCTTGAGAGCTGCTGGCAAAACAAATGCGTCGAAAATAGTTAAGGAAACAATATCATCTCCAACCAGAGCGAAAATTTACCGAAAAAGTTTAGAACAGGTATCATCACAGCAATTAAGTGCGGAGGAAGCTCTTTCCGTCTTGGTAGAAGCGAAGCTTACTCGACACCAATATACTGTAATTAGAAAAGCCGCGCCTGAAAAATTTTCATCTTATAAAAAAGTCCAAGAAGCTAAAAAAAATGTTATCCACAACGAAACGAAATAAAAATTACTGAAACGTCAGCGCAAGTCAATCTACAAGTACTATTAGACCATACCACTGAGCGTCTTTTTTTCGATAAAAAGTTCTGATTTTAATTCGTTAGACAATGAAGGACTGTCTGAAATGACTTTATACACTAAGTGGGGCTTTGATGGAAGTTTAGGACATAGTTCATACAAACTAGCCTTTCATGACATTCACGCCTCGGATTCTTCAGTATTTATAACATCGATTGTACCATTAAAATTAGTTTTTGAACAGAAAACAAACATTGAATTCATGAAATAAACGGTTAACAATATTAAACTTGAAAAAGAAAGGGTTGAGACTGAAAAAAGGCTCTTGTCGATTCCGTAGTATTAGTTGGGGAGAAATTAGTGAAAGTAAATCACGAACTAATTCTAGTGATGATTGACGGTAAAGCCTGTAACGCAATTACAGACACAAAGTCCACAAAAAACTGCTATATATGTGGCGCCACAAGCAAAGAGTTCAACAATATTGATGAAATGATTACAAAAGATGTAAATGTAGATGCCATGGAGTTTGGTTTATCTGTCCTTCATGGCTGGATAAGATTTCTTGAGTGTCTTATTCATTTGTCATATAAACTTCCGATTAAAAATATGATGATAAAAAAATTATTGCCGATACAAAAAATCGCATTCAAAGGGAATTTAGAGAGAAACTTGGATTGATTGTTAACCAACCAAAGCCAGGCTTTGGAAACTCAAACGATGGGAATACTGCTAGGCGTTTTTTTAAGAATGCTGAAGTATCTGCAGAAATTACAAAAATTGATATACAGTTGATAAAACATATGCACACAATATTAATAGTTGTTTCTAGTGGTATTGAGTCAATATTGAAAGATTTTCAAATTTCGCTAATGACACTGCCAGGCTATTTGTTAAAAATTATCCATGGTATTATATGCCGCCTACTCAACATTAATACTTCATTCACGGGCCAGAAATTATATCGCTATCACCATTGCCTATTGGTCAACTTACTGAAGAATCACAGGAAGCTAGAAATAAGGACTTCAAAAGTTATAGGGAGTATTTTTCGCGTAAATGCAGTCGGGAAAACACAATAGAAGACGTGTTTAATAGACTTCTATTAAGTTCAGATCCATTCATTTCAAGCATAAGGAATAGTTGTGTAAGGAAAATGGAGCAAATGCCACAATCTGCATTGGAGTTGCTTATTCTTCCCCAGAATGAATATGATAATGGTGACGATGATGATAATGATGATGATGATGATAAAGATTATTTTAATGATGGTTATGAAGTTATTGAAATGAAGTAACAGTTATATATTTTTTTTTATATGGAATTATGGAATTTGAAAAAAAAACTGAATTTAATTAAAAATTTTACTAAAATAAATACATATTAAATAAAAAAAAAATATATTTTTTCTAAAAGCACATTAAACATGCTCTAATTTGCAATTTAATTTACTAAATTATCGTTCTTCATTCAAAAGTTACAGCGAAAATTATGAAAACAGACAATTTTCTCCAAAATACCAAAAAGCTCATAAAAGGTTAAAAAAAATTTTTTTCTACTTTATTCTTTTTTTAATGCTGGTTTTACATGTATTTTCGAACATCCATTAATAAAAAATAACAATATTTAAAAATTACGACTTCCCTGAATTAATCGCCACTTTACACCCCGTTTACCCCACTGTACGTCTGTTTCTATTGAAAAATCTGACTTTACTAATTGGAAGGAATGATTACATTTTTCGTTATTCAGTGTTAGTTCTAAATCTATCGTGCCTAAAGAATTGATTTCTTCTGTGGTAATTGCTGTCCGAAATACTTTTGCATGCGACAAAGTGATATGTCGGCTCCTGTATCGACAAGAAATGTTAGTTTTTTATTTTTGTAAGTTGTGATAATGAAATTCGTATTATTATCCGAGATTTGCATACTCTCAGTTTCGGCTGTCTGGAATATCCATGTACTCCAAGCCTATTGAGTTTCCTGAATTCTGTATGGTGTGTATATGTTTATTGTTGTTTCTGGAGTTGTTATTTTGGTATTCCCTACCGGCTCTATTAAATTTGGTGTTATTGTTGTTTCTGTTGAAGTTACTGTTTCTATTTCTGTTGTTATTGTGGTTGTTGTTATTGAAATTGTTGTTTCTTGTGAAATTAGTGTTGTAATTGTTGTTTCTATGAAAGTTCATGCAGTTTCTGTTGTTATTTTGTCCGTTAGAAGTGAGTGTGTTGTGGTTTTCCTGATAGCGTGGTTTTTCTCTTCTGATGTATAAAATTTCCTTATGAGTTGCATTCTTTTCATTTTAAATTTCAACTACAAGTTCTGATGCGTCTTGCAATGTGGTTGGTCGCGACGCGTATATGGTCGATTTGAAGTCTTCATTAAGTCCTTTTTGAAAGTATCCAGGGCCAATTTACTATTTAATTTAATTATCACGTTCTTTTCTGCTATTGATGCAGTGTTTCCTAATTCTTCTATTCCCAATTTGCTTAGTCTATCTATTATTATTAGTATTTTTGCTTTAAATGAATTAAGTGACATTTTTCCTTGGAACAATGAGCCTAGTTTGTTCTGTAATTGTGGTATTGTCTTAATGCTTTTGTATCTTTGTTCTAGTCAATTTTTTAGTGTTTCAAAATTTTCTGGTTTGCTGTAATTCCCTATTGCTGTTCTAACATTAGACGTTAGTTTAGCATGATAAATGTATTGAAAAAAATCTATTTTTGCCATTGTGTTTTTTCCTTTGGGTTTTTTTAATAAATATTCTTCAATTTTCTTGTAAATCGTGTTAAATTCTAGTTTCAGTGATATTACTCTTTCGCTAGCTTTTTCTTCTGTTTCAGCCGTGAGAAAATTTTCTTTTATATCCTGAATGTGTTCTAATTTATTTTTTATAGTTTTTCCTGTGTATTTCTATATTGTTATAAAATATTTTTGTGTATTTATTATTTTTAGGCTATACATATATATACATATAATTTCTTTCTTTTTCCTTTATATAAATCGAATTTTTAAAAGTTTTCGTTCTGCAGCTTTTTTACCTGTTGCTTGAATTTTATCTTATTCTCAGTGTTGTCGGCTAGTGTTAATTTTCGGTAAAGTAAGGCGACTTGCTTCCTATTGTGAATCTTTTTGCCAGCACATTTCTTCTTTTTTGTTCCTGGTGCTGCTTGGGTTGACTACAGTTTTCGCTTGTCTTGCCTTTTGTCGCTTTCAGTATTTTTCAATGCTGATTGCCTTTGGTCCTGCTGTTGTTGATATTGGTTTGTATATAGGTGCTGATGCATCGATTTGGCCTGGGTGGTATTCTTCTAAGTATTTTTCCCAGCGTTGAAAAATTTTGTTTATCTCCTCCACTAGACTTCAGACAACAAAAAAATATGAATTTTCCCGATTTCATGAATCGTGTTTTTTTTTAATGTTGGTCCTTTATGACGGTTTTGGTCCCTTATGGCAGGATCGCCACGTGAAGGATATTGTTCTATATATCCTTATTTGTAACTCGAAAAAGTTAGTTTTCCCCTATAGCCCTTAATTATATTTATACAGCTAAAAAGGTTTCAGCTTAGTAATAGGCGTTCAAAAGGACTGCCAAAAGATTTTGAGACTGTTACTTCAAATAAAGACAACAAGTGCTTACTTCAATTGTTAGTAATAATCCTATGAGAATTAATTAAGTTATCTAGTATTGAGTGATTTCCTAAATTACTCAATATTTTATTATCAGTTTAAGTTACATGTGTCATATAATAATGCAAGAGGTTAATATTCTTGTGACCCACTTCGACATTTGTAACATGACAACTTCTATATGTGTTGCCAATTTGTCATGCTACATAGTCGAAGTTTGTGAGTGTTCGCTGCGCCTATGGTATGACAACATGGTTACGCTACACCAGTATGGACTGTTTTTTTAAGGGATCAGCCGCACAAGGCATCAGACCAGTATAAATGGGATTTTCATTGAGCGGTCAAGGGACCGCGTTGATCCAAGGGGATCGGGTTTGACCCAAGAGGGTCGTTGATCCAAGGAGATCATAGGTCGAAGGGGACCTGCCCTCTAAAGAGTGGATTGACCAATATGACCCAACCAAAAATGGTATATTGTGCCATTGGAAGACCCGGGCTCGAATAGATTCTTAACTTCTGGTCCTAAGACCAAAACTACGCGCCCAGATATATTAAAACGTGGGGCCGCCAACTGGAACCCAGCAAAATGTTCCCGTATGGAGTCTGGAACAAACTCGGCAGGAGTTTTAACACCACGCATCTCTGTTACTTTAGCTGTGAGCGATATGCTTTGTGTGGGATCAAACAAAGAGCCGACAGTCATTCGACAATATCCAATGTTGCCCATTTTAGATACGGGCAGCCAAAGTGATTGTACCAAGGATTCACAGATGCAGCTTATGCTATAGCATGGATCCAAAGCCGCTCGTGCCGGAATGCAGTTAGTCGGTAATATTAGTTTGATCACCAAAGTGGGGGAAAAAGTGGCAACGTGATGAACGGGTAAGGGGCAAGTCTTTGAAATGGCGGACGACGGACGGTAAGTGATAGGCTGTGGTACGAGCGGGCCAGAAGGAGGTTTTTAGAGGAAGAAGCCGCAGAGCGAGGCAATTGCTTATTTTTCGAATCATGTAAGATATTATAATGTAAGAGAGTGTTATGGTCACCTTTACATTTACGGCATTTAAATGTGCTTTTGCATTCATTTGAGGAGTGCGAATGCGCTAAGAAGTGCGAACAATAGTGATAAAGGATCACGCACGCGCTTAATGGATGTCTACCACTACATACCCTACAATGGCGATTCACGATTTCGGGATTACCATTCGAGCTCGAGGATCCTTTGGTTTCCGACAAAGGTTCGGAAATCGACGGCACGACTGGTGCTGGAATATAAGCAGCCGGAGGCGGCAGTCCGACAGGAGCCGGGGTATTCTCCTTATCAGCAATGGGTGCAGCCAAAGGGGTTACAGCAGAAACCGGTTCCACAACTTCCTTTTCTTCTTTGTAGTGATCTAAGAGAGTGTCATTAAAGAAGGTGGGTAATGCGTCCATAGTGCTAGGAAACAAAATATGTTACTGAAAATAATAAAATGACAAGTTTTGCGATATGTCATCTTACAACCCCATTTGCAGTGCGTATGTCGACGACTCTAACGTGACCGTCAATACCCGGATAGGTTTTAACGACGCGACCTAAAACCATCGAAGTTGGAGGTAATTATTCGTGCCGTATAATGACTAAATCAATAACATGCATTTCACGTTCCGGATTTTGCCATTTGTATCTTTTGTGTAAATTAATTAAGTATTCCTCTTTCAACCGTCGGCAAAAATGTTGAGAAGTAGCTTTCATTTTTTGAAACCGGTTAATTAGACTTATAGGCGATTCACTAATCTCAGACTCAGGGGGAGCAAGTATGGACAACTTCGGCGTGAGATAAATCTCTGAAATGCTGCTAAGAAGGTAGACTAGACAAATCAGAAAGTGCCTCCAGATATATAGCTCTTGTAGAAAAGCATATTAAAACATAAACATAACCTTTTGTTATCTACAAGCCCTACCAGTGAAACTTTTAATATCGAAGGGACCTGCGAAATTAACACGAGTTGTAGTAAACGGACTATCAAGTAAAGTCCTCTCAGGCGGTAGAGCGGCCATAATTTGACTACAAGAATGTTTTCTTTCAAGAATACAACGTTTGCAGCGACCGATGACTCCACGAATTTTAGATTTTAAGCAAGGGACTCAATATTCAATACGAAGTATTCGCAACATGAGCTGACTTCCACCGTGAATGGAAATCAAATGAACAAACTCCGTTAAAAGTAGCGTAAATCTACTCGAATAATGTAAAATAATTGGATGCTGTTCACTATATGAGAGAGATGGGGATTTAACTAAACGACCATTTAGTCTCATCACACCATCTTTGTCCAGAAATGGATTCAAAGGAATCAAAAAAACTTTTCAAATTTAAAGGTTTTCTCTCCAAAAGACATTTATATTCATCCGCAAAATGACACCTTTGAGAGATCATGGCTAAACGTAATTTAGTCCTTTTCATCTCGAAACTAGAAAGAATAGTGTCTTCATATAAATTAAGGGTTGGTATATGGGATGGATGACAATTATAGAAAAATCGCAAAATATAAGAAATGACGGGAAGCGCTTTATCAAGACGAGAATAATTATCAAGCATATCGATAAAAGCGTCATCTCCTTTCGTGTTCGTAAAGAACGAAGCAAGGGTTTTAACTTTATGACACTCAGTATCAGTGTCAATACGGGAAATGTCAGAGATATTCCATTGCGTTTTTTCTTCGCGTAACCATTTTGTTCCATGCTACCATAGGTCATTACCTGCCAGCTCCGAAGGAGAAATACCACGACTGGCCAAATTAGCAGGATTATCCTTAGATCGTACGTGATACCAATTATGCTGACCGATATTTTCCTGAATTCTGCACACCCTGTTTGCAATAAATGTGATCCAAAAACAAGCATCCTTTTTTAACCAAGCAAGGACGATCGTAGAGGCAGTCCAACAATAAACTAGCTTAAGTCGTATATCGATTTCGCTCAGTATTGTCTTCAAAAGTTCTGAAGCCGAAACTGCTCCATCAGACTGTAAACTAGGTCCAATATAAAGACGGTCGTTAAGACTATTTCTGTTCGAAGTTTTGTTAGAGGCATTGAAAACCTTAACTTCGTGGTCTTTCGTTCAGGTTTAACGACTGGATGATGTGGTAAGTAACAAGCAAAAGTTGTTGCCGATGAAGGAGAAGAAAAAAGTTTCATATGGTCTAGGTCCAAATGTTCGCTAATGACGCTATCATACAATTCTTTATTCTCAGGTCTTCGTAAAAGGGGGGATTCAGTGCGATGATATTGTCTGAGAACATTCTGTCAAGATAAACCTAGATTTAAGTGTTGATTAAATTCAGGTTTGAAAGGAAGGGTCACAATTTATCGACCATCAGAACCTCGACGTGTAGTCTTTCAGTAATTTTCCTCCCAAATTTTATCAAAATTTGTAAAAATTTTCCTTTTCGGATTTTCCCCAAGTTTCCAAAATCTGAGAATATTTCAATTCAGGCAATCTTCTTCAGAAAAATCAACTTTAGTCGATTAGACTTGAACTTGAGAATGACAAATTGGACCAGTTGGATCCAACCGAAAATAGTATTTTGAGCTAATAAGGAGTTCAAAATATCTCGACGAATTTCACCTAAAAGTATTTTAGGGTAAAGATCAGAGCCGAGCAAAAGATCGATAGGTCTGATATCCAAAAAGTTTTTAATCTGCTAACCGAAGGTTGGGCAAGTTATTCCTAAGATGAGAAGGAATTACAAATGAAGGCAAATTGCCCGATATTTTAGATAAAACAAGAGCATTAATTTCCACTACAATGGATGAATCAATAAGAGACCCAATTTGAAGAGAACAAAATTTTTGCAGAGGCAGCTTGATTAACACCTGAAATTTGAGCTTTCTTAGAATGCGTCGAAAGTTTCAAGCGATTTTGCAATTGTTCACAATTGAACGAAGGTTCAGAATCCGGGTCAATAAGGGCCCGAGATGGATACGTCGTACCCTGGAGAATAATATTCACCATTGCTGTCCCCAAAAGCACAGTCCTATCTTGTGAGGTATGAAATACCTGCCGATTTAAACGAGCTGTGGCATTGTTGCTATTTGACGGTGTTGTTAATACATTAAACACAATATTTCAATTTCGATTGTGGATGAATATATTCGAATAATGTTGTCTTTTTACTTTCTGCACTCAAATTTTCTTATACTGCATACTGTTCTCCTTTATCGTTCTTTTATATAATATTTCTCCTCCAAAATATCGATCATATCTTTCAGCTATTTATACACCTATTATCTTCTTGTAGCTTTATCAACATTTTTTTATCACAATCATCCAGTAATCATTTTCTCTTTGAAGTGTAACAATGGTGAAAAAAGTAATATTCGCATATTCCGAAACAAATAATACAAAAACATTCAATCTTTTGCACAGATATCAAATATTTTATTCTACCCTTATCTTCATTCAATTATTTCACAATACTTGCCATACTATTTAAATATTTTTTAATTTTACACAAACATTGACTAAACGATTATAATTATAAAAAAAAAATTTTCTTCACTTTCCCTTTTCTATTTATTTAATATTATTTTGTTTTTAATCATTCAAGTGTGCTAAGGCACTTCTTGTTGTTCACTATCTATTTTTATTTTACTTATTTATTTTTTTTTTTATTTTTCACTGTCATACTTAATTTCTCAGGATATTATCAGCTTCATAAAATTGTGATGAATAACTAGATATTAACCGGCAGGATGGTAACAGTTTTGCAGGATCGTCTAAAGGATATGAACAGCAACGCAGGATCGTCCGCAGGATCGCCATGTGGTGAATAAATTCAGGATATATGCCAGGATTGCCATGTGGTGATTAAGGGTCGCCTTATTCGATGTAGTGATTGATGATTGATTAAATAAAATACTTTTTTTCTATTTTCTTATTCTTTATTCTAAAAACATAGCTGACTTGTAAACAAACTGAATGAAAACAAAACTGAGATTCAACTGAGCTATAAAAACGAACCTCAGGTCGTTTATTCATTATTATTAATTTGCTAGTGTTTATATACAATAATAATTCTTAATCAATAACTTCTACCATATATCTAATACATTATACTTATTCTCTTATACTCCAATCAGCGTTCATGTGCATTACAGCTTTAGTTGTGTTAGAAAACTTAATTAGAGTAAACTATCGATTTGCACAAAGCACAAAGTATTCAAATGTAGAAGACATTTAAATCCAATACTTTTGTGCTGTAAAACATATGAATCACTTTGTGTACATGAATCCAAATGTTACACTATACAATTCTACTTTATGCAATTCATGTACACACTACAAATACAATAAACAGAATTTTGCATATTATTTGCATATGTTGCATATATTTTTCATATTTTCCATATATTTTGCATATTTTGCCGAAAATTGACTTAAAAAACTTAAGAAATAATAAACAAAAAAATTGTTTTGGAAAAAAATATGCAAAATGGCAAAATATATGCAAAAAAAAATATGCAAAAAAATGTTTCTGCGATGGCTAAAATTTTTAAAAGATTAAAAAAGAAAACCGAAATATATTCAGTCTGATCTAGGGAAAGAATTTTTGAATAAAGATTATTAATGGAAGATTAATAATGGATGTTTACGCGTAGAGTGCGTGAACATGCCGATTGTTGGCTTAACGAAACACTCTCTTTAGCTCAAAAGGTTTATCGTAGCCTTTTAAGATGCGTTTGAGAGGGTGCTTTGTTAAGCCAACAAGTTAGTTGTCAGTGACAATCCCGAACGTCAAGGTACGTTAAGCCCCTAATTAATATTAAATTTATAATAATATAGATTTTTATAACGTTTTATAAAAATAAAACTAACACCCATTGTTTTTTTATTTTTTCAAACAATTTTTCTTATACTAACCACTATCGTACTCATATTCATTTAAAAGCATCAATATGTGAACGTTTTAATAGAACTTTAAAATCTTTAATGTAGAAAATGTTTAATCTGAGAGGAAACTCGTAAGTGGGTTAATGATATAGACATTTTAGTTTCTGAATACAATAACACATATCACAGAACCATTAAAAGGAAACCATCTGAAGTTAATAAATCAAAAGAAATAATTAAATGTTACAAACAATTTACAACTTTTCAAAATCATTCCCCCATCCTAAATACAAAAAAGGCGATCATGTCAGAATTAGCAAAAATAAAGGAATTTTTTCAAAGCTTATATAATTGGACAACAGACAGACAAACAGACAACAACATAATTGGACAACAGAAATTTTTATCATAAATAAAGTAAATATTTCCAGTCCTATTACATATTTAATAAAAGACTATGAAGTACAAAAGGTTGAAAACAAAGATGCTTTTCTAATTGGAAAAGTTTTAAAGAGAACGGGAAATAAACTATTTGTTAAATGGTTAGGTTTTGATGAATATCATAACTCTTGGATAAATAATTATGAGTTATGAAAATGACAATTACTATGTTGATACATAAAAGAAGGCAATTTTGTAAAAGTTATTTTATTTATATAAAATCTTTTAAGTACACAGAAAACAATCGAATTTGTTGCCAACCGAATTTTGGTAGTCATATGTACTTCCACATTATTCTGTTGTGATTACTGAATTGTATTATCCAAACCATCGCACAGTGGCTCCATTTGAGTTTTTTCCAATATTTTTTTTTTTGGAGTTTTGCAACCTCATTTGTTCTACAGGCACCACTGTTTATCGTAGATTCAGTTGTGTAGATTGTTTAATTAAGTTGATGCTATGTAATCTAGATTTTATTTATTGATTGTCACAACCATTTATCATGTTAACCTATTTAAAAAGTGCAGTATATAAGTATAAAGACACCAAAAATGATTTTATTTGTAATTAATTTTCAATTAGAATTTAAATACATATAAATAAAATAAAAAATATATAACATGATAAAAAAATTTACATACGTACTTATGTTATATATTGTTGTTTTAGTTAACCAACATCTCACCGATCTAGGAAAAAAAAACATCCTTCAAATTGTGGTAATTGTTGTTGCTTTTCTTCCTTTATCAATGACACTTTTTATACCCTATACCACTATGTGGTTTGGGTATAATGACGTTGTGCTGCTGTTTGTAACAACCAAAAATATTTGACCTAAACCCATCTTTAATTATACCGATCGAATCAGAATCACTTTCTGAGTTGATTTAACAATATCCGTCCGTCCGTCCGTCCGTCCGTCTGTGTGTCCATGTAAAGCTTGTAATCAAACTGCAGGTCGCAAATATGAATGTATTTTGATGAAATTTGGTACATGGGATGAACGCTATTGAAATTGGTGAGAATCGGTCCATGTTCAGACCTAGCCCCCATACAAATTACCCATATGAAATCGACATAAATTGCCATAAGATCCAAATTGTCATATAGATCTTACTCAAATTGGGTTTGTATGCGTTCATTACATCCATTAATGAGTAGTCCAAAAATGATCCCTTTGACCCCATATAGAGCTGTTTCCCGATCTTCACTTAAATCTATTAAAAAACAAAAATATTGCACTGATTCTTCTCAAATTTTGTTTGTATATATTTTTGCAAAATACAAAAGACTTTACCAAACAAGATCAGGATCGGTCCATTTTTGGACCAAGTCCCTATATAGATATAGCATCCGATATGAACTTTTTCATATCTGCTTCCAAAAAAATTAATAAAAATCCCACTCAAATTTGGTTTTTGCTTATTTTCTATGTCCAGTTAGTTGGGCCTAAGAGATAGGGTCTCTAAACGCATGGTATAGGGTATCGTATAGTCGGTCTAGACCGACTATAATTTTCTTACTTGTTTATTTTTACATATGTTTTGTAACATAATACATTTAAACCATAGAAAACCTCAACTCACAAAAACTACACCAATTTATTATATGACGAGTTCTAAACTTGTTTGCTGAATTTACCTGTGGACTTTTGAGCGATCTTCTAAGGTGCCGAAGAGGTATTGCCTTTATACGGCAGCCTTAACAGGTGTCTTTCCAACAACGTTGACAACATTTTACATTGGCTCTTGAAAGACATAATCAAACAGCCACTGTAGGAATGGGTGACAGTCCTTTGATGCTTGGACAAACCGTTGCTTTCCTAAAGACTAGTAGGGCGGAAACACTCCAACACTACATTTTACATTTTAGCATATATTTTTCACAAAAAACAAATTCTGAAAGAGTAAATCTTTTTGAAATAATTGGTTCAGAAAAATTAAAAATAATCCACATACCCAATCATACAATTTGCATTAATGCACTTTATATACGAGCATTAAAGCTTTAAGAAACTTTCAGCAAAATTGGAAATGCACCATTTTATTTTAAGTTTTATTTTGTTTTCCAAAAAATTAAAATTTTTAATTTGTTTTTCCAAAAATGACAAATAAATTAAAAACTCGGTTGGATGAATCGTATCACTATATTTTTCAGTACTTACAACACATTCGATTCATTATTTCGGTTAATATACCAAAATAGGTTCTTCTTTTGCTATAGCCGAAAATTAATTCTAAACACAAATTTGATTTTATCATATTAACCAATAATTTATAACAATATCTGTTAACACATTTTATGTTTATAATATGTTGTTATAACACAGTTAGTTGTTGCAATCCCCAATATTTATGATTGCAAGAATTTTTTCCCCTTTTAATATAGTTGTATTTATATGTATTTTTTTAAAAAATTTTTATTTATTTGTATTTATTTATTAAATGCGATTTTCCATTACAACAAGACACAGTATCTTACAAATTATAGTAATGGAATCAGATAAGTTATTCACTATATATTTAACATCAGTAACTCTTAATCTAAATTTAAAATATTATAAAAATCAATTAAAGTATTGATATAGTAATTTTCTAAATCCTATTGCGTAGCTTGTATTTTGCATGGCATTAGGAAGCTGATTCCAGAGACGAATAGTTAGAATAAAAAATTGACATTCAGAGGCATGGTCTTGGTATTTAAATTGAATTATTCGATTCCCTCTGGAAGATCTTGCGAACTTTAATCGATCAAAAAGATATTTTGGAGCCTTTGTTATAATAATTTTATGTAGAAATATAATGTTCTTGAATTTAATATAGTTGTCAAATGACATGACACGAGTATTGGGATACGTGATCAAGTTTTATTAATCCAAAGATATAGCGAATAATGTTGTTGAAAGTTACAGTTAGTTTTCTGTTATCCCTAGAGTTGCAGCTTGTGAAAAGATATGTGGAGTAAAGTGCTGTGTTAACCATAATTAATATGATTAATATGATCTGACCAAGTCAGAGTTCTATTAAACACAACTCCGAGATTTCGTACAGAGTCCACGATGTCAATTTTAGAGCCCCCAAGGAAGACATTAATCTCATTCTCCAAATGCATCACTTTCTTCTTTATTATAATACACTTAGATTTATTTGGATTAAGTCGTAGACCATTTGCCGTTGCCCAATTTAGAATACGTTTGAGATCATAATTTAGTTCTTGAGTTTTGGAAATAATTAAATCCTTGGTACTACTTAAATATAGCTGACTGTCATCAGCGTACATCTGAACCTTAGAGAATTTAATTTGTTGTGGAAGATCATTGGCATATATCGAATAAAGTAGTGGTCCAAGGATTGAACCCTGTGGTACCCCTCTTATAACTTAGTTGCCTTAATTATGTTATTTTAATAATTTTTATCAATACTTTTGATTGGTAACAGAACTTTCATTTTGCACGATTTAAGATAATAATGTTGTAAGCGAAGAAACTCTATCGCGTTTGAAATTATTTGAAAATTTTAACAAAAAGTTGTATTACCTAAATAAGTTCTTGTAGTGGCAACCCAATTCCAATCATTTCTTTTTCTGTGTGTACGTAACACGTATGAAAAACTAAAATATTGTCACTACTGTGGTAGCAATGACACAAATGAAAATAGATGTAAGAAGAAAGAGTATACAAACTCAAGAATAGCTCTACTATATTTAGATTCATCTCTACCACCATATATTAGTTGGTCAATTTTATTGGCATTGAGTTTTTTAAATGGGTTTTTCGTCGATAAAAGATCACTGAGGCGTTTAGGTAAAAATATCCATATCTTATTACCTCTCCATCGTCCAAATTTAAAGTAGTATTAAGACCAATTTGCTTATCTTTCAATTTGGATCCAGTTATTGTATAGGGATACCCAATTTTTAAGTTGTCTACTATGGTGAAACCTTTTCCAGATTTGTTTCCCGAGTTGTTTAATATATTTAAAAAATTCATTTATTATTTTATTTTTGGTTGTTGAATTGCTTCGAACAAACTTAGTAATGAATCTAGCAAATCATTCGTAATAAGTTCTGTAATTTATACCCTAAAATTAAGTGAATTCAACGTGTTATCATTTTTTATTAATTTTTTTTTATATTATTATTTATTAAAAAGAGATAGATAGATATATACACTGCTGTGCAAAATATAAAGAGCAAATATTTGTTTCGATATATTTCTCTTAAACAATATTTCTCTTTAGAATATTGATTTTAGACCAAACTTATTTGTTTTATGTATTATAGAGTGCACGTAGGGCTTTTTTGGTCAATTTTATTAAATGTAAAATAAAAATTCTTTATTTCATTATTTCCCGACGTTTCGTTGAGTTTTTGTCAACATCTTCAGGGGCATTTTATTTTGAATATGAATTTTTAACTTATAACATTAATAAAAAATTATTGGTGTATTTTGACATCACAAGTTGATTGGTTTTAAAACGCAGTATATATAAATAAACAAATAAGTAAACTATTGAAAAACTAAAACATTTATATCACAGAATTTAACTTTAGTATCACAGTGCAAATGAATATAATTTCTCTTTAGATATTTTGATGCCGTTATTTTTGATGCCGTCATTGTGCAATATAATAAACTTATTTAATATAACTTCAGTGGATATAAAAACTGCTCCAAATTTCTTTCAATATTTTTTTAAAATATTTAAATACAATGTAACTGAAATAGTATTTTTTCAAAAATATGGAATAATTTTAGTGTTTTTTCTTCAAAAAATGGGTCGAAATATACATTGCGCTAATGATGAACGCCGAGTTGTAAAAAATTTACGAGACCAAGGAAAAACGGTTGATTTTTATCGCTAAAGCCCTTGGAAGATCAGATAGATTCGTTAGAAATGCTCTTAAATGGAAACCATCCAACGAAACTCGTGGTAGACCGCGCAAAACAATATCAGCAACAGATTCACGTATCGCAATTTTGGTCAAACAGAAGCCGTTTTTATCATCGAAAGCTGTTTCTGCAGAAATAAACAATGTTATTAGTTCTTCAACATTACGAAGAAGAAAAGAAAAGAACTTGATAGGTAGAATTGCTCGAAAGGTTCCATTTTTAAGCACCAAGAACAAGGTAGCTCGCAAACTATTTACTACTAAATTTTATATATGTATGTAAAGTGGATGATTTTAAGAACATTTTAAGGAGCGATGAAACAAAAATAAATTTATTTGGTTCTGACAGTCGAAGAAATGTCAGACGACCAAAAGGTAAGGAGCTTGATGATCGCTACACAAAAAAAAAATCTTGAAGTATGGCGGGGGTAGTATAATGGTTTGGGGTTCCTTTTCGTGGTATGGCGTTATGAACAATGAAATTTATCGTGATATTTTACAAGAGGTAATGCTCCCTTATGCGGAAAACCATATGCCACCAGAATGGACTTTCCAACAGCACAATGATCCTAAACATTCATAAAAATTAGTGAAATTTTGGTTGAGTGAACACGAAATATCAGTATTGGAATGGCCTTCCCAGTCCCCCGATTTCAATCCCACGGAGAATTTGTAAATGGAACTAAAGACAAGCATGGATGGAAAGATATGCAACAATAAAAATCAACTTTGGGAGGAAAGTAAGAGTAGTTGGGAAGCTATACCCTTTCAAAAATGTCAAAAATTAATAGAGTCAATGCCAAGAAGAGTTCGAGCCGTTCTAAAAAATAAAGGTGGACCCAGGATATTAAAATGATCTCTTTATAATAATGTTTAAGAAATTAAATAATTTTATTATTTTTATATTGCCAATTTTAAAAAAAAAAATTTTTTTTGCATAAATAAGTCTATTATTTTGAGTCATTAGAATTAGAATTTTTGTATTTTTTTTTTTATCAAGGTCATTAAAATAAAATAAATAATTTTTTAATAAATTTTTTTTTAATATTTTAATATTTACTGTAGGGTTGGAATATATAATAAAAAATTAAATTATTTCATCTATTAAGATAAAATTAAAAAAAAAAATATATGTCTGTTTTTGCACATCAGTGAACATGTGCATAAAATTACACTGGGAAACAAATTCAGGTTAGCAAAAGTTAGGTCGATTCTGAGAGTGAGGGGTGAAAATAGAGGCTAAATTAGAAGACCAATATCGCGGTGTTTGTTTATGTTAGTTCGAATTTTTTTTAAAATCGACCTTCGAACTTTGCAGTCAAATGACGATTTTCAGCATATTGTTTATATGGTTTTTTTGGCTATAACTCGTCGACTAATTAATATTTTTTCAATCTGTAAAAGCCAAATTATTGCTAGAGACCTGTGCAACATTGAAAATTTTTTTAAAAATTGATTTAGAAAATTTTTATGGTGCTTATGAAGCAAAATGTTGGAAAAATTATTTTTTTCATGCTTTTTGAAAATATTTTCCACAAAACTAAGTCTTTTTTGCTTTCTGTTTGATCTATAATATGCTTCTCAGTTTCTTCAATAAATTTAATTTGAAAAGAAAATGGTCTTAGTCGCTAATTTGCGTTAAAAATCCCAAAACCATTAAATAAATAGCGATGTAGGTAGAAGTAATTAAAAAGGGAAATTCCAAGAATTAGGAATTAGTAAAACAACTTTTTTGTTTTCAACCACCGCACAGGTAGCGATTTTTTTTTATTTCGTACAAGCGAACTAATTTCAAAAATGAAGATTCAGTTAAGACTCGGAACTCAGCCGAAGCTGATGTCTTTTTATTTTCGCTCGGTCGTGATAAAATTCGCTATTAATTTTTTTGGAACTTATTTCATTTTGTGAGTGATTTAGATTAAGTGCATCGGTTTCATAAAAATATCAAACAAAAATTGTATAATATATATTGTATTAAAAATGTCGGAACCAAAATGTCAAATGGACCATTTTTGTAATGTTTGTGGACGTTTCATAGCAAGCGATGAAAAATGTGGCAATGCGAGTGATTTTTTTTTTTGGAAGCCTATAAACAATATTTCTCGCAAGAGTTTATCACTGACGTAAACTATGTCCCTAAAAAAGTTTACTTTAATTGCTATTCAACTCTTATGCAATGGAAAAGTGAAAAGAAGAAGGCTATGCCTTTTGGTATACCAATGATGTGGTTAGACAACACCCCGCATCAAGAAGAAAATTGCTATGGATGTATCAACTACCATAAAACTTTGAATAGAAGGAAAGCGAATAAAACTTATGTAGCAGTGAAAAGTGTAGAATTACCATTACCGCACTCAGAATTCGTTCCAGTACCAACATACCGAAGTATTGATCTTCAAACAGATATCAGTACTACAACCGCCGCTGCTACATGCATGGATTTCTTCTCAGAATACAACCCTGATTAAGGTACATCCTATGAAACATCAAAGGACCCAATCCTAGTCACACAAAACCAATTGGATCGAATTGTTGCAAATTTGTGTTTGACTCAGAAAAAATCAGAACTACTGGCTTCATTTTTGAAAGGAAATAATTTGCTGGCGAAAGGTACCAAAGTAACAGCATATCGAAAACGCCAAAAAAGAGTTAGAAAAGTTCTTCAATGTGAATGATGCAAAAAATTTCGCTTATTGCAACGATATTGAAAAGTTAATGGAGACGATAGGGTTAACCTATAAAAAAGACGATTATTTCATCGATAGTTCACTAATCAGCTTTAAAGTTGTGCTTTTGCACAAGACAAATAGAATGCCTTCTGTTCGGATTGCGTATAGCACTGACACTAGTGAAAATTTCGATAATTTGAAACACATTCTGGAAGTAGTCAAATATAACGAACACCAGTGGCGCATTTGCTGCGAATTGAAAATAGTTTTATTGATTACAGGCTTAACAGAATCTGGCCGTCCAAGATATCCATGTTTTTTCACGATACGGAGAAGGTATTAAAGGAAGAAACCAGTACAAACAGCATAACTGGAATAGTCGCATTGGACGGAAATGGCCTAAAGACAATAGGCTACATGAAAGTCTTGTTCCTGAAATGAAAATTTTATTGCCGTTGCTCCACATTAAACTTGGCATTGCTAAAAAATTTTTGAAATGTATCGCAAAAAGACCAGCAGTATTCAACCGCTTAAAAGACATTTTCCCAAGACTAAGTAACGCCAAAATTCAGGAAGGGGTTGTTAATGGTCCCGACATACGGAAACTAATGAGTCGTCAAGATTTTGACCAAGTTCTGACAGACCGAGAATTAAATGCATGGCTCGAATTGAAAGCAGTCATTAAAGGACTTTTGGGTAAAGAACGCAAAGGCAACTACAGGCAATATGTTGCAAACATGTTGGCAGCTTTCGATGAAATTGGGGTTAATATGTCGTACAAAATTCATCTCTTGCATCAGCATCTTGATCAACTCGCTCAACAGTTGCCAACTGAATCTGATGAGCAAGGCAAACGTTATCACCAAACTGCGCTTCCATTTGAAATAAGGTAACTATAGAGTGTGCATATTCTGAATTCCTAGATTTTTCTAATATCTTTGTCAGAGTGCACAATTTAAACGTGTTAACGATTGAAAACTATTTTCGTTTCAGGTACAGAGGAAAGAAATCTCCAGATGCAATACTCGCTGAAATTTGTTGGTGGTATAAAAACACCTTTGAAAAAGAGGAAGACGAGGAAAAAGAGGAAGAAGGGGAAGACAAATATGAAATTCCAGAATAGCTGTTGGACGAAATTATCGACATTTCTGATGATGATGACGATGACCAAGATATTAGAGAGAGCAGTGATGTTGATCCACAGCCGCCTTCTAAACGGCAACTGGCCAAATCATTAATTTAATTTATTTATTTTTTTACTAAAAACTTTTCATAACTAATATTTCAAAAATATATTTTTTTCATTTTTATAATTTCTTTTTCAATGTTTCTTCAAAACCAACACTGAACAAAATTGGCAAATAAAAAATGAGAAGTAAATTAATATTAAGCTGGAAAACGCAAGTTTTGTATTACGATTGTTTTCTTTTCAAATTAAATTTATTGAAGAAACTGAGAAGCATATTATAGATCAAACAGAAAGCAAAAAATACTTAGTTTTGTGGAAAATATTTTCAAAAAGCATGAAAAAAAAATTTTTCCAACATTTTGCTTCATAAGTACCAAAAAAAATTTTCTGAATCAATTTTTTATAAAATTTTAATTGTTGCACAGGTCACTAGCAATAATTTGACGAGTTATAGCCAAACAACCATATAAACAATATGCTGAAAATCGGCATTTGACTGCAAAGTTCGAAGGTCGATTAAAACAAAATTCAAACTAACATAAACAAACGCCGCGATACGGATCTTTTAATTTAGCCTCTATTTTCACCCCACACTCTCAGAATCGACCTAACTTTTGCTAACCTGAATTTGTTCCACAGTGTTATTCTAATATTTACAAATTCAAAATATATATATTCATTTAGTTGGGCATCAGATAACCGCTCGGGAGAATGCCACTTCAAATTGGGTGTACGCTCTGATTGGGGTTCAGATAAAAGCCCATCTTCTGTATTAAATATACCCATTTGATTATTTAGTATTTTTTCAGATTCTTCTTTTACTTCTGCTTCTATAGATATTACTGGTAGAAAATCCTTAGTTTCTTTGTTATCCGAGTCAAATTGTAGAACATAAAATTTTGTGAATTTTGAGCAAGAAATAAATCCTCTTCATATTATATTTTATTGTTGATTCCTGGAATAAATTGATTGCAGTCATTGCATTGTACTATTGGAGTGTTTTCTTTACACTCCAAACTTTTCGCCATGTGGTTCAACAATTCAGGTTCTTCTTCGAAGAAAATAGTGCAGAGTGAACATTTATAAAAAGACATTATTGATGACGACGTTTTGAAAGAACAATAAGAACTAACTGAAAGACAATTATCTTCCCTTCATTTAAAAACTTTCCTAAAAATGCAATGTAAGTATATTGCTCAAAAACAGTATAGTATCAGGTGTGAAATTTTCATTTTTGATTGCTCAAAAATAATCTCGTATCAGGTTTGATATTTCCATTTGTGATTGCTCAAAAATAATCTACTATCAGATGTGACATTTTCGTAAAGTAACGTATATTTTAAAATAGATTGTTATATTTACATTATCTATGGGATTTTGTTGTGACTCTGAAATGTTTGAAATGACAAATTTTAATCAGATGTTGATCAAACATATTTATGATTTATTGCATAGGCTTATCATTTTCCAAACTGCACCTTTTTAGGATTCAAACTATATTAAAAGTTTTATGAGCAAAATTAAACACTCTTCCAATGTTTGATCTGGATTTTGTTTATGTTAAAGGTTTGAAGCATATGTACTGATAAGTGCTAAAAATTGTATTTTTTTTATTGTTTACAAATCTATATTTCATTTTCGGTTCAAATTTTTTGACATTTTGCTTTGCTTCATTCGTTGCAGTCAGATATACCTTCAAGACAATTTAAACTTTATAAACATTCAGTGTGACAAATACCAATAGAAAATTATAAAATTAAACTAAAAATGTCGTTGAAATGGTTTCAGCCTGATGTAGAGCAATTAATCGTTCTAATACAGCTATATGAATCCATATACAGCAAAAAAAATATTTCGACGTTTCTTTTAATTCTTATATTTCAAGCCAAAAGCTTCGAAACAAAAATTTGTCTGTGGAAACGCCAACGAAATTTTTAACGAAATTCGAACGAAAATGTGCGTGTGGAAATCGGGACAAAGCAAACAACACACTTGCTTGCGTTGATTCGAAACAGTAGTAAATACGCATCACTGCAATGTGTTTTGACTTTTTGCAAATTTTTTTTACTATATACTCCATTATCCCTATAAGAGTTTAAACTATAATATAGACGCATGACTCATTACCGCAGTAGTTAAGTACTTCTTATAAAATCTATATTTACTTACATGACTTATTGTGAACATTAGGGGGATCGAAAAAAGCTAATTTTGTATGATGCTTTTGGGGTAGAGTGGAAAAGTTGCCTCTATACATAAGTAACTTCTGTTCAAAATTTCATCACCCTACGATAATGTTTTCTGTTCTGGCAAGGGACGTGAAATTTCAAAAATTTGGGAAAATCGACAAAAATTTTTTTTTTTTGAAAATTTTACCAAATGTTACAGCAGTTTGCGGTAGTGTGCAAAAGTTGCATCTATGTATGGTTAAGTACAGTGCAAAATTTCGCGCCCCACGGACAATATGTTCTGTTCTGGCAAGGAGCCTAAAATTACCCAAAAATCGCCAAATACACCGTTTTTTCATTATTTAACTAACATTTATTAAACATAAACCAGAATTATACACTAGCATACTATTAGATATAAGAATTAAGAAATAAGTATTCAAAATTAAAAGTACGAAAATGTGTGTTTTGTTAGATCTTTAGGTTTTGTACTGTCTCTTGCACCTAAATTCAGGCATGGCTTTTCTCGATTTCAGAGTGGCGCGAATAAATCCATCGCGTTTTTTATGACCACACACTTTCTTTGAGGCCTCCGTAACCAATTTTACTGTTCTTTCCACAGCTTGTGTGTGGTATGGGAACTTTGAAAAAGTCCAGTCAATTGGTATTGATTCTTTCAGCATACTTTTCAAATCTTCTGTAGTCACATCATTCAGTAATGGTGGTGGAGTTATATCGCAGGACGACCAGTCAATTAGTTCGATGTAGTCGTTTGCTTCGAAGTTTATTTGTGGAATATCCCAACGTGTCCAACCGTCTCACCTGATTCTCGTGCTTTTATGACTCTTCGAATGCCAAGGGCTCTGATATGTGTTCTCTTATCCATCAGCATCGCGAGCAGAATGTTTTCTAGAGATGCGAAGTAAGCATTCCGAGAAATCACTGGGTCGATGACGTTGCGGTTAACTTGATCCAAGTATCGGGATGACTGAATGAACTGGTAAAGATGCCGAGCTCCATCCTTAATTGAATGATGGATTTTGATGCGGAACCAAGATGGCACATACACCCTAATAACGAACTCTACTATGGTACGTAAGTTGTCTGATGGTTCCGTGGTGGAAACATACAGTCTTAATATCCTGTTCGCTGTTGTCAACCAGCGTGACAAGTTTAGGGGACCTGGATCGCGCTTAGCAAGACCTGGAGGACACATGCCTGAGCTAACAGCGAGAGCAATATCCCACAGATTCTTCTGGTCCTTACTCAAAGTAGCTTTATCATCTCATGGCAAGGTGCAGCTAACTGGATCAAATGTTACCACTGGAAGCAGCTCACACGCCTTCAAGGATTTTCCAATGCAACCAGTATAGGAATTGGGTCCGGAGGTGGGACCATCGATGGACTCGAACAAGTGGCGGAGAGGCAATTCGTTGAAATGTAGTTGGCAAACAGCCCATTGCACAGCTCTCCCGATCTTCAGTTCAAGACGACGCAGTACCCCATTGTGAACTCCAGTATTTACGACCGTTCCATCACACCCCAGAACAAGAATATTGTTCAAACCTCCGGGCACTTCTGCTGTGATATAGTCGTAAATACTTTGAGCAATGGCCAGACTTGATCCTGAAGCTGGTGTAACATGACCAACATAGCTAGATCCTGGTTGTTTCACCGAGGAATAGTGTTCCTCTACAATTGTTCTTTGGTAGTATTTATCATCCTCCTTTTCTGTTGACAACGTTTTATCACGTCGGCCGTCGAAGTAAAGACCTGCTAAATGACCATTGTCAATGTCCGAACTCTCACTTTTAAGCTCTTGCATGGTTCGATTCCTTTCTCTAGCAATTTTGTTCTTAGCAATCACTAAAGATGTATCTGATTCAGAAACTAGGCCTACGTTGTGCAGAACGCTAGAAGCTATGGCAGCCGTGGCTTGAAGCGATACCCAAATCTTTGGCTTATTAAGGCGGTATTTGAAAGTTTCCTTCGCATATGTGAAGAGGATGAAGTCGACGGTCCGGGATTGTAGTCATAGTCATCAGGTGCATATTCAGGTTCCTTATCCTCATCCATTGCCTCACCATCTTCTAATAACGTTGATGTTGATGAGGGCTCATCACCATCAGGCTGCGACGAGCAGGACATAGTAGATTTAGAACTACGAAGGAATTTTTTTGTCTTCCTCTCAGCACGTGCTTGGAGTTTTTTGGTTTCTTGCAAATCGAGCGATCCAATGCACATTAGGCGCTTTGTTCTCTGATCAGCAAGAAATGTCTGTTCCTTAAAGGGGACCTTGGCTTCCTTCGGGCAATTGCAGTCTGTAAACGTGGAGCACTAACAAGCTGCTATATCAAAAAGAAAGCATGATTCCTTTTTAAACTTCTCCACCCTTGCTTTAGTTGCCATGCTTTTCTCTATTCTTTTATAAACAGCCTTGATATCGATATATTTCTTATGATATGCATGAATCATATCAAGGACACGTTTCTTTGAAACTGTCGGAATGGAAGCATTAGAATACAACATTTGCAGCTTTACACAAACTTGCTCTGCGATGAAAAAAATGGGGGTTCCTTGTTACCAGTTGTTTCAGATCCAAGACGCCACCTTTCGTAAATGCAGCATTTAATAACATCCTCTTTTGTTGGAAGCATCCTAGCAAAATCTGTCGGTGATCCGAAAATTGGGCAGTCTAATGCTCCTCGCTTTGAAAATTTTGATGATTTTGCCATGTTATGTTGCTCACTGCCAGCTCACTGCTCCGCAGCATTATATTATATTAATTTTTACAATATAATACCAAAATTTGCCAAGAGAAGTTAACGTACAGTAATGCCAAAATATGCCAAGAGAAGTTAACGTACATAAAAGTAAAGTTGATTGTCCACGCATAACTTTCCTCAAACCCAACGAATTTGCCAAAAGAAGTTAACGTACAGTAATGCCAAAATATGCCAAGATAAGTTAACGTACAGTAAAATTAAAGTTGATTCTCCACGCATAACTTTCCTCAAACCCAACGATTTTAAGCAGTTAATAGCTCAAAAGAAGGAGCTTGATCCACTGAGTGTTCTTAGACCTATGTCAACAGCCTAAGTTAATTAGAACTCTAGTTATAGAGGTTTGAGAGAAGAAAAATATTGAAGAAAATCTTGAATGCAAAGTTTATTCATAAATTCTTTTAATATATAAGATAATAATAATCAATAATTAGCGGTATATAATTAGTGGTAAATAATAATCTCGAAAATATGCTGCTAAAATAATTGTTAATAACTCATATTTATATCTAAAAGTATAATGAAACAGTGTATTTGTCGATTTTGGGATAATTTCAGGCTCCTTGCCAGAACAGAACATATTGTTCGTGGGGCGCCAAATTTTGCACTGTAATTAACCATACATAGATGCAGCTTTGGCACACTACCGCAAAGTGCTCTGACATTTGGAAAAATTAAAAAAAAAAAATTGGTCGATTTTACCAAATTATTGAAATTTCACGTCCCTTGCCAGAACAGAAAACATTATCGTAGGGTGATGAAATTTTGAACAGAAGTTTCTTATGTATAGAGGCAACTTTTCCACTCTACCCCAAAAGCATCATACAAAATTTGCTTTTTTCGATACCCCTAGTGAACATGTTCATTTTTACTGACAACATTAAATGCATTGTTTGTGTGTTCTCAAAAATAATCTACTATCAGTTCTGAAAATTCCCCAAAAAGTAACGTATTTTTTTAAGTAGGGCAATTGTTAATTTTTATGGTATCTATTATATAAATATAAGTTACAGCTTACCACATTTTTCTTAGTTGTGAACTAAGTATAAATTTATAATTCCTTATCAACGAAGGTACTTATATTTTAATTGTTGCATATGTAAACAAATAAATATAAGTTATAGTTACCCACATTTTTCTTAGTTGTGAACTGAGTATAATAAACCTAAAAATACTGATTATTTATATTATTTATGAGCTTATATTGTGACTCTAAAATGATCAAAATGATCAAATGTCATTTAATGGTGATCAAATAGAAAAACGAAAAATGAAAAGTGGTTTTTATATATTTCTTCAGATTCATAAAGATAATGACTCATGATAGTTTCATAGTTATAGATATTTAAGGATTCTATATTAATAGCAAAGTATTTGCAAAGGAAGCAAGCATTTTGACAAATGATTCAGAACCTAAAACGTTTTTTTCTACTATTCAGAGTTAACGGATAAGGAAAAGAAAAAATGGTTGTATAACCATTTACATGGATTGTGTTGGGATGATGGTAACTCTACATTGGAAGAACTGAAAGAATGTCTAGGAATATATATTAAACAAGTAAGAGTGTTAAGTTCGGCTGTGCTGAATCTTTGATACCATCCACATCGGTTTAAGCATTGATAATAAATGTAAACAAAATATTGGAAAAAGTAAACAATTTTTTAAACTTAATACCAAATTATTTGAGAAAATTCTTTGGGTTGGTTTTCGTCTTTTCTATTATATCGGATTTATTTCGGTGTTTGCTTTTTGGTCATCGTGGTTGCTGATCGGCATGCATTTAGGTTATATACCTATATGCATGCGTTTCCGGTTATATGACATAACTTCTCGTTTAATTTAGTTTTTGCTAATTAAATAGCTCGCCCTAACCTCCATTGCAAAGGTAATGGTTGTGTAGAGTGGCTATATACATTAAATCGTTCTAATTGGAGATGGCTGTATAGTTTCTTTTAACTGGCCAAATATTTCTTCATTGCGGCCATATAGGTCGGATGGAGTAACAAAATAATAACCAAAAAAAAAAGCTCTCTCAACTTTTCTATTAAAACATTGCCATATTTTAAAACATAGAGAATAGATTTATAATAATAAATAAGCAAATTAGGGATGCCAAACGCAAAAAACCAAATGTCCCAAACATTTTAAATAAAATAATTTGTTATCTTTATTTTCTGAAAAACTTAAAATTTTCATCCAAAAAAAATTGTGAAAATTTATATATAAATAATATTCTCATCAAATTGCGTTTATTTATGTAACAATTTTTATGTTCGCAATTCTTAAATATCATTTGAGGTTTTCTAAAATTCATTGAATTTAAATTAATGTTTTCTGTATGCGATTCTGTAAATTTCAACGATCCGACAATCGCAAAATATATCGACAGCTATTGTTGTTTGCACTAAGGATTAAGTAATTCACTAAGTACATACATCTTACCGACAGTCGACAAATCTGTTTTTCTATTTATTTAAATTGTAAACGAGTGGCATCTCTGTCAAAATAAGCGAAAACACAAAAGAATAGAAAAAAACGAATTACTTCGTGTTTGACAGGATGATTTTATGTTAATGTTTAATATCTTTATTTTGTTTACTAATATTTCTGTTTATTTATTTGAAAATGAAGTAATGAATTGAATATACTATTTAATCTTTTTATATATATAAAAAACTTTTTTAATAAAAGCTAAATATTTTCACTATTTTATTATTTTTATTTATGTATGACGACATTTCAACCTAAAAATTTAAGTTTTTATCGATTGAATAATTATTAATTTCTCCTGAATGCCAATATTTTTTTTAAATGTAAACATATTTGGTGTTTTTTTTTTGGAGTTTCAATTTGTGTTTAACAAATAAAATTTATATATTAAAGATGCAATTGATGATGTCTTCTTAATTTAAAATTATTATTTCCGACGTTTTGATATGATTTTCTGAAATTCAATTAATATTTTCTAATTTTTAATTGGAAATATTAATTCCAATTTTTAGAATTGATATTTTCTTAAATTTGAATGGAAAATTTAAAAAGTGCAATTTTGTATTTTTGTGAATAATAATGCTTTAGTATTTATAAACAATTTTTAAAAACTAGAGTAATCGCAATCAGATATTTTGTAGGTAAAGCAGAATAATAGTTCTATATAACTATGTAGAACTTTTTGAAAGCAAAAAACTCATTGAAGAACTCGGTAACTGTATTTTGTAAAGACAACAAAAAGTTAATATGCCAAACTTATGTTCATATTTGTAAAAGAATAATGAAAAAAAGTATGAAATAAAAGACCAGCCCGTGTATACTCTTAACATTGTTCTGTATAATATCTAGTTGAAAATATTGACATTCATGTTAAAATAGAAATAACTATTGCAAAGCTAATTAGAACAAAAATTGTGGCGCCATCTACTGTGGCATAGTCACGCTGAGCAAAATGAAGTGACACTCTGTTAATGCAAAAGAAATGTATTTTCCCCACAACAAAATATTGCAGAATTTTATGTAAAAAAAAATAATATACCGATTGATTTCTAACATGCAGTAATCATGGATATACATACATATATAGAATATATGTACATATATTATTTGTATTATTTTTTAATATGTGTATGTATGTATATGTAAATATTACACACAAAAAATACAACATCAAACGTTATTTTTGTGTTTTTCTCTTTAAATAAATTAATATATAATATTTTTTTTTTTGCTAAATTTACATTGTTTTTTTTTATTACCAACTAGGTATTTTAGCATTATTTGCTTAAGATGTTGGTGAATTTTTACTCCCTTTATATCAACTCGTAGTGTCGAAAAAATTTTGGATCGATTTTAACCCCTTTCCGTGACCCAATCGATCTGAAACTTGCTGGCAGGCTCGTGGCAATGACAGAAATGATCTAAAATATTTTTTTAGTGATGCCGAAACAATGGAAACTTTTAAATTTTTCTACCAGAGTTGATTAAAAAAAATGTACAAAGGGTTAGTTTTTATTATAATATTACCACAACGACCACAAAAACAACAAGTCTAGCTATCAAAACAATACAGCATTTAGAATAACAACAAGGACAATATACAAACATCATGTTTTCATTTTTTTTTTTACTTTTTCAGAGATTTCCCTGGACCTGTTCCACCGATTATAATGATTTTTGAAATAGAAATCTTCCCATGAATTTGGTGAATCATTCTCACTAAAAACGATCACCCTAGCTGTCCTATTGAGGGCGGGATCGTGAAAAGAACAACATAGAAAATTATATTTTTTCAAGACTTTTTTTAGTTCTTCATTCAAATCTCGGGCCTTAATGGACCGATTTGGACTATTTTAAATAGGAAACTTCTCAGGATATTAATGAATCACTTTTAATGTCGACGAGCACCCTAGCTGCCCGATTGATGCCGTCATCGTGATTTCCACAGACGGACAGACGGACATCGCTATATCAACTCCGGTTGTTATAAGGATCACAAATATATATATTTTATGGGGTCCAAAATTTTTTTTCTAATTATTACAAACGGAATGACAAACTTATATATACCCTCTGCACACTGGAGTGGAGGGTATAAAAATATAATAGCCCAATTATATATGTTGAAGGATTCGAAAAAGCAAAATGGTTAAAACAACTGATTGATGAAAAAATATGTATACATAATTTAGATAATTTCTATTGTCCAAATATGCGATATGCATCCGATATAAATATAAATGTTTCAGTATTCATAGAAAATATTATACACAATTATATGCTGAAATGACTGTAATTTTGTTGAGAAATTTTATTGATTTATATTTGAATAAAGAGAACACACTGAATATCTAATCCTAATATTTTAATATAAAATATATTTAAACTACTACATTCTAATTAGTTGTGAACTGAGTGTAATAAACCTATTTATATTGATTATCTTAAAATGGTGCCATCAAATGAATTGGAAAATCTATTACATTTTTATAGTTCTTGTTTAGAACACATAAACAAATGTTCACTGAAATGATTGACACCTTAAAGATATACAATATTTTCTCTACTCCGTTTATATTTTCTCTACTCCGTTTATATATTCATCACATGGACTACATAAATATGATTGTATATTGAGTGTATTATTTTATTAAGCTAATGTGGCCTAAAGTTTTATGTAATTAAAGTAAATTTTAATTCAATTTTGCTCGACGTTTCGTCGATTATATGTCGACTTCCTCTGGAGCTCGTCTATTTATTAATAAAAATATGAAAACAATTTAGTACAATAATTTATCACCAAAACATTTAAAAACTTACAATGTTGTTATTACGTTATTACATTAAATTATAAAAAATTTTTTATTACATTTAATAAATAACAAAAAACATAAAAACAGTGACATAATATTAAACACAACTTAATTTAATATCACAGTTTATTTAATGGCAACTCTGTAGCTTGCATTTATATTGTTTGTGTCTTCTTTCAAATTTAGTGTTCTCATTATCTGTTGTTGTATTCGTAAACTTTCTTTTGTATACCTTTTCTTTTCATTCTTTTCCTTGTCCAGTATTTTTACTTTTTCAAAGTCAGCTGTGTGACCTGTTTTTAGAATATGTTGTGCCAATGCTGTCGACTCTTTCGCTTTCGTTATGTCTGTTTTATGTTCTAACATCGTTGTGGCTAGTGTTCTCTTTGTTGTGCGTATATAAATCATATCACATTTCTGATTGTCATCTCCCTTGTCATCTCATATACAAGGTTGCTTTGTTGTTGTTTCTCTATTGGTGTTTTTACGTTAGTAAATATTGCGCTAAGTGTTTGATTTGCTTTATAAGCAAAGCTTATGTTATTCTCCTTCATTGTTGTTCTCATATTCTTATTGTCAGTTAACCCAGGGATGTATTGTACACTGTAAAATTGTTTATCCTCCTTGTTTTTAGTGTTGTCACGTTGTTTGTTATATTTTAAACGCTGGGTTATATCGTCGATTAACATTTTAATAATGTTATTTGGAAAACTATTTTCTAAAAGTATCTGTCGTATTTTCTGTTTATTTAATGTGTGAAACTTTTCGTCACTAAGCGTTAAGACTCTTTCGATGAAATTTCTTGCAGTGTTAACAATCTGGTTTTTGGGCTGCGTCGCATTGAAATTCATCAATCTACCAGATGCCGTTGCCTTAGAATACCAATTGAACGTGATTTTGTTGCCATCTCTCCGTAGTTTCATGTCAAGGTATGCAATTTCCTTGTTTTCCTCTACTTCTATCGTAAATTTAAGTTTCGGATGATGTCTGTTTAGTGTATTGAGAATTTCATCCTTGTCATCAAAATGTATTATAGCTATTATGTCATCGACATATTTTGCTATATATTTAATTTTTATATTTTTATCTTTTAATTCCTTTATCGCATCGTCAAGTAGAACGTCAAGAACTATATCTGCTATGGTGGGTGAGAGTGGGTTGCCCATTGGCATTCCAAATATTTGATTAAAAACCTGATTGTTGTATGTAAAATAATTATTATCAGTCAAACAAAATTTTAAAATTTCAAGAAAATTTGTACTGGGGATTCTTGTCAATTCCTTAATTATTGACCATTTCATCATAATATTCCGTATATCAGTATGTACGGGGATATTTGTAAATAGGGAAACCGCGTCAAGAGATACTAAAATCTCTCAATTTCCAAGTTCGATATTTTTTAAATTGGTTTTTAACTGTTGAATTTTTAATATTATATGTTTCAGATATTATATGCTTTAGAATTTGTCCAATATGTTTAGAAAGATTGTAACAAGGAACCTGGATTGATGCGCCTATAGGTCTGAGTGGCATATCGGTCTTGTGGATTTTGGGTAATCCGTATATTCTCGGTGCTGTGGCAGCGAAGCAGGTAAGCTGTCGTTTTTGCCATATGTCTATATGTCCATTTTTCTCTAGATTTGATACAATAGTGTTATTTGTTTTTTGTAATTTTAAAGTCGGATCCGTCCTCATTGTTTTATAGGTGTTTTTATTATTCAAAAGTTCCTGCATTTTCTCCTCGTATTCGTTTTTATACATTGCTACCGTTTTGTTTCCTTTACCTGCCTGTATAATAATAATGTCTCGGTTTTTTGACAGAAATATTTTTGTTTTATTAAATATTGTTATTATAAATTTCTCCTTTGGTGTATTTTGAATTTTCTTCTTAAATGAACATATCATATTGGATAACTTAGTCCTCATTATGTATGCATTGTTCCACATCAGTGATTACGTTAATTGGAGAAAAGTTTCGACTATCTACTGGTAAAGCAAACTTTTTCCCTAAGGATAATATCCATTTATATTCCATTGTTAACAAATGATTGTACTATACACAATAGTAATAATACATGTGCATGTAAACTGTTTTATTATCGTTATCAGCTAACACAAAAACACCGCTACATTCACCTACAAGACATAGTATAATTTAATTCTATTTATATATATGTATGTATAATCATTTTAAGAAAAAAAAAAGAACCAAACAAAAAAAAATAATAATAATTAATTAAAAAACAAAAAATAAATCTTTATATTTATATAGTCTCGCAGGTTTCTACCCCCCGACCACATACACACACACACGGAACGTTACACAAGGCTGCACTTCCCACATGGCTGCATACATCATGGGCACCTATGCATGACATCGCGTTTATACTATAATTACAAAAACAGATGACGTCAGAGCTGTTTAATTACGAAGTAATCGCTCCTTTACAGCTTTGCATGACAAAACAACAAAAAACAAATCTGTTTTTATTTACATAATCTCGCAGGTTCTATCCCCGACCACAAATTTTCATCCACCGAACGTCACACAAGGCTGCACTTCCACAAGGGTGCTCACAGCGGGGCAACTCTGCATGGCACCGCGATTATACTGAAAAATTGATCTAGAAGGTACATATGTATGCTATCTACTTGTCAGGCTCTTCAGAAAATGCAGCAATAACACCTAAATAATGAAATATAAAATTTACTCAAATGATTTCACGATTAAGAAATTTGTTATTAATTATGCCTATTAAGACATAATAAAAGTTTTCAAATTTATTAGGACTCTGTTTACCATGAGTACCATCAACGTTAAAATTGTAATTATGTTGAGTCCCAAAATTTCATTTAGATATTGCCCAACATTTGCTATTAACAGTGCTTTCATTCGTCGTAACTGCGAAAAAGCTAACATTAATGATATTTTTCTTAACTTAACAGATGTACTTACATTGGAGTCTGCCTGCGACTAGGTACAAAACATTTAGCTCACCTAATTTATCTTCCGATTTGATAGGAAAGATTTGCATGATGTCGTGTAGGTCGTTATTTTGGGGAAGTAGTTTTGAAAGAAGCTTATATTAACAAAATAGCCTTGTATACTCGAGAGCTAATTTCTGGGACTTTGTATATAGCAATTTAATAAAATATTGTTAACTATTGTTTATTGAAATTAATTTTTTTTTTAATATTGTGAATTAATAAACGAAATAGACTTTGAACTTTTACTAAGAGCTCTTCACAACGAATGCACTTTTTGTCGGCTAAACATAAATATGTAGAGCATAAGAACGGTTAGTATAACATTTGAATCAGTTTAAGGCAATTAAAAACCTACCTTTTTGATAATATTTATTGGCGTATTCTTTTCTGACAAAAAATGTCGCATTTTTTCCCATTTCGCACTTTTTTTCTCTTATTATGTTCTTTTCTAAAAAAAAATGTGAACCTTGCTAAAGGCTAACGTGTTCTTTTCTAAAAATGTCGCACTATAAATATGTGAAAATGTTGCATCTTTCGCACTTTAAAAATACAGAGGGGGAGAATAGCACGATAAAACAGCTGACATTTGTTTTGTTTATTAATGTGTTTTTGTGTAAGAAATAAAAAATTTTCCATTTAATGCCCATTTTAATTTTTATATATGTATTTATATTTTCTGTTATGGCTTTGGCTTCTTTTGATTATTTGTTGATGTTAATTCAAGAAAAAATGTCAACAAAAGACAGCTGTTTATTGAAAAGAAGTGTTACAAAGTCGCGATTTTATGTTCTATTCTGACCATTAAAAATGCGACATCTTCAAAGTGTGGGGAAAACATTATAAAAATGTACATAATAAAGGTGTAACATTTTATTTCAGAAAAGAAAACACCATAAGTTTCGCCTTTAAAGGCTGTATGTCGAGGTTGTTTGGCATGCCTGTGGTAAGCGACTGTGCAAAAAAGGAAGAAGTAGAAAATTATTTACAAATGGCAGTCAAATAAACTTGTATTGAATATCTTTAAGTGAAAATATTTCGATTCCACCTAATTCTAAATCTGCCTGATATATCCCGAGCTGAACAGACTATTGGCTCTTCAAAAAACTTTCAGTATTTAAAATAGATCATCCTACAACCAAATGTTCATATCCTCTTATAAATTCCTTAAGTTTTATTGGAATGTGTGTGCGTACTGAACAAAAATTATTGGGGCTCTCTGTTGAAAAATGGCAGTCATTAATAAATACTCCAACTACTTCATTTACAATGAAAGCAAAGTCACTTTTTTCGGTTTTGTGAGTATTTCCTTTTTTCCTTATTTACAAATTGTTGAAGAATGCCGGTTGGTTTCCTCACATGTTTCTTCATATTATTTTGAAATTCGTAAACAGAGAATGAACAAAGGAGTCCATACTTTTCTGCACAGGGCGTTATGTGTACAGGATTATGCACATTGAATGAAACGCTATTTTCACCAAAAACAATTGGAAAATTTTCCATGAATAACTCTAGAAGCTCTTTTACTTAACTTGTATTGGAAACTGTTTGGCGAGGAATACAAAGTAATCTATTCACAATGGAGAATCACAAATATCTTCATGTACATTTTCATATAGTGCAATTATGCCTGTGTAAGCTAAAAATTGATGGAAGTCAGTTGCCTTCCAGTTGTGTATGTCATCCAAAGTTTTTGGTTTTCGTGGAAATTCTTGTGGAACCCATTTGCGCATGTTAACTAACGAAATATGAGTTACATTTGCTTTTAGAGTTTTTTAAATTTTTCTAAATTAATTATACGAGGAATAATTTTTTTGTAACACCTACATCAATTAGGTGCATGCTGTCTAAAGGTGTTGGTGTAATCATTTTTAAGTAAATTTTTTCAAGCGGAGTTTGTTTTCGCAAAAATGATTGGATGTAATGTTCGGGATATTTTCTTGCTGTAATTAGATTTCCACTAACTGTGCTGTATATTAGTATGTTATTATTATTTTTGGCTACCTTAGTGCATTTTGTGCACCCCTGCGAGGAGGCATGTCCAAGAACACAGCAAACAAAAGATTTGGCTGGTGTATCGCAGCACATGTTTCGAAATTCAAGGTCAAGAGTTTTACTTAAAATATGCAGTTTGCCATTTAAAAAATTTACTTCCATAATAAATTCTTTTAAATAGTCCTCAACGCGAAGTGGCTTACCAGGACCCACATAAATACCTTCTGGTAGGCAATATTTTTTTTACCATTTACTACTTTAATCAGATAGGCCAGAACTGTGTTTTGGAACTCTTAAATAGTGAAATGCCCTTAACAATTATTTATGGTTCGGCTTTTGGATAGTTTTTTAAAGTATTTTCCACTCACCTAAGTTGATTTTCGATGCCTAAATAGTGGAAACTGCCTAGTGGAACACTTTTAACTTTCATTTTTTTTCCGCCCTAAAGGCGCTACTACGGAACATCCATGCGTTCCTCTGGCAAAATTGCAAACAATTCTTCAGTGCAGCTTGTAGATTTAGTTTTCATGAAACACTTTTTTAACCCTACGATTCATAACCGGGTACCCGTGTACCTTTTTTGACTTTAAAGTGCTGCTGTGCCTATAATTTTTGAGATATGGACATAAAACTCCGAATCATGAGAGATTTTGGCTAAACTAAGATTTAAATACGAAAAAATTCAAAATATTTTCAATATTTTCTTTAAAAAATGATTTTAAATGTTTTAACCCCATAAACACACAACCGGGTCCCCGGGTACCCTAATGCAATTCCTATGTAAATGCCTGACATGTAAATGAAAAAAAGTTTTTTTGTGTTGTTTTTATTGGAAATAAATGTCTTTTTTATTTACTTTATCATATTTTATATATATTATATTATAATTCATCCGAATCACTATCGTTGTTATTGTGGCAATTGTAGCATTTAGTAATTGTTATGGCGTGCTCATCGCATATCGGCGTGCTACATATGCTGCAATTTTTTCTAGTTTTTCTTCTGCGCTTATTTGGAAGAAGGTTGCACATGTAGCACACGCCCGTATGTACTTTTCTGCCCCTTTGTCGTGCTGACGGAGATGTTGACGGACCTGCAGCACAAAGCACACTCTCCAACGGCCTTCCGATGATGCTTTCAATTGCATTTTTTGTTGAAAATTGGCGCACGCTTTGCACATTTGAAATTCTATTTTCTATAACAGGAATGCACAGGTTTTCTGCCAGTTGACGCAGGAAATTCTTCCTGCGCATCGTGGTGTATCGTGCAGTTGGATTATTTCCATAATATATGATGTGTGATGCAAATGCGCTCACATCAATGATGTTATAGAAAAATGCCATCGGCCATCTTCTTGTTTGTCGCTGGGTCGTGTATTCTTGGAGCGTTTGGTCCATTACGTCCACCCCACCTTTTGTTTTTTTATAAAAATTTATAATTTCTGGTTTCCCATTCTCATCAATTTGTGCATCATCATGCATACTAGAAAGAAGGATGACCGAGTTGGACTTCCGCTGCTTATATGAGAGCAGTGTTACGTTGTCGTAGAAGCCAAATAAACTTGAACCAACGTCTTTTTTTTGTCTTCTTTCATCTCCGCAGGGATGTAAGCTTTGTTGCGGCGGAGTGTACCCACAATGCTGAGCTTTTCTACTTTTAGTTGCCTAGCCAATGGCAGCATCGTAAAAAAATTATCCATTGTTATATTTCGTCCGCTACCGTAGTATGGCCCAACTAAATCTCTCACCACTCTTTCGCCAACACCAACTTCACGACCAGTTTCTTGTTTGCCAGTATATATTTGGCCATGAAGTGGATATGAGTTTTTGGCATCGCAAATCCACCATACTTTTATGCCATATTTTGCTGGCTTCGAGGGTATATATTGGGTGAATTTGGTTCTACCACGGTATGGATATAATTGTTCATCAATGGTCAAATATTCTGATGGCACATAATATCTGGCAAGATTTGCATTGAGCATTATCCAAATATCGCGAATTGGCGCCACTTTGTCTTGACGCTGCCGCTCTACCCGTGTTCTGGGGTCGTCAAACCGCATAAAACGCAGCAAATCGAAAAACCTGTTTATTCCCATGGTGGCGCGGAATATTGGGTGAGCCTGTGACGTCCACAAATCTCTTGCGTTTTCGTCATTAGAATGATTTGTGCCAGCCATCAAAATCATTCCAATGAACGCATGAATTTCGTTGATTGTCGTGTCTTTCCACTTCAACTGACGTCTATTGGGATTCGCTTCATTGTACGCATTATATGTGGCATGCGCTTTTCTATTTGTGTGGCGCACTATTATATCCACCATTTCCACTCTGAGGTATGATTTGAAACACTGCAAAGGCGTCATATTTTCAGTAATCCGCGCTGGACCACAGCGGTCTCTGAATATATTGTGGCTTCTCACTTGTTGGCAACTACGTGGTGTTCGCTGCCATTGTGTGCCGTCACGTGCAGTCATGTAGTCTGCTGGGTTTGTTGTTGGTGCATCTTCTTGCATATCATCATCTTCACTTTCATCATCAAAGAAAATTTCCTCTGGTGCGTCAATAGCAGCTGCAATTTCGTTTGCGTTGTCAACATTCAAATCTTCATTCTCTGATTCCGAAACTTCGCCAGTATAGGACACATTTCCTTCATTTTGGTCTTCCACAGGGTCCACTTCAAGGTCCTCATCTTGAGTCGCTTCCTCAAATAAACGTTGAATATATGTGCTTCTTGCTTCATCACTCAAATTCCAGTATTCCCTTGTAGACAAATATCGGTCGTTGCGGCTCATTTTTCACCAACTTCACTGTTCAAATATTCAACACAGACTGGCGAAGCAAATGAAATATTTCAATTTTACGACACAAATGAACATCTGCTATCTAATTCAAAAGCAATTAAGCAAGTAGGTACCGAAAATAAGCAAATAAACAACCCTTACATAAAACCAGTTTCTGCCTACTTGTGTCGCTTTAGGTACTTATATACGAACAGAAACCAGTTTTTTTTTCCAAATATCAAATTTGTACAGTTGAGAACGCAAAATATAATCAACAACAAAAATATTTACAGGAAAATATTATTTTATTTCAATAAACGCAAAACAACCTACTTCGGGTACCCGGGTACCTGGTTATGAAATTAAAGGAGTTTTGCTGGTTATGAATCGTACGGTTAACTTTTGCTTTAAGGTAAGCTTTGGTAATTTTGGAATTTTTCGCAATTTTTCTTCTTGTTTGCTTTATTCTTCGGTTGAGGGTAGTGCAATACTTTTCGCAGTGCAATACTCTACTTTTATATTCACTTATTTTTTTTTTAATTTTCTTTTAACATATATTTTAGAACTACTCATTTTAAAATAAACTTTTTTACGCACGAGCGACTTGCATATTTAAATGAAGGGGAAAAACAATAATAAAATGTTTCTTCTCTATGCATGCTTGCCATACATATTTTATTATTTTTCCGGCTACCGTTGTTTTTATTGTAAGGCAACACTTAAAAAGCAAAGAAATGCAATTGAAAATTAACATTTAGCATTTAAACATAATAAAGATGACATAAATCAAAGATTTTAAATTAAATTTAAGAAACAGTGTCCAAATAGAAATACGCGAAATTTTCATTTGCTACACAAAAATTATATCAATCTACAATTAGTGCCCTTGTAATACATAAAGCAAGAATTATATTTATTTATTTTTTTATTTATTTATTTATTCAGTCTATGGAATCATCCTTACATACTACTTAAAGTATACATTTATATTATAAAATATATATATAATTAAACATTTAACAAAATTGATATATAGCATTTATTTATTTCAGTTAATTAAATGCATTTAAGTGTAATATAATATCTCTTCTCACAATATCCAAACTTTTATTAAAATCAATAAACTGATAAAGCATATTAAACTAATCACAAATTCTACGAAGTGGATTAAAATTAGCATAGTTTGTACAATAATATTTGATAGTTAGAAAGCTAAAGTTTCTTGATGATCGAAAAGGAATATTTATATTTATTTTGTTGATAAGAAATTCAGATTTAAGACTACCAGTTAACAGTTTTAACAGGAAAGTAACATTTAGCATATGTCTGCGACTTTTCAATGCAGGAAGCTTAATTTGAGCCAGACGATTGTCATAAGATGGCAACCTAATATTAGGATCCCAGCCCAAACCACGAAGACAAAATAACAAAACTTGTTTTTGAACTGATTCAATTTTGTTCGAATGTATATGATATTGCGGTTCCCAGACTACAGACCCATATTCGAGTATTGGTCTTGCGAAGGTAGTAAACAATTGTTTTGTCGTATACGGATCCGAAAACTCTTTAGCCCACCGTTTAATGAATCCAAGTACACCAGTAGCTTTATTTATTGTTAGCGAAATATGACTTCTAAAGTCTAATTTTTTATCCAGAAGTACGCCAATGTCGTTGAATTAATCCACTAAATCAAGCACAGAATTATTCATGATATACCAACCATTAATTGGAATTGATCTTGTAAAAATCATATATTTGCATTTTTTGACATTTAGGTCCATTAGATTAATATTACACCAAGTAGTTAAACGATCAATATCATTCTGTTGATCAAGATTGTTGAGGGTAAACATTAACTTTACATCGTCTGCATACATTAATGTAGTTGAGTGTTTAATTACAGAAGGAAGATCATTTATAAATAAATAGCGTAAATAAAAGAGGTCCCAAGTGACTATCTTGAGGTACACCAGATAATACTTTTATTTTGTTGGAATACGAGTTACGAAACTTAATACATTGTGTTCTATGTTTTAAATATGATCCAAGCCATTTTATCAGCAATATACCAAAGCCCATGCGGTCAAGCTTAAACAACAATAGATTATGATATATTTTATCAAATGCCTTGCTAAAATCATAATAAATAACATCCGTTTGTTTCATATTAATAAAACCATCATTTACCAAAGTTGTAAGCTCCATAAGATTTGTTAATGTAGAGCTTGATTTGCAGAATCCATGTTGAGTTGGAGATATGATAGAGGACACATGATGTGACAACGTGTCATATATAAGTTTTTCAAATAGTTTTGGAATAGCACTTAATTTAGCAATACCTCTATAATTCGAAATACCAGCTTTAGATCCAGACTTAAAGAAGGGAATAATAAATGATTCTTTCCAAATGGGAGGAAAGTAACCCAATTTAAGGGATATGTTAAACATATAAGTCAAAGCAATATACAATAAATGAGCGCAGCGCTTTAAAATGCAACTGGGAACACCGTCAGTACCAGCAGCATACGACAATTTCAATTTTGTCAGGGCATTCAGAACTGTATGTTGATTGATGGATGGAATATTAATAATTGAAGATTCCCATATTATGTATGGATACAGATTATTGCTATTAAATACTGTCGAAGAGTAAGTTGATGCAAAAAAGTCTGCAAACAAATTACTTATGGAGTTATCATCTGAAGATTCTAAATCACCGTACTTCATAACCGAAGGAAAGTCCGCAGTACGTCTTTTAGAATTAATAAATTTATAAAATGATTTTGGATTATGTTTTAGATTATTTCTTACTTTAATTAAATAGTTATTATAGGCCAATTGATTAGCAATAATAAATTCCAATTTTGATAACGAGTATTTCATATAATCTGTCAATGTTCCATATTTTTTATAATTTTTGTTCATTTTGTTTTTCTTATTTTAAGTTGAGATAGATGTTTTGTATTCCCAGGAGGACCATTCGATTTAGGAGGTAACATTTTAGGTACAGATGCCGAGAAACATTCAAAGAGGTGATGATAAAATGTATGTAAATACAAGTCCAAGTTATCATTGTAACGAGATAACACATTTATGCAGTCAAATTGGAATAGATGGAGTTGTAAATCTAGGTAATTAGTTTTATTAAAGCAAAAGATTTTATCGCTGTGAATTAACTTTTTTTATGAAGAGAATAGGAACAAATGCAAGATATCTCAAGTGTTGGATGGTATATATCTTCCGGATTAGAAATAGGACTATGCCGCAATATTGAAAAGTCATTAGGTTCATTAACGGAAATAAGGTCCAACAGTCTACCAAATGCATTTGTGACGGAGCTGACTTGGAAAAGACAATTTTCCAATAAACCATGGATAAATGCAGCTGAAGAATCGGAATAATGAGATGGAACTAAATAATTGGTATCAGGATCAGCTTTCCAGGATGTAGACGGCATGTTAAAATCACCAATTAACATAAATAAATCAGATGGTTTTATATAATTTTGGATTAAATCAACAGCTTTCAGCTGATCCTCATAAACAGAAAGCGGAGAGTTAGGCGGAATGTATGCGCGAATAATGTATATGGACCTGTTATTGATTTTACTAAAACACATATAATCTCAATATGTAAAAAATCGTTTAAGATAATTTCTTCAGACGAAAATTCGTTTAGTATAGCAACCAATACGCCGCCACCAGACTTTTTTATTACATTATTACACTGATTATCATTTTTATCAGATTCAATTCTTTCACAGCTTTTTCTATCTTTTCTGAAAATTTGATATTTAGGGCAAAAAATCTCAGAGTTATTAACTTTTTTACTGAGCCAGGTCTCCGTAAATATAATAATATGATTATTGAAGCCAAAGCTATTACAATAAATTGACGAAAGTTTTGAATTCATACCTCTAACGTTTAGATACAAGATGTATATTAGTTTTTTGGATTTTGATCAGCGGATTTAGGAAGCCGAGCATTATCTTCTCTATATATAAATTCACGTATTAGTGCATTTTTAGGCCAAAAACTGGCATCTACGATTTGTTCAAATAGGTATTCAGGAACAATTATTTTAAATGATGCTCTATTTCTGGAATTCATTTTGTAAACACTAATATCCTCAGGAATACAGTTTTTAATTTTAGAGATCACATAAAATTTCACCTCATCAGCTTTTGTATCATGTGCGTAACATGTAGCAAATACAGTTTTCTTTGGAGGAATTGTTCGCAGCCCTCTAGGAGTGGATATTGATTCCGTACCAGTTGTAGGCATTATAATTGAAGTACCAGACGTTGAAACAGATGGGATTGGTGATGCAGCATCAAAATAAATAAATCGACCAGCGTTTTCATGATTATTAAGTAAATTAATAGCCGTAGCAGTTCTATGAAGAAATTTTTGGAGCAATAATGTTCAGAGCATGCTGAGTACTATGGTTATTAGAATTTGATGTAATTGGAAATGCTGCAGTTTCATTTAATATTGGAGTAGGTTTATTAATTAAAACTTGAACATTGTTTGAATGAGAAACGATAGGATCAATACCAGTAATATTTTGAAAAGGATTTGGTAAATATAAAGCAGATGCAGTAGCAGTAGTACCATTCTGATGTGCGCCATTAGGACCAGGATTCTGACTAGAATTTTCTTTATTCAAGAATCTTGGAGACTTACGACGAGTTGGGGATTGTGACAGCAATCCCTCTAAGGATTTGAAGTCATCAAAAAGTTTTCCATAAGCATTAATTTGACCAGATAAATTATTAAGGTTTTGTTGAATTTGCAAAAAATTATCTTTCGTACTTTGAAAGAAACGATAAAAATCAGCATCAATTTTTTGACATCCATTACAGCGCCAGTGCAAGTTTTTATGTTTAGATATTGACTTGGTAACCAAACCAAACAGGCCACTACATTTAAAGTGACATAAACCATGACAAAGCCAACAGGTAAGCATTCTTTCTTCATAATCAACCAAAGAGCAGCCTTTTTTCAAACATGCCATAATTAAGCTCTACAGGTCAAAAGCAGTGTTGGACAAGAGTTTTTGTCCAAATGCGAATAAATTTAGAAAAGAAAATCCCGAAATACTTTCGATAATAAAACAAATTTTATTAAGTATTTAACTTTTACAAGCTTAATTCAAATTCAATGAGTTTAAAAGAAAACGAGTTAATTTAAGTAATCAGGTCCAAACAACCTTATTCTTTGACCTCTAGAAACGAACTTCACTTAGTTACTCGTTTACAATATAACAATTCATTATGATTCTTCTTCTTTCTATTCGAACATAAAAATACAAATTATATGAAAATTAAAGATGGCTAATTCAGCAAGTTTAGCGCGAAATTCAAATTAACACTGATCGGCACAAATTCAAATGCTTCAAAGTTAGTTCTTCTAATAGTATAAATTATGAATTTAAAAAACATATGTAGCATATGGGCAAATTGAATAAAATAAATATAAAATTGGTAATGTAAATTCTTGTGGAATTACTTAACACCGGCCCCCTTGCACGGCTGTTGATTTATGGCAGGCTGCAACATATCATAGCAGGAAATTTCTGTGTCCTCTAAAATTGGCAAAGGAGCAAGTTTATGGATTGGTCTTTTAAAGGTACCGTTTTTTGTTTGCACTTGAGCAACTCTGGCCTTTCCATCGTTGCCCATTTCTACAGCAACAATTCTCCCTAGCAGCCACATCTGCGGTGGAAGATTGTCGTCGTGAACAGTTATGACGGTTCCGACCTCTACGTTTTTGTTGCCTTGAAACCATTTTACTTTTTGTTGTTGCTGGAGAATATAATCTGTCTGCCATACAGACCAAAAATGTTCCTTGAGGGACGATATACGTTGAAAGCACTTCAAGCAATTGAGCTTGCCCTTCATCAAGCTGGGCGCGGGCAGAGCTTTCATAGAGGACCCTATTAGCAAATGGCCCGGAGTGAGGGCCTCTCCATCGCATGGGTCGCTTGAAATTGGCACTATTGGACGGGAATTCAACATTGCTTCTACGTCTATCAGAATGGTTGTCAATTCTTCGAATGTAAGAGCTGCGTTTGCAACTGTTCGTATTGGATGGTGTTTTGCACTTTTTACTGCAGCCTCCCATAGCCCCCCGAAGTGAGGGGCTCTGGGAGGTATGAATTCGAATTCCACTCCTTTCTCGGCTAACGCTTCTGTTATCTTCTTTCGCTGTTTTTCCTCCATGAATTTCGGATTCAGACGATTCGCGGCTCCTGTGAAATTTGTTGCGTTGTCGCACCATATTTTTCTGGGTAGACCTCTCCTCCCGATGAATCTAGATAAGGAAGATAAAAAAGATTCTGTCATTAGATCCGAAACAGCATCGATATGGACTGCTTTTGAGGCAAAACAAACGAAAACGACAATATACGTTTTTACAGGGGGTCTTCCCCGAATCTTTGTGCTAGTATAAACCGGACCACAAAGATCTACACCGCACACCCAAAATGGTCTGAATGCAGTCACTCTATCTTTAGGTAAATTTCCCATAATTTGAGTATATAGTTTTGGTTTATATCGTGAGCAAATTACGCAGTTCCGAACTGTTTTTCTTGCTACTTCCCGAGCGTTTACCAAATCCTCTCTCTTACCAAATCCTCTCTCTTAATAAAGATACTAACGTTTTTGGACCAGCATGTGAGTTTGTCTTGTGTAGATGCTCCAAATATAGTTTTACAAAATGAGACCCTTTTTTTAACAACAATGGAAACTTTGTTTCCTCTTTTAAAGGAGCGTTTAACAAACGCCCTCCGACACGTAACAAAGAAAAGTGAAAACCACAATCCTCGTATTCTTGTATAAATGGACTCAAGTTACGAATTTTTGACTTTGGAACCATACCATTTTTAATCATTTTCAATTCATCATGAAACTCATATTTTTGTAATAGCTCTGCTATTTTCAAAAATGAAATATTAAGCTCTTCTAATGATAATGCATCATTTGTGTTTATGCGCTTAAATTTAATTATGGCTCTTAATACAAGTGCGAAAACTCTGATTATTTTTGTGTATGTAGAAAATCGATTCATGAACTGCAGTAAAGAGGTTCCAACGGTTTCAGTTATCACCATAACTGTCTTTAATTTCCTTTTCTCTAATGCTTCAAATTCAGGTGATAAATGAAAATGTTCGTTTTTTGGCCACTTATCTGGCTCTAAATATAAAAAAGTTGGTCCTGTGAACCATATTGATTTTATTAAACCAATAACATCACTAGCATGTGATACTATATCAGCAGGATTATCTTTGGACGGTACGTGATACCACGATGAAGCGTCAGTCCATTCTTGAATTTCACTTATTCGATTGCCAACGAAAGTGGATAATGACGAAGAGTGAGTTTGCAACCAATGTAAAACTATTTCGGAATCTGACCAAAATGTAGCTTTTTTAATAAATGATGTTAGTAATGATTTAATGGTCCTCCAAAGTTTGGCTAGCAAATGTGCGGCGCAAAGTTCTAATCTTGGCAATGACTTCACCTTCAATGGAGCAACTTTGGACTTTGCAGTCAACAATCTACATGTTATACCATCTGGGTGACTACTTCTGATATATATACAACACCCATAAGCATTGTTAGAAGCATCAGCAAATCCATGTACTTCACAATTACTTGTAGACGAAATCTCAACGAAACGCGGTATAGAAATTTTATGAGTGTCTGCTAATGTAAGTTTTATGTTTGACCAGCTTGTATCTAAGGATTGGGGTATGGATTCGTCCCACTGCAATTGCGTTTTCCACAATTCTTGCAACAGAATTTTGGCTCTTATTATAATAGGAGATAATAATCCCAAAGGATCAAAAAGTCTAGATGAAATTGAAAGAATATTTCTTTTTGTAGCAGGCAAATTATTAAAATTATCTTCCATCTTGAATGTAAATAAATCTTTTTTGGTGCTCCATATGAGCCCAAGAGTCCTTGTGGTATCTAATTCGTCAAGGTCGAGATCCTTTTCAGAAGTGTCACCATTGTGTGATGGGTGGTTTGAAAACCATTTCGCTAACTCAAAACCACATGTTTTTAAAATTTCAGTTACTTCAGTCCGCAACTTACTTAATTTCTCAAAGCTATCAGCGCCAGATATTAAATCGTCTACGTAAAAATCATTTATAATCGTGGAGGACCCTAAAGGATACACTGCATTAAAAAGTGTTCCAATTTCGTTTAAACATCTTACAGCTGAAAAGGGAGCCGAAGATGTACCATACGTCACCGTATTCAATCTATATATCTGAATAGGTTGCTCACTATTTTCACGCCATAAAACTAGTTGAAATTTGGTATCATTTTCGTGAACTAAAACCTGTCGGTACATCTTCTTAACATCAGCGGTTATAGCGTATCTGTGAAGGCGAAATCTCAATAGCGTTGAAAACAGATCGCTTTGTATAGTGGGTCCTACCATCAAAATATCATTTAAAGAAGTTTGCGTGGAGGTCTTACAAGACGCATCGAACACCACTCTCAACTTTGTAGATGAACTGTGGGGCCTCAACACACATTGATGGGGAATTACATAATGAGGTCCTCGTAAGACTTCATTGCCAGTTTGGGACATGTGTCCAAGGTGCAAATATTCCCTCATAAAATCATTATACATTTCCTTTAATTCTAGATTTTTACTTAATCTGCGCTCAAGGGCGAGAAATCTTCTCCGTGCCGTATCATATGATGTGCCTAACTTATATGGGTCACCCTTAAAAGGTAATCTTATTTCAAATCGACCATCAGGCAAACGGAGGGTATTTGCGACAAAGTGGTCCTCGCAAAGTCTCTGCTCTTCTGATAAAATAGAGCTCTGAGGAATTTCCTCCAGTTCCCAAAATCGGTGAACTAGGGCATTTAAAGATGCATCATTGGAAACTAGATTCTCAGTAACTACGTTACAAATTTTCAAATTATTTTCTGGGGCGTTATTCTCACATTTTCCAGAAACTATCCACCCCAAAACAGTTTTCTGTAGGGTTGGTAGCGATGGAGCCAATTTTATCTGACCTACTGACAAGAGGTCCAAAAAGTACTCACATCCCAACAGCAAATCTATTTTTCCTGGTCTATGAAAATAAGGGTCAGCCAGTTCGATATTAGCCGGAATACAATGCTTATCATTCAAAATCATATGTTCTGGCTGATTACCCGAAATAGAATTCACAACACAAAAATCTACAAGAAATTCATAATTGGTAACCCTTGACTTAACGAAAGTTTCTATTTTGTGTTTTACAAGGGTGTTTGATCCACCAACACCAAGTATATTAAGAGAGCATTGTTCTCTTTTTAAATTTAATTTTTGTGCAAAATCCTCAGTCATCAAATTCACCTGCGAACATGAATCCAACAAAGCCCTGGCTAAGTGGTACTGACTGTATCTATTTTTCCCCAAAACTACGGCAGTGGCTAGTATCATTTGGTGGGAACGCAAGCTCATATGCATACTTTGTGCATTACTATAGTTAGTGTTTGAAAATTCAGGCCTTATTGAATTTGCCGCAGCATTAACGAAATGTGGTCCACTATTAGCAGGCGAATATTCTGATGCACTAACTTTCCCATTTTTCTCAGAACTATGGTGTCCCCTATGAACAACCGATTGAGAAGCGCTGTTTGTATTCGAAAAAGGCTGCGCCAAATTTGTCTGGCTAGCTTCATACCTATGTAAACTACTATTGTGTGGCTTATCACAAATTTTACATTTAGGCCCATTACATTTTGACACCATGTGTCCTTTTTTCAAACAGTTGATACAAATGCCGGTTTTCTTTACAAATGAAAATCTTTGAGACACTGTAAGATTTAAAAAAATTTTACAATTTTCCAGAACGTGTTCACATGATGAACAATAAAAACAGTTTTCAACCTTGCCTCGAGTGCACGTAAATGAAGATCGAATATTACGTTTTTCGTTTTTATGTGAATTACTCGTATTGTCGTGTGCACTTCTTCTTTCCTCATTCACTTCTAAGAACTGACACCTACGAATTAGGACTGAAGCACATGCGTCCCACTTCGGCAGTTCTTTAAATCCTTGTCGCTCATCCGATTTGGTCTTGGAGGCATTGTCCACTTTAGACATTACTAGATGAATGACCAATGCATGCATTATTTCTTTGTCCGAACCCAGATGTGACATTGAGTCAAGAATAGCTGATACATTATCAACTACCAGACGAAGAGCAGAAGCACTTGGTTTGACAATTTTTTCAATATTGAAGAGGGTGTTTATGTAGTCCTGAAAGATTAAACATTTATTGTCAAACCTTTCTGCTAATCTGTCCAACGCACTTTGATAATTTTCCTCGTTTAACTGGAAAGCCTTGACAGTCCGAAGTGCATCATCTGTTAAACAAGAGACTAAGTGGTTAAATTTTTCTATTGTGGAAAGAGATGGTTCGTTATGAACCAAACTATTGAAAGATTCAATAAAGTTTTTATATTCCGCATATTTTCCACTAAACTTTGGAAATTTCAAAGCAGGAAGGCTATGCATACTTGGAACATACCCACTAAATGTATCATTGGCGACACTTTCACGCCTTTTTCCACCAATCATAGATTTTAGCAATGACTTTGTGCTTATACATAGCTCTTCTAACTCATCGCGTCTAGTATCATTACAATCTAACCTTTCTATTTCCGTCTGGTAATTCATCAGGTTCTTAATGTAAGAATTAAGAATCTCTAGCCAACCTTCTAAATCTAATTGTGAAAACGTACCTTCTTTTTTCTCCAATTTGTTTTTAATCCTTGATATGCTGCCTTTAGTTGTGGCTCTTTGTTGCTTATAAGAGGCCAGAAGTTTGGCATTTTCACTTGAAGGTGCTGCATTATCAACCATAGTAAGAAACACTCTTGGTCACAATACAAAAGCTTTTGGTAACAATAGCTATTTATTTTTACTTTAAATTGTTTATTTATAATGTTGGTTGAAGCAGTATATTTTTTTTTTTCACTTTTGTTTGAGTTGTTAATTTACGAATGAAAAGCTTTTATTTGACACTTTAATATCGACAAATGTCAAGACAAAAAACGTAACTGTTAAAAACGTAGTTTTTCGTAAATATGCAAAAGCTAAATGCTTTGAAAACTATGTCAAAGATCAAAGGGTTTGATACCAAGCTACTGTATTATGCAATAATTAGCAATGACCTTAACCTTACGTAATAAAAACTCAAAGTTCACTGTGTCAAAATTAATGTAACCACAAAGCTCGCAACAGGTGTTCCAAACATATGATTTTAAGTTCAATAATAAATTGCAAAATAACTTTGGACCAGTTCCCTACAAGAAATGAATGACTGAAACTAACACAAACAATTTTTGTACCAACACACTTGCAGTTTTTTTCTATTTAAAAACATATGACTGTCATGTTGCTGTTGTAGAGTTGTTTTTGTTAAGGTTGAGGAAACGTAAGTAATTAATTAAATTAAAAGTTCAAGTTAATTTTTGTTGTTTCTTTAGGATTCTTCAAAATATGTCAGTGAATTCGTTAGTGCCATTCTCAATTGTGGTGACACGTCCCTCCATTATACCCTTCCACAATTTATTTTTTGCTCGCTTGTGGCCTATTCCTGTTGGATCGTTAACTATTGCTGTAGAATCTTCACAAACTTTCAATCTAGAACTTTTATACCTCTTAGGAAACGCATTTGTGTAAAGAATTATATTGTGTGACAATATGTTATATCCTGGATTTCGATTGTGAATGCTGTACCAAAAAATAATATGGTTATCTATTTGATATTATTGATGGACTTTTTATCATGTTGGAAGATAATACACAAGAAATATAATTGTGTGAAACAATGCTGACACAGTTTATTAAATCGATTCGTAATGATTCCAGTTAAGTGCACATGGAAGACACTATAAATATATTGTTAATACAATGCGCAAGGTAATGTACTGACATTTTATTAAAAATTCTAGCTAGAAACAAAGTAAATCTTCCTTGCAGAATTTTACATTAATCCTTATATCTATCTTTCAGTCTGTTGCCATAACATGGATATGGTTTTTTTAATATTTGACTCGAATGTTTTAATTTATGCCATTCTGGAATATAGTGTCTGGAATATAATGTTGATAATATGAAGAATATTAAGGAATGTGCAGTATCCGTAAATTCTTCCATAATGAAATTAGTTTTCAAAAGAATAAAGATCTCAAAATATTGAACAAATTGATTTATGGAGGTATTATCACAATATCTCACACACCGTTCTGTACAAACAATTTTCCAAATGGAGTGTATCAGTTTTGGCCGAAATTGTTAATTCACAACACTCAAAAGGTGAGCTTTAATATAAATTGTTGATATATATTTGTTATAATATATTGTTTTCTTTAAGAACCTATTGATTGCGCTAAGGCCCATTACCGGAAATTTCTATTGAGTTTACTCAATTTATTCAGTGCTAAGTTACGAACCGCTTTGAGGGATGTTTCGAGTGAGAAGTCAGCAAAGTTGTTTAAACATTCAACATTGTCTCAAAGTTATCGACACGTTTCGGAATTGGTGATATTGTTGTGTTTTTAATATTTTAATGTTTAATGTTTATTTCTATTTTTGAATTTTTGATTTTTAATACAATAAATAAATAAAAAAAATAAAAAATAAGTCGTGTTTCATTATAATCAAGCGTGACCGGTCAATGATGATGTATATATCCATCAAGTATGACCGGTCAGCGATGATGGATATATCTATCATCGTTGACTACTAAACAGCGGTAGAGTGAGCAGTTCAGATATATATTATATGGTTTACATACTTTCATAGGTTAGAGTAAGATGCAAAATCACATGTACACAAAAGTTTCGGTCAGTTTTGGCATATTTGCCTTAATAAAATGATAGAAACTTTGATCTACGCGATGACCGACACTTCAGTCAGTAGTGACGGTTATATCACCGGTCAAATGACCGTCACTGTTCTTGTAGGGTTGAATCAATTATTGTTTTAATATCAAATATTGTTAAAATTTGTTACATAAACTATTACGTCACCTTTACTGATTATCCAGAATTAATTTATCTTCAATTGTTGCAGTTAATGCTTGATGAAAGGTACTTAGCTAAATTTGTTGAATTTCCTTTCTGCTGGGCAGGAGTCCGTGTGCTGGATACTAACGGCTGCAGACACAAATGACACAACAGAAATTTCTCCAGTAAGCAATTGGTGAGGAACAGCAAGTCTTAACAGCTATGCCCCACGTTGGGCGCCAAAATGTTGGACAAGAGTTTTTGTCCAAATGCGAATAAATTTAGAAAAGAAAATCCCGAAATACTTTCGATAATAAAACAAATTTTATTAAGTATTTAACTTTTACAAGTTTAATTCAAATTCAATGAGTTTAAAAGAAAACGAGTTAATTTAAGTAATCAGGTCCAAACAATCTTATTCTTTGACCTCTAGAAACGAACTTCACTTAGTTACTCGTTTACAATATAACAATTCATTATGATTCTTCTTCTTTCTATTCGAACATAAAAATACAAATTATATGAAAATTAAAGATGGCTAATTCAGCAAGTTTAGCGCGAAATTCAAATTAACACTGATCGGCACAAATTCAAATGCTTCAAAGTTAGTTCTTCTAATAGTATAAATTATGAATTTAAAAAACATATTTAGCATATGGGCAAATTGAATAAAATAAATATAAAATTGGTAATGTAAATTCTTGTGGAATTACTTAACAAGCAGCACAACTTTAAATAAGTTAACAGAATTGTTAACTATGGTCACGAAAAACGTTTAATCACAATAGAGTTTAAGATATAACCACAAAAACGGCAACGGTAACGATTACAGTAAAGCTATCTGGCTACACACAACCAACCAGTATTTTGGGTAAAAGAAACAGCTGTAGACAATATTTCTTGTTGATACGTAGTTTTCGTATAAATATTGAGTGTTTTTTATGTTTTTTATTAATTTCTGTTCGGTTCACTTTTATTTTTGTAAATAATAGTTTTAACGTTTTTGGTTTTTGTGTTTATATATATTTAACGTTTTTCTTTTCTTTAAAAATCAAAAACACGTCTATTCGCCGTTCAAAAACACATCTATTCGCCGTTCTTACTCCTATCTAATACGTATATATATATAGATGAGCATGTGCAAACTACAATTTGGTCATCATGAAACTGATAATGCAAGACTGGCAGATCTCAGAATGTTCATTTGGCATAGCATTGAACATGGATCACAGTTATGAAGAAGAAGTTACGATAAGCAGCCATTTTTAGGGTTGACAAATATTTACTAAAAAGAGTTTAGAAACGTAATGTCGAAAAAATTTTTTAGGAGAAAATATGAAACTGGAATAAAAAAATAAAATTTTTTTAAGAGTACACAAAGTTTTTTATTTATATTTAGGAACTTTTTGCTTTTAAATTAATTAATCATGATAATCATTGCCTTTATTTGATTTTAAAAAAAAGAACAGCAACAAAAAATTGTCTTTTTGAATCTATGTAGTGGCCCTGAAAAGGGTCTTTTTTATATTTTGTAGCCCCGAAAAGGCCCTTTTTTATATTTTTATATTTTTTTGGCCATGAAGAAGGCCTTTTATACGTTGAATTACGCAACGTTGCAGCAACGGCGAGCTTTTGTACCTTCCGTCATAGCATGGTTATCCCAAAGACCTAAATAATGAAAAAAAAGAAAACTAAAAATTTTATTATCTTTTTTTCTTTCCAAAACCAATTTGTAATTATTTGGTAAACTACATTTTTTAAGAAATTTAACTTTTTTAAAGAAATGGTACTATTCTAAGAACATTTGCTTTCTTAACAAAGGTAATTTTTTAGGAAAAGGTACTTCAAAAAAATGCTTTTTTCAGAAACTATATTTTTTAAGAAGAGGAGTTTTTAAGAAAATCACCGTTTTAAAGAAAAGGTAATTTTTAAGAAAAGTTACCTTTTTTTAAAAACGAACTTTTTTAAAAAATATACTTATTAAGAAAAAGTACTATATAATATACTTTTTAAGAGATGGTACTTTCTTATCAAAAGGTACTTTTCTAATAATATATATTTTATTAAGAACAGCTATTTTTTTAAACAAAATATACTTTTTTTAAGAAAATATACTTTTTTAGTACTTTTTTAAGAAAAGGTAATTTTTTAAGAAAATATATTTTTTAAGACTATTTTTTAAGAATATATACTTAATTTAAGAAAATATACTTTTAACTAAAGGTACTTTAAGAAAAGGTACTTTTTTAATAAATGGTACTTTTTTAAGAAAATATACCTTTATAAAAAAGGTACTTTTTAACAAAAGTTACTTTTTAAAGAAAATGCACTTATTTAAGAAAAGGTAATTTTTTAACAAAAAAGGTACTTTAAAATAATGTTTTTTTAATAAGAGTTACTTTTTTACAAAATTTTTTAAACTCTTCCGTTTAACTCAATCTCTCTGTCTGTTGTGGGGCAACCCCATTCCCACTTAGCCAATTGATCTGAAACTTGGCCCATAGTCTTGTTGTGACTACAGATTAATTTTGGGGTAGTCACGCATAGTCACGCACAGTCACGGAGTGATCTAAATTAAATGCCATTCCCCTCAGTCGATCAATCTAAAACTTGGTCTATACACTTCTTGTGAAAAAAAAGATTAACTTGGGCTTAGTCACGCATTTTCACGGAGAGATTTAAAACGGATTTCCACTCATCCAATGAAACCGAATCTTTTTTTGAATTTTTTTTATTTACATTTCTAATTAAGTTTGTGAATTGTTTTCTTTTTATTTCTGAATTTTTTATTTCTTCGTTTTTTGAATTTTTCTTGTTTATATTTTAAATTTACTTTAACTTTTTTTTTTTTTTTAAATAAAATTTTTTAAAAAATTATACATTTCTGTTTAAACCCTATACCACTATGTGGTTTGGGTATAATGACTTTGTGCTGCTGTTTGTAACAACCAAAAATATTTGCCTACACCCATCTTTAATTATACCGATCGAATCAGAATCACTATCTGATTCGATTTAACGATGTCCGTCCGTCCGTCCGTCTGTGTGTCCATGTAAAGTTTGTAATCAAACTGCAGGTCGCAAATATGAATATATGTTGACGAAATTTGGTATTTGATCTTTTATCGGCCATGGGATGAACGCTATTGAAATTGGTGAGCATCGGTGCATGTTCAGACCTAGCCCCCATACAAATGACCCCTATGAATTCAACATATATTGCCATAAGATCCAAGTTATCATGCAAATATTAGTCAAATTGGGTTTGTGTGTATACATTACATTCATTAATCAGAAGTCCAAAAATTATCCCTATTAGACAACTCTTAGTCATAGGCCCCATATAGAGCTGCTTCCCGATCTTCACTTAAATCTATCAAAAAACAAAAATATTGCACTGATTCTTTTCAAATTTTGTTTGTATTTTTGCAAAATACAAGAGACTTTACCAAACATGGTCAGGATCGGTCCATTTTTGGGCCTAGTCCCCATATAGATATTGCATCCGATATGAACTTTTTCATATCTGCAGCCAAAAAAATTAATAAAAATCCCACTCAACTTTGTTTTATGCTTATTTTCTATGTCCAGTTAGTTGGGCCTGAGAGATAGGGTCTCTAAACGCATGGTATAGGGTATCGTATAGTCGGTGTAGACCGACTATAATTTTCTTACTTGTTTCTTATTGGATTTTTAATTTGTTTTCAATTTCACATATCTTTTCAACCATGTTTGACAAATTTTATTTCATATAAAACAAATGTCTTATGAAATTTTTCAAATTAACTTTACTTGATAAAATTGAAACTGTTCAAAAATTTAAATTTTCAACTTTTTCGCTTTTAGAATTTGTTTTGTTTTCTTATATTAACTATATGTGTGTGTTTGTTGTTTCTTACTGTGTGCCAATGTGTGTATACCCAGTCAGAATTTGAAAGCTTATTTTAACAATCTCATTTGAAGACCGAGTCATAAAACCGTGACATAATTTCATTAAATGCTAACTGGGTTTTTATGTTGTTGCTCCATAATGCAGGCCATAGACGTTACGACGGTTGGTACAACTTGGTTAGTAATCAAGTTGGGTGTTTTACACACAAACGATACAACCTCATTGTACAACTTTATTTTGAAAAAAGTCATGTTGAGTTAACATGGTATCGCATATGTGCGCCTGAATCACGTTTGCCGACGGCAAATAAAACTCACGCACAATGTTTTTTTTTAACTTGTGTTTTTATTTTTAAAAAATATAAATTATATTTTAAAATTAATTTTCTTAAAATGTCCTTTAAAAAGTTATGTTTTTTTTTAAAAGTTTTTGTTTTATGTTTAAGAATTAAATTTAAAAATCTGCATTAGAACACAAAGATATTTATAAATAATTAATTAATTCGATATTTTTGTTCGAAGTAAATATCAGAGATGATAGTTAAATCATTAAAGATTAATAAAAATATTAAATATTACAAGACATAAACACATAAATAATAAAATCATTTAGAGCCGCTATTACTTATATGAAAAATACAGGTCTAAATAGTTGATTTAAATTTTTTTTTCAATCAATGATATGACGACCACTACGTACATAAACACAAAATAGAATGAAGTTGCATGAAATGCCCACAAACGTTGCGATCGAGTTGGACAACTTGCCATAAAATCAAAACTTTTTGATTTTTCGTGCAACCAAGACACAACTTAATACAACGACCCCACAAACGTTGCAATCTCGTGCCCAACCTAATCAAGTTGTACCAACCGTCGCGTAGAACCTATTGTGATCATTTTATGACTTATTTTTTTGCTGATCAAAACAAAGCCAATAAACCCTTTCGCAGGTATTTTATTTAATTATTTTACTTTTACGTAGTCTAAAGTAAAAAAACAAAATTTTTTTTAGAGTAATTTTTTTTAGAGTAATTTCATTAAAATGAAAAAAGTGTTCTACCGGGGGCTCGTGGGGGGTGCAAAAGTATATATAGGGTTAAACAGGATACATTCGCCTTTCTCCGGGTGGTATACGTTTCTTGTTCCCTTACTTCCTTTAGAAGTTCTATTCCACTAAAGTTTAAATTTGAGAAAAATATAGTGGTTTCATAAATATTTCATAACGCCCCTAATATCAAACGTTAGAACTGTGACTACTTACAAAAACTAAAGACTATAATCCTACTAACATTATAAAAAAGACCGCAGGCCAATATCGATGATAGCTTGCGAGTAGTAACCATTTATTTTTGATAAAAAACAAAAAAAAAACACCTTTTGCTGAATTAAAAAAAACAGTTGAGTTTGACAGCATGCCACGCCCACAATTATCAATAGTTTAACCTAATTTTTTGGCTACCTTAATCTGGATATATAAGCTACAAAAAGGAGTAAAAATTTTAAAAATCGATGACAAAAAAAAATTTGACTTTTGGCCAATGAAATCAAAATTTGAGCCACAGTGCGTCGCAACGTCTATGGCCTGCATAACAATGTGTGCGTTTTGTAAAGTGAAGAATATGTTTTTTTTCGAATGATCTTGCTTATTAGCAATGTGAACATATTTTGCGTACCAACGTGTGTGTGTCCTTTTGTTCTATTAATTGTACTAGTAGCTTTTAGACAATTAGAAGGAAGTATACACAATATGTACATACTTTCGTTGGTGTGTACTATTGTATGTATTGAATGTATAGTATAATTTTATTGCCGCTGCTTGCGGAAGAACTTCTTTTGGTTTCTTCAAAATGTATTGTTAAAATATTTTTTTTTAACTTAAATGGTATTTTTTATTATTTTCTTTTAATTTTTTTCATAGAGATTTCATTTTTTCATATAAATATTTACAACATAGAATAAGTAATAATTAAAGTAATAAAATTTTTATGTAAAAAAATCACAAAAATTATATATAATAATGATACAATTATAGTGAAAGTTTTGGTAAATTGGACATGTATCCAGAGATAATTTAAAAAATAATACTTACAAGGAGAGTCGTGGCCCAAACAGTAAATAATTGCGTTTAAAAAAGTTTTGTGTAAACCGTATACATGTTCGTGAGAGCCTAGGATTATTTGAAAATATTAATTTGAATTTTAAGGCTTTTATATTTGCAAATGTTTGTTTTGGAAATATAAACTTAATTTTGACTCAGAAAAAAAGAGAAACAAAACTTAAACAGTAACAGCTGTCTCATTGTTGCCATATTGGAAAAACCAAAATAAATTAACACGCCCAAAACTATGCAATCAAGTAAATCAGATAAAAACACAGTTGGCTCGATGATGCAAAAGTAAAAAAAGTTATGTATACATCACCTGAAGCAGTAAAGACAAACGATACAGTTTGTAAAATGTGGACTGATGGCCACATCGAAAATATGATGATATATTACAAAATATGAATTTTATAAAGTTCGGCAACACATGAATAAAGTTAGTAATTGAAACAAGAAATTTTATGAAGAACTGCAAAACCTAAAAGAGTATAGAGAAGCAGACCAGAGGTCTTGAAAGTAAAAAAATAGTATTGTATAAACTTAAGATAAAGACGGGAGTTGAGATATATCATTACAGGAGTATAATGGTAAAAGGAGAGTATTGGTGGAAATAAGGTCGGCGGGAAAGGTAGAAGATGTGCTTGAGCATACCAAACACGTAGCAGGGCAATCCATTTACACTGCTCGTGATATATGTATTGAGCGTCAGCTAGACAAGCAAGTCAGGGTTGAGTTGCGCAAGGATTTAATATCGTAACTATTTATAGTGAAGATGTTAGAAATATCAATTTAGATTATACTCAAATTTTTTTTCAAAATTAAATTAAAAAACGTTTGAAATAATTTAAATTAAATGAAAATTCTAGTAACATTAGTGTTCAAGTTCGGACGGTCACCCTACTGCTTATTTTGAAGCTGATACATAGAGGACGCGACCTTCATTATATATCTGTGGTTTTCTGGAATAACCGCGTATGTCCATTTTTGTCAGTATTGAGTTAACGATGCCAGATATATTAATTTTTAACGCTCTTTACATGTGTTAATTTTTTTTTTTTTTTTTATATTTACCATTTCTGAGTTTTTTCTTTAAACAACGACGTAACTTAAATGTTTATTAAATTAATTTGCAGCACTATCGAGGTGTGTCAACATACGTTTGATCGCTGACAAATTATTTTCTCAGAAAACAACACATAGCGACATACGTTGTTATTAATGAAAAACCAGTAAGAGTGTTAAATTCGGCTGTGCCGAATCTTTGATACCCTCCACCTCGGTTTGAGTCTTGATAATAAATGTAAATGAAAAAGTAAACAATTTGTTAAACTTAATACCAAATTATTTCAGCAAATTCTTTGGGTTGGTTTTCGTCCTCTCTATTATTTCGGATTTATTTCGGTGTTTGCTTTTTGGTCATCGTGGTTGCTGATCGGCATGCATTTAGGTTATATACCTATATGCATGCGTTTCCGGTTATATGACATAACTTCTCGTTTAATTTAGTTTTTGCTAATTAAATAGCTCGCCCTAACCTCCATTGCAAAGGTAATGGTTGTGTAGGGTGGCTATATGCATTAAATCGTGCTAATTGGAGATGGCTGTATAGTTTATTTTAACTGGCCAAATATTTCTTCATGCGGCCATATAGGTAGGATGGAGTAACAAAATAATAACCAAAAAAAACTCTCTCAATTTTTTTATTAAAATATTGCCATATTTGGAAAACATAGAGAATAAATTTATAATAATAAATATTCAAATTAGGGATGCCAAACGCAAAAAACCAAATGTCCCAAACATTTTAAATAAAATAATTTGTTCTCTTTATTTTCTGAAAAACTTCAAATTTTCATCCAAAAAAAATTGTGAAAATTTATATATAAAAAATAACATTCTCATCAAATTGCGTTTATTTATGTAACAGTTTTTATGTTCGCAATTCTTAAATATCATTTGACGTTTTCTAAAGTCATTGAACTCAAATTAATGTTTTCTGTAGTGCGATTCTGTAAATTTCAACGATCCGACAATCGCAAAACATATCGACAGCTACTGTTGTTTGCACTAAGGATTAAGTGATTCACTAAGTACATGCATCTTAACGACAGTCGACAAATCTATTTTTCTATTTATTTAAATTGTAAACGAGTGGCATCTCTGCCAAAATAAGTGAAAAACACAAAGAAGAATAGAAAAAAACAAATTACTTCGTGTTTGACAGGATGATTTTATCTTTATGTTTAATATCTTTATTTTTTTTACTAATATTTCTGCGTATTTATTTGAAAATGAAATAATGAATTGAATATGCTATTTAATTTTTTTATTTATATAAAAAAGTTTTTTAATTAAAGCAAAATATTTTCACTATTTTATGATTTTTATTTATGTATGACGACATTTCAACCTAAAACTGAAGTTTTTATCGATTGAATAACACAAAAATGGTTGTCGTTTAGATAACAACAACAGCTGACTTTAACAATAGCGAATATCGTTTAAAAATTTTACTGATAATTTTGCAATTTTCTTTTTTTAACGCTTCGACTATCGTTAAAAGAAGTTACTGATTCGCGGTACTGAAAAGCTATTAATTTCTCCTGAATGTCAAGATTTTTTTTAAATGTAAAAATGTTTTAAATGTAAACATAGATATTTGGTGTTTTTTTTTTTTTTTAATTTCAATTTGTGTTTAACAAATAAAATTTATATATTAAAGATGCAATTGATGTCTTCTAAATTTAAAATTATAATTTCCGACATTTTGATATGATTTTCTGAAATTCAATTCATTGTAATTTATAATTGGAAATTTTTAATTCCAGTTTTTAGAATTTATATTTTCTTAAATTTGAATGGAAAATTTAAAAAGTGCAATTTTGTATTTATGTGAATAATAATGCTTTAGTAATTATAAACAATTTTTAAAAATTAGATGTAATCGCAATCATATATTTTGTAGGTAAAGCAGAATAATAATTCAATATAACTATGTAGAACTGTTTTGAAAGCAAAAAACTCATTAATGAACTCGGTAACTCTATTTTGTAAAGACAACAAAAAGTTAATATGCCAAACTTACCAGACCAGCCCGTGTATACTCTTAACATTGTTCTGTATGATATCCAGTTGAAAATATTAACATTCATGTTAAAATAGAAATAACTATTGCAAAGCTAATTAGAACAAACAAAAATTGTGGCGCCATCTACGGTGGCATAGTCACGCTGAGCAAAATGAAGTGACACTCTGTTAATGCAAAAGAAATGTATTTTCCCCACAACAAAATATTGCAGAATTTTATGTAAATAAAATAATATACCGACTTATTTCTAACATGCAGTTGTTATGGATATACATATATAATATATGTATATTATTTGTATTATTTAATATGTTTATATAAATTTATAAATAAATTTATATTAAAAATAAATTTATTTTATTTATTTATAAATAAATTTATACATAAAATTTTTTTTTTGCTATATTTACATTGTTTTTTTTTTATTAACAACTAGGTATTTTAGCATTATTTGCTTTAGATGTTGGTGAATTTTTACTCCCTTTATATTAACTCGTAGTGACTGCTTGTCGAAAAAATTTTGGATCGATTTTAACCAATTTCCCGTGAGCCATTCGATCTGAAATTTTGCAGGCAGGCTCGTGGTAATAACAGAAATGATATAACAAATTTTTAGAGTGATGCCGAAACAATGGAAACTTTTAAATTTTTCTACCAGAGTTAATAAAAAAATGTACAAAGGGTTAGTTTTTATTATATTATTACCACAACGACCACAAAAACAACAAGTCCAGCTATGACAACAACACAACATTTAGAATATAGAAACATCATATTTTTCATTTGTTTTTACTTTTTCAGAGATTTCCCTGGACCTGTTCCACCGATTTTAACGATTTTTGAAATAGAAATCTTCCCATGAATTTGTTGAATTATTCTCACTAAAAATTGTCACTGTAGCTGCACTATTCAGGGCGTGATCGTGACAGGAACAACATAGAAAATTATATTTTTTCAAGACTTTTTTTAGTTCTTCATACAAATCTCGGGCCCTAATCGACCGATTTGGACGATTTTAAATAGCAAACTTTTCAGGATGTTATTGAATCATTTTTTGTGTCAACGAGCATCCTAGCTGCCCGATTGATGCCGTCATCGTGATTTCCACAGACGGACAGACGGACATCGCTATATCAACTCCGGTTGTTATAAGGATCACAAATATATATATTTTATGGGGTCCAAAATTTTTTTTCTAATTATTACAAACGGAATGACAAACTTATATATTACCCTCTGCACTGGAGTGTGTTTATTTCTGTTATTATTTGTCACTGTTATTCTTGATACGTTGTTATATTCTCATCGTAAGTCCCGTTAACTTTGTGTTGACGAACAAAAAAAATCCATTTTTCAAGCAACAACAACTTATGTCTACATGGGTGGTTGCATAGGTAGTTTTCTTTTTCAAAGAAAACGACGTTTGTCGACAATAGTTGTTTTGTCTGCACACATTTTAAGTGTAATTTACACATTGTTTTTTCGTCCTTCTCTAGGATCTTTTCTTATGAAGATTTTTGACTCAAAATTTTATATAAAGTATTTATTGCCCTTACCTACAGGACTGTTAAATAAAAGTCTCCAAAAACTTTATATCGAGCCCATAATTTCAAATATACCGTTTTTTGGCAACCCTGAACATTTTATTTTATGACATACGAGTTAAAAATCAAAATATCATTCCTTTAATTTTTTAAAAAAATTAAGTGACTTTATTAATGATTGATGGCCTTAAGACTAACTTAAAAATATTTCTTTATTTTATGCCAAACTTCAGAATTCGATTATTTTCATACATATATTCATGAGTCGACAAATTATTATTGTGCAATCAACAATTCTTTTCTTTATTTTAAAAAGAAAGCATTATTGGGCAATCAATGCTTTAGTTTAAATTTTAATATTTTTGTTGGTTTAATATTTCAACAAATTTGCATTTAGCTATAGCAAAACGCAATTTGATGATTTCGACGTTTCACAATCAGAGCAACGACTCTTGTACATTCACATAGGCCTTGAACAAACATTTCGTCATTGTTTTGTGGCAATGACTTATTCTTATTTTTTTTTATGTGAATTTACAGGTGTCGTTGGCTCGAATTTTTGTTAATGTATTTTTGATTATTTCTTCGACGTTGTCTATATTTGTAGGGTTTTGTTGGGTATGTGGAAGTACATACGTAACTCCTCCCCCATAAGATGAAGGATTCTCCCGAATTCTTCCATTTGACATTTAGCATCTATCATGGAATATTATTATTAATATTATTACTATTGTTGCTAATATAAGAGGTGGCACACTATATGTTATAATTTCATTATTATATTTTATTTCTTCTATTTCTTTTAAATTTTGTATTGTCGTTAGTTTCACTTCCTCCATTGTAAGTGTTACATTTTGAAATTTTGGAACGATTATTTTATCTAAATATATTTTATTTTTATTATTTTTATTTATTTTTTACTAAAATATTTCCATTTAAAACATTTTCTGTGTTAGTATAATTACTCGTAATAGTCTCATTTTTTGCATTCTTGACCACAATTGTTTGGTCATTAATATTTATGATTTCGGTATTATAATTTGTAACCAGTTTACATGTTTTTTCTTGTGTACAATGATTTGATAGTTTACATTCATTAATATATTTATCTTTCATATATGTATATGTATTATTATTGTAATGGAATATATATTCAATTTCAGCTTCTTTTTCCTTATTAAAATATGGTACGGGTAAAATAGTCATTATTTGTATAATTTTAAATTTTTTTGGAACCTTAATTACAAAAATTAATTCATTATTTTTTTCGAGGATTGCTGTCCTTAGATATTGAATTTTTCTTATATTAACTTCGTAATCATCTATTTCTTGTTTTGTTAAAATACTTGCATCGCTAATCCTATTTTGTGCTGTTGTAATATAGCTTTGTATGTGTTCTATACATTTTTTAATTGTTGTCAAAATAAGTAATCTTTCAAGATATATGTTCCGTGTTAATATAATTCTAACTGTTTTATGAATTCCTTCCATGTGGTATAGTATCTGTTTTTGGGTTTGTGTTATAGTGTCTTTTATTAATTGTATTGTTCTATTAAAATGATCATTAATTTTTATCTGTTGATTTAGCCCTGTTATAAAATTATGCATGTTTGTGTCAATTGTGTTAAAATGATTAGCGATATCTTCCTGGTGCGTATTATCCATCGGACCAAAAAGATATTTATATGCATGACCTACCAAGTTTATTAGTCCTCGTTTCTGTCTGCTATTAGATGTTACTGTCTTCAGCTTGCTTAATAATGTTTCTACTTCGTTATTCATAAAATGTTCATTTTTACTAAAAGTGCTTATATTGCTCTTCATTGATAACAATACATTTTTTATTTCCTGTATATCTATTGGATGCAAAATTAAATCGGATTCCATTGTAATGTTAGAATTTCCGCTAATAATTTCCACGTAACCGTTTGTCTCCAATATTGGGTAAATCGTTATATTAGCTCGAATTGGTGTAAATGCCATTATAGCCATTATTATACACAATATAATCTGTAATTTTGGATTTAGGGGCAATTATTTATTTCAGTTTGTTAAAGGATTGATAAATTTATTTGGTCTTTTAATATTACTAGTATGTGTTCATTCTAAGCATTTTTCTCTAAACTTGGGTTCTTTTTTATGACGTAAACTCTTATAGTTGTTTATAAAACCCTCCTGTTTAGTTTCTATATAATTTTCCCTGTTCTCGTTCCGTTTCCTTATTACCTTTTCCTTAGCTTCCCATAATCTTTCCCTATCAACTCCCGATCTACTTTTGCGTATTGAGCCGCCATTGGGGTACACTTTATTGTACCATGGTATGTATTATTGTAAATTGTAATGGCCTTTGTCATCTATTCAATTATGGGTAGTTTCTCCTCCAAATAAAGACTTCTTATTCTTTCCATAAGGGTACCATGCAATCTCTCTATATCCGAGTTCCCTGTATGACTATTCGGTTTGGTCGTATGATACTCAATTCTTTCTTTTTCTAAAAATTCGATTACATTCTTTGATTTAAACTCATTGTCAAAAACAAACTTGTTAATTGTACCCTTTATTGAGAGCAATTCCCTGATCTTTTGCACGATAGTTTGGCTGTTCCTATCTGGTAGGTGAAAACAAATGGAATGTTTGGAAAACTTATCAATGAAAACAACAAACGAATTTTTACTATTAGTATATGTATCGACATGTACTATTTCGTTAATATTGTCCGGTGTTTCTGTTATACAAAAGGTTGGTTTAATCGGTTTTCTGTCATATTTTGCTGATGAGCATATCTGACAGTTGTTTATTATAGAATGTATAATTGTCTTTGGTTTTGGATTATATAGGCTGTTTTTCAAGTCTTCGAAGGTAGAAGTAATTCCTGAATGGCCTGATTCAATTTTATGGAAATTAGAAATCTGCTTTTTTAAGTCTTCCTCATCTTCTATGTCTGTTGCAAACCAAGAGGATCTGACAAATTTGACATTCGTTGTAATCGGAAACATTTCAATCAATTTTTCCTGAACTTTATTATAATAATGGTCGTTAATTTCTGGGTATATCCCTATTTTTCCTTTTACCACATTTCTTTTGATTATTTCCTCCACATTATCGTTTTCAATGTCTGACTTATCAATGAAGATTCTAGTATTTCCGAAAACTGTTTGTGTTTCCGAATCTTTATTCTCCACAATAATAATTTGAGTTTTAAACCTATTTACAACCGTATCCAAAATCGAAAAATAGTTATTCAAGTCTTCCTCTTGCGAATGGCATGTTTGCACATCCAGCGATTCACGAGAACCATTGAGCCTTTCCGTGGTTACATCTGGGTTAACAGAATCAACAACATTTATTTCCTTATTTTCAGCGTCAATCCTACTGAGAAAATCGGCTATATAATTATCCTTGCCCCTTATGTAGTCAATTTTTATATTGTATTCTCCAAGTTCGACCAGCCATCTTTGAAGTCGGGGACTGATATCCCTTCCCGAATATATTGCCATTAACCGCTTAAGTGCTTGTTGATCACTTTCAAGATCAAAATTTCGTCCATATATGTATGGTCTAAAATATTTTACTCCCCAAACAAATGCTAACAATTCTTTTTCGATTGCTGCATAGTTTCTTTCATGTTCATTTAATGTTCTCGAAGCATATGCAATTGGATGGCTTTCTTGTGTTAGAACAACACCTATAGCAAAATTACTAGCACCTGTTATTATCTTAAATTATTTCTCATAAATTGGATATCTCAATATTGGGGGTTTGGTCACTATATCCTTAAGTTTTTCGAATGCGAAAATATAACTAGGATCATTTGAATTAATTTTCTCAAATACTTTGTCATGTGAAATGCAATTTTCGCATAATCCTTAATAAACTTGCGATAAAACCCTGTCATGCCCAAAAATGATTTTAACTGTTTTACCGTTTTCGGCAATTTTAAATTTAACGTTGCTCGGGTTTGGTTTAATGCCCTCTCTGGTCAGAATATGACCCAAAAACTGAGCCTCTTTTTTCAAAAAATCGCACTTATCCACCTGGATCTTTAATCTGGCTTTTCTTAATGCTTTGAATATTTGTGTTAAATTATGTGTTCCTTCAAGGATGTACTAAAAACCAAAATATCATCCATATAGACAACACAGATTTTGTTAATAAACTCTCTGAGGACAGTATGCATTAACCTCTGAAATGTTGATGGAGCATTTTTAGTCCGAAAGGCATTCGAATAAATTCATAGTGACCTTGGGGTGTCGAAAACGCCGTTTTTTGCCTATCTTCTTCCCTAACCAAGATCTGATGAAACCCTTTAGCCAAATCTATAGTGCTGAAATACTGTGCATTTCCCAATTTGCTAAATATTTTTGAAAAAATTAGGTATAGGGTACTTGTCGTCTACTGTATGCTCACTCAATTTCCTATAGTCGACAACAAGTCTCCATTTCTGTTTTCCTGAATTATCAATTTTCTTCGGCACTATCCAGAGAGGACTATTATATGGAGAATTACTTTCCCTTATTATATTATTTTCAAGCATATCTCTTATCTGCCTCTGAATTTCCTGTTCATGAATTTGAGGGTAGTTATAAATTTTCGAATATAATGGTTTATCAATTGTCGTTATAATCTCATGACATATTTCTTTTGTTGCAGACAAATTGTCTTCTTCTTTATAGAAAAGATCAACAAATTCTCTCAATAACATCTCGATACTATTCGCCTCTTCATTATTCAAATGTGAGAAATTAAAATTTTCCATATTAGATCCATCCAGTCCCTCTAAATTGCATATTTCGTCGTATACATACAGAGAAGATGTATCTGCGAAAAATATTCTATTACCAAATATATCTAAATGTCCATTTGATAAATCTATCTGTGCTCTGAAAGGGATCAAAAAATTCTGACCCATTATGGCATCATACTTCTCACTCCTGACATTCATTGTCTTCCAAGTTAATGTTCCTCTTACTTTGAATTGTTTCGGAATAGGTGTAACTACTTCATACTCCATTTTATTGAAGCCTGTCAATGTTCTATATATTTGGGGTCTATACAATCTCCTCTTCTGATATCCTTTTCCTTTTTTGAATCTATAATGCTATTATCTGAACCAGTGTCAATTACACATTATATTTATATTCCCTATTGTTACCACTATTATGGGTAATCTGTTCCTAGAGGCTGCCTTGAAAAATTTACCTCATCGCATTCTTCATATTGTTCTTCAACATTTCCTATCTCCATAGGTTCAGGTGTCCATCTGGAGTTACGGGTATCTACGCTCATACAGGTAATCTTAGTTTGGCCTGAATTGTTAGTATTTAAGTGATTTTGTATGGCTGTGCTATTTTGTCTGTATCTGTTAATGTTTGGTGTTATGTTATTTTGGTGGTATCTATTAGTATTTGGTATTGTGTTATTTTGGTTGTGTTTGGTACTGTGTTATTTTGGTTGTATTTGCTATTGTGTTATTTTGGTTGTATCTATTAGTGTTTGGTACTGTGTTATTTTGGTTGTACCTATTAGTATTTGGTGCTCTATTGTTAACATTATTATTTGTATTTTTCCTATATTTTATATGAATAGCTCTAGGGTCATCTAGTGCTTTAATTTGTGAATATCTCGTTGCAATAGTATTTAGTGTACTGATCTGATCTAAATGTGTCCTTAATGGTATATCAATTTTCTCTATCAATATATTGGATAAATCTTTGTCAACTCTATCTGACTTATAAATGCTAGGTTTATTCTCATCAAACAAATAAATTTGATTTATTTTATATTTTGCTTTTTCAAAATAAGTAAATAACTCTCTTAAATTGCTTACTTTTACATCTCTGCATCCATTGAAGACGTCACTATACGTTGTTTTCGGTCTGTAGTATTCTACTAGTCCAGCTTTTATTTGGTTCCATGTTGCGCCGGTTCCTAGCTCCCTAATGTAGCTCCCAACTGCACCAACAATTTTTTCGTTTGTTACGATCGCCAATGCTAGATTCATGAGCTGAAGATTGCCTTGTGGACATAGTGCTATTACGGCTTCCACCGAGGCTATAAAAGCATGAACATCATGGTCGCCATCCAGAACTTTTAGCTGTCTGAATTGAGTTAGGACATCTTTGGGTGCCAGCAAAAACTTTTGATGCTGTTGTTGAAAAACTTGTAGTTGGCTTCTCAATTGGTGAATGGCATCTTCTTGTGCCCTAATAACCTCTGCCATTTGTCCTTCATTGGCCGATTCTTCTGGTAAATTTCTATTTTCGTCGAATCTGCTCATTTTCTTTAATTTTATTATATTACACTGTCTTTTAACTTTTTTGTTTTAAGCTTTCAAGACAATGTATTTATGTTATTTAATTAATTTTGTGTAATTTTTTAATTTATTGTACACTACTATGTATTTATGTTCTTTAATTAATTTTGAGTACTTTATAATATTTAATTTATTGTTCAACACTATGTATTTATGTTCTTTAATTAATTTTTTGTACTCTAATTTTTTTCGTTCAACACTATGTATTTATGTTCTTTAATTAACTCTTTGTACTTTAATTTATTGTTCAACACTGCATAAGTCCTTTACCTTATTCTTTGGAATATGGTTTTACCCGACTGCGCAAGTTAAAAATCAAAATATCACGCCTTTAATTTTTTAAAAAATTTAGTGACTTTATTAATGATTGATGGTCTTAAGACTAACTTAAAAATATATCTTTATTTTATGCCAAACTTCAGAATTCGATTATTTTCATACATATATTCGTGAGTCGACAAAACATTATTGTGCAATCAACAATTTTTTTCTTTATTTTAAAAAGAAATCATTATTGGGCAATCAATGCTTTAGTTTAAATTTTAATATTTATGTTGGTTTAATATTTCAACAAAATTGCATTTAACTATAGCAAAACGCAATTTGATGATTCCAACATTTCACAATCAGAGTGTGACGGCCGTACGAAAATTTTTGCTATTGAGTGTATATCACACAAAAGAAAAAACTATAACATGTAAACAACACCTTATATGGTAATATCGTTTGCCAATTTTTGTTTGTTGCAAAAAATTCTATTTTTAAACACTTGAGTTGGTGTCAGCATAATTTCATTCATGTGTAAAGCTTTTACTCGTTCTCATTCCCACCCATGTTGTCAGCCATTAACATTGGCTTACTTTGTTCTACTCATAGTTAGATGTAGTATTTTTTTTTTACATAGGGAATTAAATGAATGTATGAGTGTTGGTTACACATATGAAGGATTGCGAATTTTTTGCAAACAACAAACTGGTTTGTTGATAGATTTTTTGTGTGCAAAAAATTAAAAAAGTCTTGAATAATTGGTTGTTGGTTGTTGGAGTTGAAATTTGATAGCAGAAAGAAAAGGTTGAGGAAAAACCTCTAAAAATTCAGTTTAAGAAAAAATTAAGTTTAAGAAAATTTTAGTTCAAGAAATTAAAGTGAAAGTTTAAAAAAAATTAAGATAAAAAAAATATTTTAAGACTTAAGAAATTAAAATTAATTAAAGAAATTTAAAATCTAAAGACAAAATTAAAGCACCTAGAAAACATTTATAAAACAAATAAAAAAAAAAACCCATTATATTTTGTAAACCAAAATTTCTAAAGAATACATTTCATAAAACAAATCTACATAAGAAAAAATAAATGTAAAACAAAACATTTGTGAACTTAACAGTTATTAACCAATTCTACTTAAAATATTTGAAAATTAATTATATTGTTAAACTAGACAGTTATTAAAAAAAAAAAACTACACAGTGGAAAACATTTACAAAGCACCTAAAACATTTGTAAAACACAATTTGTAAACCAAAATCCTGGTACAAAAATCGTGTTTCTGCTAAAAATAAAGTTAGAAAAATAGGAACAAGAAAATAAGATTTCAAGTGTTAAACAAAAAAATATTAAGAGAACATTAAACAAAATTTTTTAGAAAATCTATTAGACTGCCGATGTCCTCAACCAAATACAACAACATATATGAACAAAAACTTACAATAAGCCCAACAGTAAGAGGAACTTTATCAAAACAACAATAAAATAAACATCATGGAGATACGGTCAACATAAACAAGGTGAACATAGTTTAAACTTAGACATCCTATGTTTCGTACAGGACAGTTCAGTTGGTAAACATCAAATATTTCGTATATTATCATAATATTAATAACTAGTTTATATTAAATTATAAAGGTAAATTTGTACTAAAACTAATATTTTTCTAAGAAAATAAAAGTGTTCTAACTAAATTTGTCTAGCTATAAAATTTAAATTAAATATAAAATTTGTTAGATATAAAAATTTGCTAAATTTAAAAATTTTCTTAAGAATAAAATTTTACTACATATAAAATTTGTCAAAATAAAAAATTTTTACTAAAAAAAAAAAGAAACATATTTAAGTATAAAATTAAACTAAATAAAAAATTTGTCTAGATATGAAATTGTCTACAATTTAAATTTTCCTAAATTTAAAAATTATCCTAAAATTGAATTTTTCTAATTCTAAAATTTTTAATTATAAAATTCAAACTAAAATTTTTCTAATGCTAAAATTAAGCTAAAATTAAATAGTTCTAAAATTCAATTGTGCTAAAATTAAATAGTGCTAAAATTCAATTGCGCTAAAATTAAATAGTGCTAAAATTCAAAATGCTAAAATCAAAATTTTGTAAAAACAAAAAATTTAAAATTTTGCTAAAATTAAAATTTGCTCTCAAGGAAAATTTTTTTTTGTAAAATTAAACTTTTCCTTAATTTTTCTAATTATTATAAAATTAATTTAAAAATTAAAAAAATCTTAAACGGAAGGTTAAATAGAAGAGTTTTTATATAACCCAATGTAGAAAACCAAAACCCAACCAATTCTTTTTATTTATGTGGGTTCCTCTCCGATTTAGATGGAAATTGAGTAACATGGTAGGGAGGGCAAAAGGGGCATACCACCTCGTCCCCAATCCCCGAGTAAGTATGGCCATCCCTCCTATAGCGACCGTTTTTTTTCAGTTTTTTTAAAATCGCACGTGAAATACTGTAGTGCGGTTTCCCTGGGCCTGAGCAAGACCCAACCCATCCGGCGAGCTAGGCCCCCTCGCAAGCACGTGCGACCAGCAAATGCTCAGGGAAACGGAAGCGGAAGTTCCACCCAAACCGTACCACTACAAGAGCAACGACTCTTTTATATTCACATAGGCCTTGAACAAACATTTCGTCATTACAGGTGTCATTGGCTCGAATTTTTGTTAATGTATTTTTTGATTATTTCTTCGACGTTGTCTATATTTGTGGGGTTTTGTTGGGTATGTGGAAGTACATACGTAACTTACGCGGTTATTCTAGAAAACCACAGATATTACTTCTTAATATTTTATTTATATATTTAACGAAAGTGTTTTGCCATATTTTGGCTTTCGTTGTTAACACGTAACCAAATTAAGTTCGTGTTTCTTGTGGCGCTGAAGCTTACCCGTATTGTGTACCTACGACCATCTGTCAAATTAATTCGCCGCTTGATTTTGTTTATTTTTTAGTGCATTAGTTCAGTGATTTTTTAATTTTAATATTGTGTGTTTTTTTTTTTTGTAATAAATTGGTGAAAACAAATTATATACGAAGACAAGAACCGTACGTTCTGTTGAGGGATAAAAAACATACAAACATACTTTCTAGTATTTATTCTGCCAACAACACCACACAAAACGAAAAAGAATTTTTGCAGTAACCAACGAGTGTGTGTGTTTTTTTCTGTTTACAGCAGTGAGAAAAATAGTAGGTACTTTGTGTTATCATATATATATATATATATATATATATGTTTTTTTTTAACAATTATAAATTGTATATGGTATTTCTGGTGCGTTCGTTTTTTGGAAATATATTTTTGAAATTTTAAAATAATAGAGTGTTTTCATTGGGAGAAATATTGAATAATAAAAATATTCGTTTGATATACAGGATAATTTTCGGTAATTTTGATTTTACTTTCGATGATCGTAATATCAATACTTATTAGTACAGTGGACTAATTTCTGAATATTGTTGCTTAACATAAAATAAATTTGTTTATTTTTTGTCGGATAATTTGGTTTTTTGGGAATCTTAATAAAGGTAAAATGATTTAAATATTTTTTTTTTGTTTTTTGAAAAAATTTGAAAATCTGTTTCTATGTTTAATTTTTATTATTTTTAAGAACACCAGATGACATTGACCTCTCGATTGCTAACTTCGAACAAAATCTCAAACTAGTTGCTCAACATGAACATCTAAAGTAAGTTTTTACACCTAATATAACCACTAGTTCTATTGAGGAATTGCCTCCTGTTACTCCACAGCACGGAGCAGTGCCCCTTCGTTTTGAGATTCGAGAGGTCGAAAAGGCTATTGTTGATGAGATCAGTACTAAAATGCTTTTGAAGTTACCCCGAATAGCATTATTTTTAACGCTGTATTTTAAATTGCTATAATACGCCTTGAACATTTTCCCCCAGAATGGAAAGTTTCTCTCATTACAATGATACCTAAACCAGGTAAAGATCACAAAACGGTCGATTCGTATAGACCAATAAGTTTACTGTCGAACTTCTCAAAATCATTTGAGAGAATTTTGGTTAATATATGTACTTACAATATCCGTAGATAAAAATAATGTCCAGCACATTAATTTGGTTTCAAACGAAAACACAGCACCACTGAGCAAGTTCACAGAATTGTATGTGCCATAAGAAGAGCTTTGAAGAGAAAAAGTACTGCTCTGCACTTTTTATAGACGTCTCGCAAGCCTTCGACCGAATTTGGCACGAGGGACTCCTCTATAAAGTTAAACAGTTATTGCCCCCAACAAACATAAGCTAATGGAAAGCTATATAATTAATAGAAAATTCACTATAAAAGAGAAAAGCTTTGTGAGCCCTCCACAGGCAATTCATGCGGGTGTACCACAAGGTAGTATCCTGCGTCCGCTTCTGTGTATCCTTTACACATCATACATGCTAACAAATGAAAACACACTTACGTCGACATTTGCGGATGATACTGCAATTTTAAGCGTACACGAAAACCCCTCAACAGCATCTCTTCTTTTACAGAGCCATATTGAACAGCTGGAAGATTGGCTAGATATGTGGAAGGTTAAAGTAAATGAACAAAAGTGTATCCACGTAACTTTTACCCTAAGAAGGGAGACTTTCCCTCAAATTCGAATTAGCAACCATCCTATACCTCAAGATTCGTCTGATAAATATCTCCGACTATATCTTGATTGCCGGCTTACCTGGAAAAACCATATAGACGCTAAATTAACACAAAGAAAATTGAAATTAGTCCAATCACATGGCTAACTGGCAGGAACTCAAAGTTAAGTCTCGATTGTAAGCTCTGGATTTATAACTCGATTTTCTATCGCTATCGTTTTCAGTTATGGGGAACAGCCTCAGCTTCAAACACAGAAAGAATACAAAGATGCCAAAACAAGATTTTAAGAAAAATTACAGGCGCACCATGGTACGTAAGAAACTCACATTGGCACAGAGACTTAAATGTGTCTCTAGTAAAATGCGAAATCACTAGATATAGTGCAAACTATTTGGAAAAGCCAGAGTCTCACCCGAATCCTCTAATACGTAACTTAATCAGTAATCGTATCCACCAACGCTTAAGAAGAAGGGAGACTGCTGATCTCATAGGATGAAAAATGGATTGATATACAAACAATTTTTTTTTCATTAGATTACAAATGATATAGAATAAATGAAATTTTGTCCGGCACTGGCTGGATTTAATATTTAAGTTTTAGTTTTAAGATTTGAATAACTTATTGTTAGTTCACAAACCCATGCGAAGATCCAATAAATAAAGAAGAATTAAAAAAAAATTTATGTTTTAAATAAATTCTTCGTCGGAAAGATGCCAAAGTTTGACAAATTAATCAAATTTGAGACTTTTTTTTGAGAATGAGTATAATGATATGCCACAGCAAAGCCACACGTCGTTTACTATCGACCTTCAGAAGGAAGAATTTAAAGTTCTTTGGGAGAAAGTAAGACTTCCTTATGAAGATTTTGCGACAGCTGGTAATACAAAAGACTGTAAGGAGGATTGTGATTTAGGGAACCATTATTAAAAAAAAGTAGGTTAGCCTATATATATTTCGCTGCGCAAATGGGTGAGCTTTCGCAAAGCTTTGTCAATAGGCCGATACTTTCTTCGACTCATGGTGGGACAAATTCAGTAGGGATTCCAACTTATTTCGAAAGCCAGATGCATATTCATCACACGAAGCTTCCGCCTTGTACTACAGAGGTATTTCATGATGATTATCAGACTTGGCCTTCGTTTCTTGTCATGTTCACTGCGGTTTATATAAATGGTACCTATTTAACTTCAGTCAAAAAGTTATTTTATCTGCATCAAAATAGTCGGAATGAAGCTTTGGAGATTGTGAAAAAATCACCTCTCACTAATCAGGGTTTCGAATGTGCTTGGGCCAATTTAAAGGATAGGTACGAGAATAATCGCATTTTGGTCAATAGCCAACTAAGAGTCCTATTTAACCACGTGGCTGTCAAATAAGAGTCTGCGGACGGAATAAAACGGTTACAAAGAGGTATTAATTTACATGAAATTGATATCTCTAATTGGAATCCAATTCTAGTTTATCTTTGTTCATTACCTGAATTTACGTTGCCTTCATGAGAACAGACAGTCGGCATCAGAACTGAGATTCCTAAATGGAAAGATTTGGTCACTTTCTTGACTTCTCGGTTCCAGTCATTGGAAACTGTTGGGAGTATATGTCAGTCAGGTAACAATACCCATTTAAAGAATAATTCATTTTTGAGAAAGAGGGTTAGAACTTATAAGGCAAACGTTGTGGGAAGATCGTGCCCATTTTGCTCAAAGCACCATTTCTTAAGGACTTGTCCGAAATTTTTGGAACTGACTCCGACCGAAAGATAAGTAGTGGTTAAAATTGTTGCATAAATTGTTTTAGTAATGGCCATCAAATAAATTCATATCCAAGAAATTTCTGCTGCTTAACATGTAAGCTTAAGCACCATACGTTGTTGCAGAGGGAAGTGTCTGGATCTTCTCCTTCTAATAATTATGCTGACGGACCAGGTACAAGTACTGCGACTGCACCGACTATAAGTGTTTAATACTTTTGCTACTGCCTCAAAGCATATACTTATATGGACTGCTCTTGTTAGTATCGTGCACCGGGGAGGCGTTTATAAAGCATGGGCGCTTAGTGATTCGGGATCTCAGGTTACTTTTATTTCGGAGAGGTTGCAAAGACAATTTAATTTGCCAGTCAAGAGAATAAATGCCACAATGAAACTATCGCAGGTACTGCCCAAAGGTAATGTTAATTTAATAGCCAATTTAAACTTGCTATGAACGATTTGGTTTTGTCCAAATTGATGGGAACGTTGCCTAATGAGCCGCTAGATATTTCTGGCTCAAATTCGTTACTAGATATCGAGTTAGCTGATCCGGACTTTGCAAAGATTCAAGTGGATATATTACTTGGAGGTGATGTTTATTCTTAAATAATGCTAGATGGGGTTAAAAGCAATATTTTAGGCAAATTAATGGCCCAAGAGACAATATTTGGTTGGATCTTGTCCGTTCCCTTATCTGAAAACCACAATAAACCTCCTCCTTCGTGTGCGTCCTGTTACGCGAAAGTTGGACGTAACAAAAGACGTTATCGAAAATTTTCGAAATGAAATACGGAGATTGGTTATCATACGTGAAGGCTACCTGCCGAGTGCTAAAATTCTACTTCGGTAAAGATGATCAATTTCGGGTGGTAGAGTCAAAGACAAAGCGTGGCTTATTACTAGGCCAGTTGTGAAGGTTGTGGTTCTTCCAACTTATTAGCTTGCTTTATTTTTATTACAATAATTTTGTTGAAATTTTATTCCATTGCACTTGCAATACTTTCGTCAAAACTATGCCAATGATGATCCTTTTAGAAGAATTTGTTGTGATTTTAAATATATAATCTTCAATCTAGTTATTGTAATATATTTTTATATTATAGTCTGTAAGGTATTATACCATTGACTGTTGAAATAAATAAAAAGGTGAAAAAGGTGTATATTATCACGATCCTACTAAGAAGTCTTCGGAATCCCGCCATACCCAAGGCCAAATGATTTGCCGCAGTCTTCGTCTACCCGCCCAATGAGCAAAGCACTCATTTTGTCCCAAAGCTCACCAGGGGACACTATTTCGTTGGTGATATGGGATGCGAGAATTGCGATTTGTTTCTGTAGTTCCTAGGGAATTGGGGAACTTCAATCAGCACGCACAGTCACGAAAAGACAGCCGCAGAACGCATGGAGTCGTTTCATTGCCGATCTACAACATCAGGCAGACGATAATGTTGAAGCTGGCAGCTATTATCAATATTGTGTCGAAGGAACGGTACTTTTTAGAACGAGACCTCGGTTTGCTCGATAGTCTCGAGGCAGGGGTTTGGTTAATTTCTGTGGCAACTATGGTAGCAGTGAGAGGATTGAACGGCTGGTAGCTTAGTTGCGGATTTGGTTTGCTGCTGGTGTTTGAAATAAATTTTTTTTGTTTTAGTAATTTAATTTTTAGAATATAATTGATTCAATGGATTTGTTACTTTTTAAATTTGAATGTTTGGAGTTTTTGGTTTTTCTCTTTGATTGGACTTGGGTCGAAAGTTTTTGTTCCAGTACTTCAAGGCGGCCGGGATGTTCAAGTTCGGATGGTCACTGTTTAAGCACAAATGCTTAATTTTTGTACATATTTTCATATTTGTACCACGGTTAAATATTAACCCCCTTTTGGGTTAATAACTAGTTGGAATCTATTTAACTCCACTTTTTAACATCTTTGTTAGGAGTTTTTACACAGATTCTAACAAGTAAAACCGTTAACGGTACCCTTAAACATTGTTTGTCATCCTCTTACATATTTAACTACTATTAGCTAGTCTCTTTTTGGCTGTACGACGAAACACTGTGAATTGTGACGTCGACACAAACCTAACTTCGTGTTTTATCACTTTTTACGAAAGGAAATATTTAAAGGAAAAATAAATACAATTTGAGAACTTTAATTGATTGAAAAATTTATGTTTTTTATTTATATATTTTCGCATTTGACGGCAAACAGTCACCCTAATGCTTATTTTGAAGCTGACACCTAAAGGACTCCACCTTCATTATATATTACTTTTTAATATTTTATTTCAATATTTAACGAAATAATTTTGCCGTATTTTGGCTTTCGTTGTTAATTCGTAACCAAATTGAGTTCGTTTTTCTTGTCGCGCTTGGCCGTAATTTCGCGATATAATTTATAAGAAAAATTGTTTTGTAATTTCCAAATTTCAAATTTGATGGAAAAAATCATCCAAATCAAATCAAAAATCTTTTGATTTTTTTACGTAACGAATTTTTCCTACCAGTCGATTCAAGGTTGCTAATCATCCCTTTTGGTTGTAGCACAAGAAAATTCATTTGGATTTTTTTAATTAGTGATGATGTATTAAGTCCAAAGAAAGATTCCACGTGCATTACAATATTATAGTATAACATTCACGGTCTATAGGATAAATTGTTTCATAGTGAGATCTTCAAATATATTGATACTTACGATGTTGTAATATTACTAGAAACCCGCTTAATATAAGACAAAATTAAAAACTTTGAAACCCGAAAAAATAATTTCGAAAGCGGCATTGTATGCCGTTAAAAACAGCATTTCTCAGTCCGCTTTACATCTTGATTTAGTGAAATTGATAGTGTTAATATAATTAAATTACAATCAAGACAAGAAACTATTTCAATTATACCACTATACCTAAGAAATTATAATTATAATTATAATTATAATTTGAAATTATAATTGGTGGATTACAACAAAAAAAAAAAACAATGCTATATTATGCAGCTTGTTTAAATAGAAAATCTGAAGATAAAATGGTAAATAGAAGTGGTAGACAGTGCATGGACTTTTGTAATAATTATGTCCTTGTAATATTAATTAGTGTAACTAATGGTGATACAAGTACAAATTGTACGTTCATTAATAACGTCAGCCAATCAGTTAACGATGTGTGCGCAATACCAACAGAGCTTAAGTGTGTTACAAAACTTCTTGACTGTGTCAAAAATAATGTAATTTTTTGCAAAAGATAAAATGGGTGGAGAGAAATATAGGAATATATCAAGAAAAGTACAGCAGCATTTAGAATCAATGAAAAAACAAACAGTAGAAATTGGTTTGAAAGATATAAGTGATATAATACGAAGCTCTTCGCGTAGTTTTGGATATAATTCAAGCTATAAATCAACAACTTTTAAAGAAAAATGGTTTGATAAAACATGTCTATAAGCTAGAGATGAGTCTTTCAAATATCTCAACTCATTCAGAAGTACAAGAGATGAAATGGGAAAACAACAATATATCTGTGCAATCCGAAGATACAAAAATATATGCGAGGAAACGAAGTTGTTATATTACAAGAATTTAGAGCACAAAATACACAAAATAACTAATAGTACGGAATAGTGGAGCATTGCTAAAGAGAAAAGGAGTGAAACTAAACTAAATATAGATGCCCAAATTTTTAGAACCGACTTCAATAACTTGCTAAATCCACCTCAAATATCAAGTTACATTTATTACACCGCTAGATGGAACATTCGGACTTGGATGCTGAAATAACATACGAAGTTATGAAAGTAATATCAAAAACAAAATGTAATAAATCACCTGGCATAAATAGAATTCCCTATGAATATTTAAAAATTGCACCATTAAACTTGTTACAAGGATTAACTAGGGCATATAACTAAATAATTATCGAGGTATTTCATGCATGAATTGTCGCACTGAAATTATGATGAGTACATTGAATGAAATATTGTTTGCTTGGGTTGAAAAAAATAATGTATTATCAGAATATAGTCATGTTTCGGGAAAAGATTTCCACAAGAAATTTCTCTAATGCGGGCTTTCAAGGTCATCAATTTTTTACATGTAAATAAAACACTATTTATTTCATTTTTAATTATCCAACGTTTCGTTGCTGATTTTAAAGCATCTTCATGGATGAATTTTTATTAAATCTGACAATTAAAAAGAAACAAAAAAGACAAATAATAAAATTATGACAATGACAAATATACAAAATAAACATCTCAATCAATGATGCTATCATTAGAACAATTAAACTCACATATAATGTGTCTTTGTAAATTTTTTACATTTCTTTTTTATACAAAAAGACACAATGAAAACACTTATTCAATTAATTAATGATAATGTAAAATATATAAAAGAATATAAAGTCTCACAGTTTGTTATGTTTGCTTTAGCGTTAAGATCACACAGACTTATTGTTTATTAAGCTAAAAAGATAACTTTAGAAGCGTGCAGACGGAAAGTTACTGTGAAGAAAAATTTAATAAAAAAAAAAAAAAATATATATACAACATAAAACTTAAAATCAGTGCTGTGTACTGTGTAGACAAGGAAAATATATTCGGGTACAATTGTGCTGGATTTTTTTTCCAAAGGGAGACGAATTGTCATAAAATACAGCTTACAATTAAAGGACGATAAATAAAAAGTCAGTGCCAAAAAGTTAGTAAAGTGCTATACAAATAAAATATATTTATTTATTAATTTATTAATTTATTTATTGATATCCTGTACAACAAGACCAAGTCTTTTAATTATAGTACAGGATTATATGTGGATAAGGGATCAACAATCTCAAAAATTTTATATGTATAGTAGTAATAATAATAAAGTTTATATAAAAAGTAAGTATAATTATTTACGAACAGAAATAGCATAGATACAAAAAATATAAAAATAAAAAAATAAAAAAAATAAAAATAAAAAATAAAAAATTACATATATGTATCACATAATCTATGGAAAATGGTTAAGTGAAAAAATTAAACAAAAAAGTTTTAAAATGCATTGCATTGCTATTAAGCTGTTGTTCATGTGGAATTGTATTCCAAAGACGAGCGGCATGGATAAAGAACTGCCATTCCGAAACTAAATGTCGATGTCTTGGTATGATGATTAGTTTGCCCCTATTCGATCTTGCAAACTGAATTTTGGCATACATATATTGCGGGTTTTTTGTATAAATAACTTTATGTATGAGTATTAGTACCCTTATCTTAAGTAAGTTTTCAAAAGATACTCCATATAAGCTTTTTGCGAAAGCAGACACATGGTCGTATTTTCTTAACCCGTAAACATACCTAATGATGTTATTGTATTAAACATCAAGCTTATTTCTGCTTATAGAGTCGCAACTAGAAAAGAGTTCACAACCATAGGTAAGTCCCGGAATAAGATAGGTCTTTGCCAGAAGTATCCTGACTCTTAAAGGTGTAAATACCTGCGTTGCCCAAAGCGTTCTTAATTTCACATAAGTTTGACATACAAGTGAATTTATATGATCAGACCAGGTTAAATTTTTGTTGAAGACTAATCCAAGATTTTTCGCTGATTGTACAATTTCAATTTTCTGACCATTTATAAGGATTTCAGCTTCGATATGCGGGGTTATGGTTCCTTTGTGTATCACCAAACATTTTGATTTTTTAGGATTCAGACATAAGCCATTAGCAGTAGCCCAACGATATATGGTGTCCAGATCTTGGTTGAGTTTTCCCACGCTTGCGTTGATTGAATTAACTGAGCCACTTAGGTACAACTGTACATCATCCGCATACATATGTACGCTGGAATGGGATATTTGTTGCGGCAAGTCATTTGCATATATGGAGAACAAAAGTGGTCCCAATATTGATCCTTGTGGTACACCTCTCATAAGTGACACCGGATTCGATGATGTATTGTTAATGAACACTGATTGAGTATGGTTTGTAAAGTATGATGAAATTAAATGTGTTGATGTTGGCGCAAAATTGAAAAAACGGTTCAGCTTCATACATAGTGTGGAGTGGTTTACAGTATCGAAGGCTTTTGAATGATCAAGAAGCACCAAAAAGGTTACTTTTCCGCAGTCTAACTCACGTCTTATATTTTCTGACACATCAGCCAAGGCAGTCACACAGCTATGATTGGGACGGAAACCGGATTGCATATCACTAATAAGACAATTTCTGTGTACGTATGCGCTCATTTGTGAGTGCAGAAGCTTTTCTAGAACTTTTGAAAGGAAGCATAGTATCGCAATCGGACGATATTCTGTAGTAGACTTTGGAAGTGGAATAACTTTTGCGTGCTTCCATTTCATTGGAAAGCAGCTTGATGTAATGATGGTGTTGAAAAAATGAGTAAAAATGGTAAAAGAGATGGTAACAAAATTTTAACGAATTTTGGGTGTATGTTATCAAATCCAATAGCGTTGGACTTAACTGTCAAGAAGCTAGTAAGAACCTCAGATTGGCTGATGCAAGAAAACTCGAACATATTGTCTTCGGAAAAGGAGTTGCTACTGTTGACAAATGTATTGTTGTTGTAGAAGTGGTTATTTGTTGGTATTGTTGGTATATCCGTAAAAATCCTATTGAGTTCATTAGCATCAATAGGGCAATTATTATTCTTTTCAACATTACCAATTCCTATTTCTCGAATAGTCTTCCAAGTTTGTTTAGAATCAATAGCGGAAATAAATCGTCTTGAGAAAAAAACAGATTTTGCATTTCTTATTTGAGTATTAACGTCTTTTCTAGCAGAACGAAACTCAGCCTTAAGTTGTAATGTTCTAAAACGTTTCCACCTGGAATAAGCTAAATCCCTACGTTCAATTGATTGTCGAATACTGGAGGTGAACCAAGGTTTATTTCTCGCCGTAATTATTTTTGTTTTCAAAGGGACAGTTTCATCATATAATTGTAGTACATTGTCTTCTAGAAAAGACAATTGTTCGTCAACCGAGGTCATAAAGTAAATGCTACTCCAATTGATTTGTGAGAGATTTGCATACAATACGTTGTAATTCAAGTTATTAAAATCTCGAAAAGAGTAATACTGATCCTCACGTTGAAGAATAAATTCATATGTTGTAAAGATTAAATCGTGTTTAGAGAAGCACGATGCAGAAATGTGGTCGTATAGATTGACTTTTGACATGTCTCCTACGTATATATGATCGAGTAGTGTACTGCATGTGTTTGTGTAGTGTGTGGGAATAGTTGTATTTATTGGAGTAAGTCCTAGAGATGCCATATTATCCTTAAGAGATGATTCCACAAGAATGTTAGAGTTAAAATCACCTAAAATTGCAACATCATTGTATGGCATGGTAAATGTCTTTAGCGTTGTAATGAAGTTAGATGAATCAATTCGTTTATTAGGCCTATAAGCACAGCCAACCAACATTTTTTTACCAAATGATGATATCTCGACAAATATGTACTCAACTTTATCATTTTCTTCTGCTTTACAGCGATATTTGCAAGTTATATTGTTTTTAATATAAATGGCTGCTCCACCTCCGCCTCCTGATTTTCTGTTAAATTTGAACACTCTATACCCGCTTAAACATATAAGACTATCCGGCAATGAGTCAGAAAGCCAAGTTTCAGTGACACAAACTATATCAACATTAGAGTTTTCGAAAATAAGTCTGAATTCATCAATTTTATTCAATAAGCTCTGTGCATTAATGTGGACGATTTTTAGGCCTTCCTTCTGGTTGGCAAGAATTTTTACCATACTAATCGCAACATCTTTGGAACTTCCACTAAAGCTAGCAAAGTTGGACAATATAATGGCGTTTTAAATATAAATTAGCACTAAAAGAAACGCAATGTTTAGTGTTTGTATTACAAAGTTTTGAATTGATTTTAAGTTTTAAGAAGAAATCGAAAATAAATTTAAATATAAATTTAGTAAAATATGTAGTGTTTAATGAATAATAATAAAAATAAACATTTAAAAATTCCTCACAGAGTATGATTAACGATTTAGTTAGCGGCATTATCAGGCAGTATGTTATTAGCATCACAGCGCAAATGATCTCCCTCATTAAGAAAAAAACGGTTTAGTATATCCAATTGTTCGATGCAAATAGGCTCATCCGTACTCAAGCGTTTTACATATACAAGACCACGGAAAGAATACGCAGAGTGTAAAAGATTTTTCTTCTTTAGAAGAACTGCTTCGCGTAAGATTTTATAATTTCCATTTGTTAAATTTTCATGTACATAAAAATATTTATTTTTTCCATCTGGCTCAAAACCAAGAAGAGTTAGCATTAAATTTGTTCGATTTTCTCTCTTGTAGACATTTAAAGACTTCAGTAAAAAGTTTTTGTCGTATGGTGAAGTCAATTTAACAATAATGACGGCATCAGGAGAATTATCTTTATTTTTGTTGTTTCTGTTTTGTAGGCGATATATAGATTGTAAAGGCGGTGTGGAAATATTTATAGTTTTGCAGACAGTATCAAAAATATTATATAGGTTTTCATCAGCATCATAGGGAACTCCATTAATACACAGGTCATTAGCAACAACAGAATTCGAATGTTTTATGCATTGTATTTTCAATTGTTTAATTTCTTTTTTCAATTCTATTATTTCGCCCGACACTGTTTCGAGTTTAGAGACACGTTCAGTGACATTTAACTCTTCTCTTAACTCGCAAAATCTCTTATCAATTTCATTTATTAGACGATTTTCAGCATCCCTAATTGACGATTGTATTTTTTCAGCAATACGATGTTCGCCTTCTCTTAGAAGTGTGCAGAATTGAGAGATTTGTTCATTAACACACTCAGTTTGCTTAGCCATTTTTTTATCAAGCCATTGCCATACACGCGTGGCTGAATCATTTTCACATATTATGGGAAATTCTATGCTGCCCAAATCAGCTTCAGTTGCAGATCTCTTAGCAGAGCTACGTGTACTCATCATGTTATATTTTGTTTTGTTTTTGTTATTGTTGACAAAGAATAAAGAATAAATTTGGTGTCTCTCAGTTTTTGTTACTGTGTTTTATTTGTTTCACAATATTTTCTTGTTTATGTTATTGGTGATGATTTTAATATGTTCTATTTGCTTTGAAATTTAACTTTTAATTTGTTATTATTTTGTATATTGTGTTGTTATTTTAAGTATTTAATATACACAGCTTGTTCACTATGTTATATTTTGTTTTGTTTTTGTTGTTGTTGACAAAGAATAAATTTGGTGTCTCTCAGTTTTTGTTACTGTGTTTTGTTTGTTTCACAATATTTTCTTGTTTATGTTATTGGTGATGATTTTAATATGTTCTATTTGCTTTGAAATTTAACTTTTAATTTGTTATTATTTTGTATATTTTGTTATTTTAAGTATTTAATATACACAGCTTGTTCACTATCTGATAACTAATTGATTCAGATACTTTATAAGATTAAAATAGTTTTTTATTATTGAAAAATTGACTACAATCAGAGCACGGTTAAAACACGTCTATCTTCTGCTGAGCTATAAAAAAACATATAAACCCATAAATTTTTATTACTTTAAACATTTGGTAAACTCCTTCGGAAATTTTTGAAGCAGAAGGTGGAACTTTTTTTGTAAGTTCATTTTACTTACAAATTATAACAGTTTTTAATTCCCAAATTTAATAAATTCCCAACTTTGTTAATTATACCAACTTCCCCATTTGCACATAAAGTTAATTGGTACAATTCCCAAATTTATAAATTACTTCCCCATTTGCAAATAAATTCCCAAAAATACCAACATACCGGTTATTTATTGCCACTCAATTATTCATTCAACCCTGACATCTGAACAAGTGTGACCGCATGTGCGGCGGCTTATAAGAAAAAGAAAACGTCACTTGTGCTTTTGTAAAAACACACAGATTAATAAAAGCTGATTGTATTTACTACAAATTATCCATATCGAAAAACCGAAAAATAGTCGTGTGTACAGCTGTGAAAATTTGTGTTGGTGAAAATTATACTAAAAATAAAAATAAAGAATTACAAATTTTCTTAAAATCTTTTAATTGAACTGGTTTGTGGATAGGGTCGTAACATGAGGACAACAATAAAAGTGTTTGAAATAAAGTATATTAAAAGTATTCATTGTGACAGAAACGAAATTTGTTCGAGAAAGTGAAGATACAAAAGTGTAAAGCAGCAACCGAAACGCATCCCTCGGAGCAGCAAACCAGTTACTAAGTGTTAAATACTAGTACCAAAGGGACATTAATCGTTTATTAAAACGATATTTATTTTATTATTTATCATCGTCATTGCATCTTTAAAGGACTGTTAGAGAATCATTTTAAATTGGACAGCTATTTACCCTTCATCGGTGCCCAACGAGATCATTACCCCACATCGAAAAACAAATTTGTACACAATTTTATATAATTAAATATATACGGAAATATATTTTCTTCAGCTACAAGTGGCAAGCGAAGGCTGCGTAACAGAACCAACAATTTATACAAAATTTCTTCAGAATCGTCTTTAAATTGGACAGCTATTTTGCTTTCATCGGTGCTCAACGAGATCAATACCCTACTTTCAAAAACAAATTTGTGACCAATTTTTATATAATTAAATATATAAGGAAATATATTTTCTTCAGCTACAAGTGGCGACCGAAGGCTACGTAACATAATCAACAATTTATACAAAATTTCTTCAGAATCGTCTTTAAATTGGACAGCTATTTTCCCTTCATCGGTGCTCAACGAGATCATTACCCCACATCGAAAAACAAATTTGTACACAATTTTATATAATTAAATATATACGGAAATATATTTTCTTCAGCTACAAGTAGCAAGCGAAGGCTGCGTAACAGAACCAACAATTTATACAAAATTTCTTCAGAATCGTCTTTAAATTGGACAGCTATTTTCCTTTCATCGGTGCTTAACGAGATCAATACCCTACTTTCAAAAACAAATTTGTACACAATTTTTATATAATTAAATATATAAGGATATAAGGATATATATACGAGATCGTAAGTTATAAAAAATAATATTTTAAATAAACAAATATACACTTTTACTAATAATTTCACAAACTCACAAATAAAACCATACAACAAATTTAAAATTGAAACTACATTCGAAACCACATTTGTACGATATTTTTTATATAATTAATAAAATCCAAGAATACCCTACATTCGAATACCCTACATTCGAGAAAATATTTTTTATATAATTAATAAGAATACCCTACATTCAAGAAAATATTTTTTATATAATTAATAAAATCTAAGAATACCCTACATTCGAATACCCTACATTCGAGAAAATATTTTTTATATAATTAATAAATCTAAGAATACCCTACATTCAAGAAAATATTTTTTATATAATTAATAAAATCTAAGAATACCCTACATTCAAGAAAAATAATTTTTATATAATTAATAAAATCCAAGAATACCCTACATTCGAATACCCTACATTCGAGAAAATATTTTTTATATAATTAATAAATCTAAGAATACCCTACATTCAAGAAAATATTTTTTATATAATTAATAAAATCTAAGAATACCCTACATTCAAGAAAATATTTTTTTTTATATAATTAATAAAATCCAAGAATATCCTACATTCTAGAAAATATTTTACATAATTAATAAAACCCAAGAATACCCTACATTCGAATACCCTACATTCGAGAAAATATTTTTTATATAATTAATAAAATCTAAGAATACCCTACATTCGAGAAAATATTTTTTATATAATTAATAAAATCTAAGAATACCCTACATTCAAGAAAATATTTTTTTTTATATAATTAATAAAATCCAAGAATATCCTACATTCTAGAAAATATTTTACATAATTAATAAAACCCAAGAATACCCTACATTCGAATACCCTACATTCGAGAAAATATTTTTTATATAATTAATAAAATCTAAGAATACCCTACATTCGAGAAAATATTTTTTATATAATTAATAAAATCTAAGAATACCCTACATTCAAGAAAATATTTTTTTTTATATAATTAATAAAATCCAAGAATATCCTACATTCAAGAAAATATTTTACATAATTAATAAAACCCAAGAATATCCTACATTCGAATACCCTACATTCGAGAAAATATTTTTTATATAATTAACAAATCTAAGAATACCCTACATTCAAGAAAATATTTTTTATATAATTAATAAAATCTAAGAATACCCTACATTCGAATACCCTACATTCGAGAAAATATTTTTTATATAATTAATAAATCTAAGAATACCCTACATTCAAGAAAATATTTTTTATATAATTAATAAAATCTAAGAATACCCTACATTCAAGAAAAATAATTTTTATATAATTAATAAAATCCAAGAATACCCTACATTCGAATACCCTACATTCGAGAAAATATTTTTTATATAATTAATAAATCTAAGAATACCCTACATTCAAGAAAATATTTTTTATATAATTAATAAAATCTAAGAATACCCTACATTCAAGAAAATATTTTTTTTTATATAATTAATAAAATCCAAGAATATCCTACATTCTAGAAAATATTTTACATAATTAATAAAACCCAAGAATACCCTACATTCGAATACCCTACATTCGAGAAAATATTTTTTATATAATTAATAAAATCTAAGAATACCCTACATTCGAGAAAATATTTTTTATATAATTAATAAATTCTAAGAATACCCTACATTCAAGAAAATATTTTTTATATAATTAATAAAATCCAAGAATATCCTACATTCTAGAAAATATTTTACATAATTAATAAAACCCAAGAATACCCTACATTCGAATACCCTACATTCGAGAAAATATTTTTTATATAATTAATAAAATCTAAGAATACCCTACATTCGAGAAAATATTTTTTATATAATTAATAAATTCCAAGAATACCCTACATTCAAGAAAATATTTTATATAATTAATAAAACCCAAGAATCAAAGAATACCCTACCTTCGGAATCAAAATTTTTACAACGGGTTTGATACAAATAATAACATTCACGGATACCCTACATTCAAAATAAATTTTTGCAACATTTTGTAATCCAAAGACACATTCATCCAATATATTTTGTATAATAAATACAAAAATTTACATAATTTCCAAATACACTCATACCCAAAACCCATAATCCCATATTTACACGAATTTCTCTAAAATAAAAAACATTATCGCACATCCCATAATTACATTCATAATGTCATAAAAGTTTTAAGACAATTTCTTATATTATCCCCACAATGGTTGACCAATTCATTTTCGATTCTGATGATTTGGTCACGTTCTGTTCGGAGTTCGACCAAACACCTATTGAAGAACTGACAGACTCTTTATTGGAAGTGACTCTGCAGGATCTTGATAATCGATGGGTTAACTCCCAAAAATCTTACAGAGACCTCTGTAACATCAGAGACGAAGAAGTTGATAAGGGGTTCATAGATTCAGCCCGAGGGAAATTCGCAGAATGCACTAGGTCATTTCACAGGTGCAAGGCTAAGATTATAGATCTGCAAAAATCAATTGTCATTCCCCAAACTTCTGCGTCACTCAACTTAAGCCGCGATCCAACTGCTTTGGATCAGGGTTTCGACTGCATCAAAGTTCCCCCTTGTGATACAGAGTTATTTTATGGCGGTTATGAGGAATGGCCAGCGTTTCGTGACATGTTCACAGCCTTATATATTAATCAGCATAGAATGTCTCCCGTACAGAAGCTATATTATTTAAGGCTGAAATTTAAGGGTCAGGCAGCCAGTATAGTAAAAAGTACAAATTATGTTCGGAAAATTTTGAACTTGCATGGGAAGCCCTTAAGCATCGTTATGAGAATAGGCGAATTCTGGTTGATAACCAATTAAAAATACTACTTAATCTCAAACAGATCACATCTGAAAGTAGCGAGTCCCTTCAGGTAATTCAATCAACTATTAATGATTCATTATCTGCCCTAAAGTCTCAAAATATCCCAATCGACGATTGGGATCCCATAATAGTATATTTATGCTCAACAAAACTACCACACGAAACCCTGTCGCTGTGGGAACAATCCCTTACATCACATAAGGAACGTCCAAAATGGTCCGAAATGAATTCATTTTTATCGAATAGATACGAAGTGGTTGAACGTCTCAATAGCATTCAAGGAGTTAAAACCACTTACCGTAAAAAACCGGACGCAGAGACGAACACCTTCAACACTGAAAGTGTATCCCAATATTCCTGCAAATTATGTACACAATCGCATCCCCTAAAAAACTGCCCACAATTCAGAAACCTTGATCCACGATCACGAAATGAGTTTGTCTCAAAGAACAATATTTGTCTCCACTTACGAAGAAATTGTTCAAGCAAATACACCTGCAGCTACTGTAAAAGGAATCACCACTCCCTTTTACATTTTCCAAGCTCAAATTCTCCGGCCCAAAAAGAACAATCTCGCGATAAATATAACCCGTCGGATAACCGGCCAAGTACCACGGCACAAGCCCTGGCATCTGCTCATTTCTCATGTATGAGTAAGCTGTCCTTCGAAAACACGTTGCTCCCCACTGCAATAGTGAATATCGAAAATCAGGGTGAGACATTCAAGGCTCGCGCTTTTCTTGATCAAGGCTCAGAGAAAACTTTTATTTCAAAACGGCTTCAACAACGACTCATGCTCCCCACAGAGTCGAAAAGATTTCAAATTCGTGGTATAGGAGGAAATGTCGTAGGGAACTCTAATTCTTTGTGCACTCTAACATTATTTTCTCCAAAGTTGAAACTTCGTGTAAACGTAGAGGCAATTGTAGTTCCAAGGATCACCCGGTTGATGCCTAGTTTTACCGCTTCCCAAACAATCGTCCCCTTTAATGATATTGAAAAGTTTGATCTCGCTGACACCGAATTTCATTCCCCTGCTTATGTGGACCTGTTACTGGGTAGTTACGTGATTCCAGAACTTTTGCTAGACGGCGTTAAGAAAGTGTGCAGCTCTCTGCTGGCACAATCCACCATATTTGGTTGGATCATAAGTGGGCCTGTCTCTACAGAAACAGTATCTTCATTTTCAATTGAAGCTACTGAAGTCTCTCGAGATCCAATCGGAAAGCAGTTACGGCAGTTTTGGGAGCAAGAGGAAGTATCTCTTGCACGGCCGGCATCAAATGAAGATGAATTCTGCGAGTCACTATACTCGAAAACAACCACCCGTAATTCTGACAGTCGTTATGTTGTAAGACTTCCCTTTAAGTCTTCATTTCCGCATGATTTACCACTCGGCTCATCCCGATCCTAAGCATTATCTCAATACTTGGGTACAGAAAAATCTCTGAAGTGCAAACCAGATTTGGCAGACACTTATAACAAAGTGCTAAATGAGTACCTCGCACTCAGCCATATGAGACTTACTTCTAGTGCTGAGATTTCTTCTCGCGAGACTTATATCTCTTATTATTTGCCTCACCACGCTGTATTTAAACCCGAGAGTCGAAGCACGAAGGTGAGGGTAGTTTTTAATGCCTCAAAGCGTACCACCTCCGGAAATTCTCTCAACGATGTTCTCCATATCGGTCCCACATTGCAAGCCGATTTAATGACTCTGATTCTTAACTGGCGCCTATATAAGTTTGTTTTTAACGGTGATATTGAGAAAATGTATCGCCAAATTCTCGTTCACGACGATGACTCTCAATATCAAAAAATTTTATTTTGCAAAAATCCCAACGGTCCCATACAAGATTATGCATTAAACACGGTCACTTTCGGAGTTAACTGTGCCTCATATTTGGCCATTCGAACACTTATTCAGTTGGCCAACGACTCTGTCGATGACATATTGTCGGGATCTCATGACCTGCAATCCTCTCTCAGCGCTTTGTCTCAAGTAATTGCTGTTCTCAAATCAGCTGGATTCCCTCTTAAGAAAATAACCTCAAATTGCTCCGAAATCTTAGCATCTGTTCCCCAAGATGATATTCTCGATACTGACTTTCTTAAATTCCAAGAGTCCAGTACTACCAAAACTATTGGTATTCAATGGAATGCTCTGTCCGACTGTTTTTCTTATACAGTTGAAGCTCCAGTTCCCGCTGAATCCATTACCAAGAGAAAAATTTTATCCTAAGTCTCTAAACTTTTCGACCCAGCCGGCTGGATCTCTCCAGTAATAATGCAAGCGAAAATCTTATTGCAACAGCTGTGGCTCGAAGGAAATGATTGGGATGAGTGTGTAAAACCCCACACACTAGCCAAATGGAATAATTTTGTTGAAAATTTGAATTGCATCTACCAATTAAAAATATCTCGTTGGGTTAATTTCGCCCGCAGAAGATTGACTCAATTGCACGGTTTTTGCGATGCCTCTGAGAAGGCTTATTGTGCAACTATTTATCCGTATAGTTAATGAAGCCTCTGTTTCATCTCACCTGGGAAAATGGCTCCAATTGAACCAGTTAGCCTCCCCAGATTAGAACTTTGCGGCGCCGTTCTACTTTCCAAACTGGTCAAGAAAATTGTTTTATCCCTACCAATTTACCACTACGACCTCTATCTCTGGTGCGATTCATCTATAGTCTTAGGCTGGTTAGAACAGCCTCCCTGCACGTGGAAAACATATGTAGCCAACCGGACAGCCGAAATAATAAGAAATGTTGGAAACATTTCATGGCGCCACGTACGATCAGCTGACAACCCTGCAGATCTAGGGTCGCGTGGATGCAACCCTCAGGATCTTCTCAACAATCCTCCGTGGTGGCATGGCCCAGTCTGGCTTGTAAAATCCCCCGAAGAATGGCCAAAGTCCATGGCCGCTTACGAAAATGCCCCCGAGGCAAAGAAAATTTAAGTTTTCCACACATTAATAGAAGAAGGTGACATCTTAGACCGCTTCTCAAAATGGGACAGAGCCATTCGAGTCATCGCATATGTTTTACGATTTATCTCTAAAATCTCGAAAACGACAAATCCCGAAACCGGTTTTAAATCACATTCTATCATGCACAATGAATTTCTCAATGCAAAAAATCGTTTAATATCCCTCACACAAAAGAGATACTATCCCAAAGAATATGCATCTCTGCAAGATTCGAAGACGGTATCAAAAAAGAGTTTTATGTATCCCCTAAACCCTTTTTTGGATAATAACGGCATTATCAGAGCCAATGGCAGAATCTCTAACTCTGCTATCTCTTACAATGAGCGACACCCTATCATAATCCCGGTGAAATCAAAGTATTGCGAACTGTTCATTTTATTTACGCATAGTCTCCTTATGCATGCCGAGCATAATTTAATGGTAAGAGCCGTTCGTAATGAGTATTACATTTCAAGACTCAAATCCGCCATTAAAAAATGCATCCGAAATTGTAAAATTTGCGTTATCTATAAACAAAAGATGCAATCTCAAATGATGGCTGTCCTTCCCCTAGATCGAAGCACATATTCTCTCCCATTTTCCATCACTGGATTAGACTTTGCAGGTCCATTTTCAACAAAAACGTCAATTCTCAGAAATGCTCCGTACCACAAAAGCTACGTATGTTTGTTCGTTTGCTTCAGCTCTAAAGCTCTACATCTCGAGCTATGCTCTGATTTAACTTCAGGATCTTTTCAAGCTGCGTTCACCAGATTTGTTGCCCGCCGTGGACTACCTCGAAAATTGATGTCCGATAATGGAACAAATTTCGTCGGTGCTGATCATGCTCTTTCCCATGAGTTCGAGGAGTTTCTCAAAACAGCCTCGAAGGATATAGCTGAAAAATATGTATCTCATGGTTTTCAGTGGTCCTTTATACCCCCTAATGCGCCTCATATGGGCGGCCTATGGGAGTCCGGAGTGAAATCCTTTAAGACACACTTTAGGAAAGTGGCTCAGAATCAGAAGTTCACGTTCGAAGAGTTCACAACCCTTCTGAGCCGAATCGAGTCCGTATTAAATTCTCGACCCCTTTCGCCAATGACGGACGATCCTACCGAACTGTTAGCTCTCACTCCCGGGCATTTCCTAATTGGGGCTCCTCTTGTAGCACCCCCCGAAGTTCCCACGGATTCCAAATCTCTAAGAGACCGTTGGGAAAGATTAAAATCCCTCCATCACCAATTTGCTCAACGGTGGAAAGATGAATATTTAAAGGAACTCCAGCGCAGATACAAATGGCAACATCATGAGGAAAATGTGAAGGTCGGCCAGCTCGTTGTCGTAAAAGACGATCTGCTCCCTCCCCACGAATGGAGATTAGGCCGTATTATTCAGATTTATGATGGACATGACGGTCTCGTTCGTGTGGCTAGCATAAAAACGTCCGTTGGAACTATTACCAGATCTATTGTCAAACTATGTGTTCTCCCCATTGGTACAACTGTTCCATAGTCATACACTAAAATGTCCTATACTCAACCCTTTTACACATTTCCCAATATCATTGCTTAACTTCACTTATCATATTCGCTTTATCACAAATAATTTGTTTCTCTTAGTAATACTTGCTTTACTCCGCAGGACACCCAGAAATCCATCCGTACATCAGTGTCTTATATGTAGACGGTTTCATTCCCTACGCTATTGTAAAAGGTTCTTAGCCATGAGCGTTGAAGGACGTAGAAAAGTCGTTCGCCAACATGGGTATTGTGGCATTTGTTTGGCGCGGTCACATCACAGCAACGAATGTTCGTCTGCCGAAGTATGTCGACGATGCGGTTGGGCGCATCATACCCTATTACATATAGGTCACCGCCGGAACTTCCAACAAGCTGCTGATCAGCGACATCCACAACCACACCGTCATCCTGTTAATCAAAGACGAGGCCAATCATCACCCCCACGAAACGCACCAACACCACGACGCGGTCAACAACAACAACAACGCAGTCAGCCGTTAACCGTGAGTCCACAAAGGAGCCTCTCTCGCTAACCACGGTCCTCCCGACCATTCAATCGTCACCCACCAGTCAACAATCGTAACGCAAGTACAACTCCTTCTCACCCGCAACGAATCCTACGCGGAGCTCTACGCGCATTAACGAAATTGGCCAAAAGCCTCTAAAGAATCATGTTGGTCTAATAGACCAAGGGGCCCAGGATGTTTAACGTAATTATGCTAGAGTCCTGCTTTTTTACATAATTGAATTTGAATTTATATTAAAATTTCACTAATGTTAAATTAAATTAATGTTAAATTAATGAATTTGTATTTTTATTGAGATTTCGCTATTGTAAAAAATTGTAATATGTAGTAATTTATATACAACCCTGCGTTGCAATTAACTTTACAGTATCTTTACATAAATAGTTTTTTTTTATCTGACTTTGGTGTAAAGCCGGCCAGTGGTATTAAACCTGCCTTTTCCGTTTGATACGGCATTATTCTTTTGGAATTTGAAGGTTATAGACGTCATCAGCACAGCTTGACACATCCTCCGACATCGTTTCATCAACTTACCAGCGTTATACAACACCATTTTCCGGCTTATCTACACCATCGTCAACACGATTATTGTGAACTTTATTATCCAATAAAGTTATTTCCATCATCTATATACCGGTCTACATTTATTCCCCAATAAACATGTAAGTACCCTCATAATTCCCGACTGTGTCCCACATGGAATAGAATATTAATCATATTCCCCAGTAATCAAATAAATATTTAATAATTGCCTAAAATTATAACGTATATTAATCAGCTATGATTTACTCGTAGTTTGCGTTAATATGATCTATGTCTTCTTTTGTATTTATTGTATTTTTTGTTGGATTCTCAAGCTTTCCAATGTATATCTCTCTTTCTCCTTTTTTCTCTGTCTAAAATTCTAACAACATTAAAATCAGCGGTATGTCCCTTTATAATGCAGTGTTGTGCACAAGCGCACTAGCGTATTTAGTATCTCTCTTCGAATGTCAGTTTTGTGTTCGTCTCTTCTTGCACCAATACTTCGTTTTGTTGTTCCAATGTAGCTTTTGTCACACGTCTCATTTGTTTTGCCCATGCATTTTATTTCATAAACAGCGTTGCTTTGCTGTTTTATTTCAATTTTTGTTTTTGTGAATAGGGAAGTGGTTGTTTTGTTAGATTTGTGTGCTAATATTACTTCTTTATCTTCAATTATTTCTCTGATTATGTTTTCCGTGAGTTTATGGTAGTGGTGTTCAAAAATAAAAATGTAATTATTTTGGTGAGAAAATGAGAATTTCATTGTGAGAAATGGTCAATCGGTTAATATCAATGTTAGTCTCTGTATGAATTTATTTTTTATTGAAAATATGAAACTGTTAATTTTTTGTGTAAAATTGTTTTACAGAAATAAAAATTAAACAAAAATTAAATTTTTAAAGGAAAAAAATAAATACATATATGCATTAAGCTTTTTTTCATTGTATAAAAAACAAGAAGTTGTATATTTTATCAACCAATATTAATGATTTCATTGTATTTACATATTAAAAAAAATCTTTAATATGTTTAAAAAAATTAAAGTTTTGGAAGGAAAAAATAAATACATTCGATGGGAATGAATGAATGAACGATCTGACTCGAATTTGTAAAAACATGTCAAGTTTTATATTAAATAAATGCGTTTTTTAATAATTCCATTAAAGATATTTATAGATCTTGTATTAAAATTTTTTCAATAGTTATGTTTTCGTGACAATTGCGTATTAGTAAAACATTTTTTAAATTCACAGAACTTAATGCGTTTCGTTGTTTAGAACAAATAAATTTTAAATCTGAAAAACTATTCAACAAAAATTAGTTTTTTTTTGAATCAAATAGCTTTTCTTTTTCATTTAATTTATTAATATTATTATGAAAATAAATGTTTCCTTAAATGTGTTTTAACAAATAAGGCACTGGGGATTACCAAACACATAATCATAAAATATTTTTCGTATATTTCTATTAATTTTTTTCAGTGCATGAAAAAAAAACAGCATACATCCACTACACGTGTTCATTCGTCGCTGTTTCAGTGACGACTAAAAGCAAGAGCGTCACAATACATGTGAATTGAGCACAATACATGTGAATTGCCGTACTCGCAAATTCCTCTTTGCTCTTTTCGTTGAAACAAATTTTTTGACATTTTGCTTTGCTTCTCATTCGTTGTAGTCAGATATACTTTTAAGACAATTTAAACTTTATGAACATTCAGTGTGATAAATAACAATAGAAAATTATAAAATTTAACCAAAAATGTCATTGAAATGATTTCAGCCTGATGTAGAGCAATTAATCGTTCTAATACAGCAATATGAATGCATATACAGCAAAAAATATTTTGACGTTTCTTTTAATTCTTATTCTTCAAGCCAAAAGTTTCGAAACAAGATTTTGTCTATGGAAACGCCAACGAAATTCTTAATGAAATTCGAACGAAGTTTGGCAAACTAAAATTTGCGTGTGGAAATCGGGACTTACATAGTTTTAACACTTTGCTTATAACGTTTAGTGCTGTGTTTATTTTCTGTTTCATTGGTTGTGGGAATGATAGTTCATTAACCGTCCAGAAGATATGGATTTCATGTACCAATGAGTTATAATTTTATCATTGTTTCGATGTCAAGATATGTAATACAATTATTCTGTTCTCGACATATTTCGTTATGAATTTTATTTTTATATTTTCAATCTTAAGTTCGTCACCGGTTTGGTTTAATAGGGTATCTGTGCATAGCGGATTTCCCTTATTTGAATATAACATGTTTCTGTATACATAAAATAATTGTTATCACTTAGGAAACCTTTTAGTAATTTAAGATATTGTGATATTAGTATTGTTGCATTATTTTGCAAGATGTTCCACTAATTCATTATATTTGTTATAGCTAAATGTATAGGTATGTTTGTAGACAACGGTACCACGTCCATTGATATTAAAATTTCGTCCTCGTCTATATTTCTTTTTTGTAGTTTTTCTTTAAATTCTACCGAGTTTTTTATACTGTTTTCTACTGAAATTATGTTTTTCAAAATAGCTCCTACATGCTTTGATAGGTTGTAGCACGGTACTTCCATTGATGACAATATCGGTCGTAATGGTATATTTATTTTCTGAATTTTCGGAAGTCCATATAATCTAGGTGTTGTTGCTTTTTCTGTTGACTTTAGAGCAGCGTTTGATAAGGTGTCCAGACAACTGGTAATGTCTTAATTGTGTTCGGCAGCGTAAAAATTTGAGATAAACCCATAATTCATATTAACGTAAAATTATATGTTTGTCGATCTGAGATGTGTTTGTTTACGCTTATGTGCGAGATTTTTATTCAATGTGTTTAGTTTTCCGAACTCTGATAATTATATTATTGCCTTTTGCATTATTTTTCAAATTATTTCTTTTTCATTTGATTATATAAAATCATCATTTCATAAAAAATTATGGACACACAAATTTTTAATGTTTTTCTTTTATTTTTAGGAAGCCCATGTTAACGCTTGTTATAAGCACTTTTACTATTTTGTCCAGGAATTTGACATGATAACAAGTAAAGAATTAGATCCATTGAATGAAATGACATCTCGGATATGTAAGGATTGAACTTTAAAGCAAAACATGCATGAAATGTTAAAATAGATTATAATATGTTTGTTTAAAACAAATTATTCTTAAAGTACGATAATTTTTAAAAGTTAATTTAAATAAAATGCATTTTCTGGTGGATGTCAATCGAAATTGGGATTGCAGCGTCATTTTCTCCAAATTCATAAATTTAGAAAATAAAAATGTTAAGATTATTATCCAACAAATGAATGAATTAACTAAAATTTAATTTCCTTAATATAATAATTGTATCTTATTTTAAACATTATGATTACCCTAAGTTTGTAACCATTATTTAAACCTATTGTGAATTACATTATTTTATCTCAAAATTATCGTAATGCCTGTTTTTCACTATGTCATATAAGCTGACAACAAACAATTGCCTCAGCTGACATCTCGTAATTTTCTATTCATTACATCTTATAAATGAACAAAAAATCTGGCTGTCAAACACAAACAAATTGCCAACATGCTGGCAATTTCATTTCGGATGTCAAATGTTGCCAGGGGTTGTAAATGACAAAACATTAAAACCCGTTTTCATACAACTGACAATAATTGCCATTGAAAATGACATAATGAAAACCAGGCATAAGCCTAAAATTACCCAATGTCATAAGGCATAATTATATCAAAAATAGTTTCAACTTGTCACTTACTTTATAACCAGCAATTGAAACGGTGAGCATCGCTAAAACTCATGTTTTTTTACAATAAATGAAATACTAATCTCTGTTATCAATCTCTCTTTAATTTTTTAAACATTTGACAACTTAAAAAAAAAAATCGTTTATAATTTCCGCACTTCTCGAGAATTTATAAATTATTAGTCACATGTTTCTCAAATTTTTAATATTTAGGTTCATCTCAGCTCCTAAAACCCTAAATATTATTCACATCCGGAGAAATTCTTTTCATGTTCCTTTCGAACGTAAAGTGATTACCTGGAAACTTTACATGGTCATTTCGATCCTGCGAAGACGCTACATAGACCACGTTGATAAAACACAGACTCACCATTCTAATGAGGTAAAGTACATTTCTCATTCTCATATAGGTCATAAAGTGCGGTAGACAGCGGAAAAATATATTCGTATAAAAAAGTTGAACGACAAACTAAAATAAAAAGCTTAACTAACTTAAAAAGTACAAAAAAAAATGAAAATCAGAAACAATAAAATACAGGGTTCGAAAATTAATTTCGAAAAACAAAATTCAAAAAACAAAAATTGCAAGTAAAAAAAAATTTATATGCCCATATGTAATTTTAATTTAAGTAAAAAAAAAAATATATATATAAAAATATATATATATATATATATTACAAAGCCACATATTAAAATCAGTACCATTATTTTTTCAAGGTTTTATCAAGTTCAAACAAAAATTGCAAGTTTAGCAACCGCATTATAAGTTACGGCTTTTATATACGTTACGGGTTTTATATACAAGTTAACGACCAAAAAATTTAAATTAAATTCTTTCCCACAAACCACAAATAAATACCTGGAAGTCGGGAAATGCATTTTGAAATTCATAAATATTCTGCAAATTCGCAAATATTCTGCAGTAACTGCATTTCACAATTTCATGCAAACCAGTGATGGGGTTTTCCATTTTTGTAAGGATTTTTTATTAAATTTTACATGTAAAGAAAAAGGGAAAGATTTCTTACTTATGTCGAATTGTAGGGACTTTTGATGCACACGAAAGTGTTCTACTTGTCTTTTAACGTAGGAGCAGACATATTTCGAAAGCATTCAGGAAATGGTTGCGCAAGTCTTTTAACTTTGACAAAACATTTTCTCACACTGCAAAAACGCTGATATTGATTATTCAAGTTTATTTCCTCTTTATATTTGTATCTTTGTTTTGTATTAAGTAGAACCTTTGTATTTTGTAACTGTAAGAAAAACATATAAAAACCATAACAATCAATAAAAGATATTCATTATTAATTTTATTATTTTCTAATAAAATAAAAAATATTAATTTCGATCTTTATCATTTTAATGATTGAGTTTGAAATTATTCAGGCTCAAGACCATAAGTTTTTACTTTAAATAAAGCAAAAACACTGGCATATTTGTTTCAAAAT
>OY821518.1:167030893-167150996 GCA_963682025.1 Cordilura impudica | reverse complement strand
GTGAATTGGTTCAATATCATTTGTTAACTTTGTTGTCCGCAAATAAGAAGTCAGATGTTGAAGTTTTGAGTATTCAGACAAGACAAGACTGATTTTATTATTTCCGTTTTTCTATGTCAATTTGTCATTTTGACATTTACTTATAATTAAGTGTTACCAGAATTTTATAATTACTTAATAGCTATGGCTATTTTGCCGCGAGGAGGCTACAGGCTTACAAGTAGTTGCACATCTGCTGAAGACATTTGTTATCTTTGTCACTTCCCACATGTCTGGGAAAAATATAAACTTATTGTCATTCCTAAGCCTGGCAAGTCTCTTAAATTCAATGAGCAACTTATTGCAGAAAATTATAAAGGAAAATTTTGTTGCGTTCATTAAAGATAAAAACATTCTTCATGTCCAACAAGATGGATTTCGTTCTGAATATAACACGACACAACTGTTAGTCAGAATAAAGAAAATTGTAAAGGACAATTTTAACGATACTCTACAACTCTCCAATACTCTACAACATTGTGAATCGTCAATTTTTGCGAATGATACCACAATTTTAAGTTCTGACACCTTATCTAATGATGTACTCAGTAATCTTCAAAATTCACTAGATACAGTTATTGCGTACTTTAGGAAATTAAGAATCTTATTATATCTTACTAAAACCCAGTCAATTTTCTTTACAAAGAAAATAATGCTTTCTACCACAATATATCTAAGTTAATGGAATCTATGTCCCTTGGGAGACAAATGTTAAATATCCAGGTGTAATACTGGACAGAGAATTGTTATTTAACGAACATATTAGTTAAATTGTAAACAAGGTCAATGTCACTTATACCCTTTTATAAAACGTAAATACAATCAGTATTGAAATTAAACTGTTAATATTTTATGCAATATTGTTGATTTTTAATCTACCATTTCACTCACTTTCAAATATCCAAATGGTTAAGGACAAAATAAATATAAATGAACAATTTTTGAAAAATCTTCTTATGAGTACTTTTAACTCTTCCGCTTTTATATCGTAAATGTTTTTATTTCTTATTTTGCATTGATCATAAATGTTTTATTATTTTTACACACATATATATTTTCCTTAATGTATAAAATGATATTTAGAATTACAATACCTCATGGAAACTATATATTTAAGTTGCAAAGTCAAAACCGGCTTAACTCCTAACGTTTATATATCTAAATTATTATATTCCTAACTATAATATTGTGAACAATAAAAATAGATTGAAAAAATACTCAAATCTGGCTTGTATATGTTTTTGGAACACATAATTTACCTCACTAAATATGGACTTGATCGGACCTGATCACCATATAATAATCACATTCGTTATGAGTTTATTATGATCGTCCCATTAAATGTGCAAAATTGTTATTGTTTAGTGAAGATTATAAAGCGTTTGTCCCGTTAAAAATAGAATCTCCTGCATTAGTCGCAGTCATTGAAATGTAAAACACTTAATAATCAACGTTTTTTTAATTAACGGAATTGTCCTACTCTTATTAATATTTTATTGCAGTTATAAAAAGCCAACAGCACTACCAGCACCAAAATATATAGAGCTTTTAATGGATTGGATTGAATCTCAAATAAATAATGAATCTGTTTTTCCCGTATCAACAGGTAACACTTGTTCATATACTATTTCACTGTGAAGCAATAAGTTATGTATGGCTTTACATAATTTTAGATCGATTTTAGGACGTAGACTTCGGATAGAAACATTGCTAAAAATGCAAACTTTTTCATCAACTTTTTTAAAAAAAACTTATATACTTCCTAGCAAAAACTAGTGCTTACCCTGAAGGAATTTTGTAGGTGTGAGCTTACCATTCTTTTTTACACAAACATGTGCTTCTACATAAGCATCCTAGATGCAATGAAATCATTCCTGTTTTATGTGCTTTATTTAAGTAATCAAAGATGGGCATAATTCATGTTTATTCAATGAACTACTTTCATTGCACCAACTATGCAGAGAAACTATATATAATTCAAGCATTTATTTTACTGCTTAAACTATATGTAGAAACCACACCTCAAAGAAAGCATTGTATGACAAATTATCTTTAATTGTTCCTTTTTTAAGGAACATCAATTCAATTGAAAAAATTAAGACAAAAATTAAATGACATAAGTTAATACACAAATACTAAAATCCCTATATCGGATTTTATTGATAGTGGCATAAGTTTATTGGCATATTTTTACTACAAAAACAATTTCAGTCAAAAATTAAAAATCGCTGAAATTATAGAGGGAGAATTTGATGCATAAACAAAACTTTTAATTTTGATTTATTTTTTTTATTTTATTTATTAGAAATAATGTATTAAAAAAAATTTTTAGGCATGGAAGTGTACGAGCACCTTAGGCATTCGACTTTGGTATGGAATGAATTGATTTTTATTTACTTAAATAAAATTAAATATAATAATGAAATTGTCTTTAACAATTTACATAATTTTAAATAAATGAACATTTTATTAAAATTTTGACAATTGGCTACTAGCGAGATATGTTTAGTAGAACCGAAACTTGATATTTTCTGGGGAGAAAACTGTTGACATTGGATCAGAATGTGATTTATTGATTGAGGTGTATTACGTATATTACAATTAGGTTTATCTCCTTTGGTTAACAAGTATTGATGGGTGGCTATGGGTTGTCCGAGTCTTAATCTTGAATATAGCATCATTTGTTGTCGAATATTAGAAGCTGGATAAGTTATATTTTCACCTGTAGAGAAGTTTGTTTTGTAGTGATGATTGTATAACGTCGAGTCATTATGGTTGTTAGTGGAGAGGCGCTTGACGATAAGGGAATTTAAATCTGTGGTTTCTTGCAAATTTAAAGATAATAGTGGGTGTGATAGTGTGCCATCTATGTTTCATAATGTCCATAATATCTTATATAAGAGCTAGAAGTTGTGATATTGTGTCATCTATGTATGTGCATATTAATAACAACTCCGTATGCATATTAATAACAACTGCGTAAGTAGCATCTGTCTAACTAGTAAGTAAGAGGTAGATGTAATTAAAAGATAGAAATCAATCAATCACTTCTGATCCAACTACCAAGCACGATATATCACAGTGGCGACAAGGAATAAAATAAAAGCGAAACAACGAAGACAAAAAATAAAATAAGGAAAACAGAGTTTTTTTTATAAACTAATTAGTATATATCCGGGAGCGGAGAAATTTTTTTGATGCTAAGAGGAGGGAGCAAGAATCAGTTTCATCATGGTATGCCCGCATAAAGAAGCTAGCAATGGATTATAAATTTGGACAACAGCTCGAAGAATTTGTTTTAAATAAATTTATCACTGCATTTGAAGGTCGAATCTTTGAAAGATTGTGTGAGGAGGATGAAAGTCTAACCTGCAAATGGCATTAAAAAAGCGAGAATGTATGCGCAACACAGTACAGAAAGTGAGATTAACTACTTATCAGAAAAGTACTCACGTGATCCTAAAAAGTGCGGTTACAATAGAGCAGAAGCAGCGAATAGCAACAGCATAGACCGACAGTTAAATGAGAAGGCAGCATATAACGGAAATTAAAAAAACCAAAAAAAAAAAAATGTTTTCATTCCGGATGGAAGAATCATGCGAGTGATAAATGCAAATATAAAAACAGCGTGTGTCAACAAGATCGGACATTTAGATAGTGTGTGTAAAAACAGCCAAGTTAATGTTGTTTATGTATCGAATAGTTACCCAGCAATAGTTATTTATATTTTGATAATTGTAATAATGATAATAATTTTTATATTTATAGTGTATCGAGTATGAAACGTTCTGCTGCTCCATTTACACTGTCATTTGAAGTTAATAGACTTATGGTGTATTTTATTTTGGACACCGGTGCTCCTTGTTCGTTGATGACAAAAGAAACATTTGATCATTATTTCGTATCATATAACGAAGGAATATTTGGGGTTTATTGGCTGATATTACTTTGAATACTAAAGCAAGGCGATTGCATGCACTTGGTCCAGCTCCTTCCTCGTCGGAGGGGAGGTTCGGTGCCTGCTGCATTCTTGCCAACATTGCTACACTACACTAAAAATTTTTAATTTATGCATGCTGAGGAATGAAATAGAAGGGGAGGAGGAAAATAAAAGAAAGGAAAAATATTGAACCTAGAAATAAAAAGTAAACTGCGAAAATATTGTTCGTATATTTGTATAAATCAAACAGGAAATTTTTAATTCAAGGACAAGTCATGTTGATTTATTCAAAATAAAATTCATTTAAAAACAAAAATGAAATTTATATTTTCAAAATATTTACGAAATCTCATTTATGTATAATGTAGAAAAATAATGCGAAAAAAAGAAAATAATAACTATAATAATTAGTTATCAATAGAAATAATAAGTGTAAATTAAATGATCTAATAAACACAAGTAATATAAGTTAAGAAAAGTTTTAAAATTATTTAAATTATAGAATAATTATTAAATTGCTGAAACTTAATTCGTTTGAAAAAAAAAATTTATTTCAAATATAAACCAAATTAGCCAATTAATTAAATTTAACTTAAATTAATTTCATAAAAAAAATTCACGAAAAAATACGAAAGGATATAAACAAATTCATGATCCATGGTTTATTTTTGATTCATAGGTCAATTACCTCACAAGAAAGGGATTTTAAAAAACAAGGATATTACAAAAAATCTATCGGCATAAAATTAACAAAAATCGATTCAGTACGAATTATACTAAATGCTTTTCCCGATGTTAGCCGTTTGCTTCAAAAAAAACTTGAATTCAATATTAATTTAAATTTTTAAATATTTCGTAATTAAATTTTTATATTTGCATTTTATTTTATTTTTGTATATTTGCATATATAAAAAAATTGTTTGCAAGTTGAAAGCATGGAATGAATTTTAAAATAAAATTGAAATATAAACAAAAGGAGACTTACATTAATTGTGTTGTTGTTCCCACGACGAAACATCTTTCGATGAATACAGCATGCACATTGTTGTCGTTGTATGTCAATTTTAATTATTATTTGGATATTTAGACATAAAGAGCATAACTCGTAGCAACATTGGATTTTTTATTTTCCTGTTTTTTTAGAGAGCACTCTTTATATATACACTATTAGATAAGCTAAGCTTAGCAACATTTGGCTTATTTTGGTTGATTAAGAGAGCAATTAGGATTAAGTTATAAACCATGAAACACTTGTATCCAACGGCAAACAATGAACATTTTTTTATGAATTATTTCAAAAATAATGCTATAATTATTTTTATATTTTATATAAATATTAAGCACTGGTAAAAGAGTTTACTGATAAAAGATTTCCCACCAGCATTGCCAGTTTATAATCACGATAAAAAGATTCTTGCTTGTCATTATGTAATTAATATGTGAAGACGTGTAAATATGTAATTGTTTCTTCATTGTATGTATGCATTGCCATTACGTTATATGGCAATTTGTTTTTCGACACATTTATGACAAATATATTTTCTCTTTTTTTTACACAGTCAAGAAAAAACTATTTTAAATTATGATAATTTCATTGTTTGCGATTAATTTAATTTAAAAATTCTAATTTTAATAACTGACCGAATTTAGGAACTAAGAATCACATTTTCTTAATGGTTTTTTTCCTTTCTCTACTGAGTTTAACTTTTTTTCAACAATTTAGTTATTATTAAATTTTATTTTCTTTGTTTTTTTTCTCAATTATCGTTTTTTATTTCCTTAATTAGTTCTTAGGCGGTCAAATTTGATTTTTTTCTGCTTTAATTAACTTGTCTTTCAAACCGGACACCAAATTACATGACAGCACTGACTAACTAACACATGCACTCTACTGAAAATGTTGATCTGTTTTTTTTATGATGAGATCAATAGAAAAAACCCTTGTCTTCAGCTAAGCTAAAAAACATGCCGATAGCTTCCAGAGAATTTTTTGTTGTTGGTGTAAACAAAAACACAATTAGGTGCCAAACCTGCATTGGAATTAAAAATTCACGTAAGATTTTTTTTTAACACAAAGGAGAGAGTACATGCGATATTTACCATTAGAGATTGGCACCTTAAGTAAACGAACAAAAGAAAGAAATATTGTGCCCTTCTCAACAACAAATTATCCAATTTTGTGCAAAAAAAACTCTAAATTAGAGGTAAAAGAAAATAAGAGATTTTTTTTTGGTAAAAATGCATTTAATAAAGTTTACCTTATCGACATAAATTTGTTTTTTTTTTTCTTCAGAAATAATTCCTATGCCAATTTCTGGCTTCCAAATATATGGTATACCCAAATTCAATTTGAGTTTTACTAAATGATCCCAGTAGCTAAAAATAATTAAGATACAAAACCAAAGAACATTTTGCTTAAGAAGGAAATTGAATAAATTAGGAGAGGGGTGTGTGTGTGTGTGAGAGAGGGAGAGTGTCGTGTGTGTGTGTGTGAGAGGGAGAGTGGCTTGTGTGTGTGTGTGAGAGGGAGAGTGGCGTGTGTGTGTATGTGCGTGTGTGTGTGGGGGAGGTGCGTGTGTGTGTGTGTGTGAGAGGGAGAGGGGCGTGTGTGTGAGAGTCATACCTGATAAGAAGTATATAACTGATAAGAACTATATAACTGATAAGGTCATAACTAAGAAAAATGTACGTAACTGTACCTAATATTTTAACAATTAGTCATAACTGATAAGAAGATGTGTGTATATGTGATTGAAAGTTTGTATAGGAGTGTGGTCGATGGATACAAGCCTGTGGTCAATGAATACAAAGATCTCTATCAGTTAGTTTCTAAAGTGGTTTTTAATATTTTAAATATTTCATTATTTTTATTAACTTCGAATTGAGGTTTATTTTAGAGCTGACAGCATTTTTTTCATTCACAAAATCCATTTTTTAGGTTTAGTTGAGAAAATATTCGTTAATTCAATCCTATATGTTTCTATTGAATTATTCCAATATATTTTTGCTTCTTATTAAGTAAAATTATAGCTAATTTTAATGTTTAGTATCGCAATTTAGATATCACTTTTCAGACTTTAATATTTATTTTACTACATCAGATCAAATTTTTATTTTTTTTAAATATTAATGATTTTCAAACTATTTTTTTTATATTTCGCACCTGTACCTCTAAAAAGAGTCAACTCAAAATTTACAAATTTTCAGTAGAGGCAAAAAACTTTTTTTTTTATATTTACTATAAAATTTAAAAACAGTTGTTTCATTGTAAAGAATTACGAATAATATTTATACACCAGTAGTTGTTTTTGGGATTTTGTCAGTGATCATCAAAAATAAAATTTTTTTTGGGTGCAACTCAAAATATGTGTTTTTAGTGGATTCTGAAGGAGCTACTCTTATAACACAAAGAGGGTTACAACTGTATTTTTTTTTCGAAAAACTAGAAAAATCGATGTAAGATTTTTACAGTGGATAGATATGACCACCGTGTATCGTTTTCTTGCAAATGTGAAAATTTAAAAATTTTGAGTTGACTCACTTTAGAGGTACAGGTGCGATTTGTTTTTCAATTTTTTAATTTAAGTTTTTAGTTTTTAGGTTTTCAATTTTTAATTTAAGTTTTTAGATTTAGGTTTTTAAATTTTTAATTTAAGTTTTTAGTTTTTTGTTTTTAATTTTTGTTTTTTAATTTTTAAAGTTTAATTTTTACTTTAATTTATTATAGATTGGTGTCCTTTATTTAATTTCTATAGTTGTTTTTCAATAATATTTTAGATATTTTATTCTTTTTTTATTAACTTTTGAATCGAGTTTTTGTTTAGAGATGACAGCATTTTTTTTATTCACAAAATCCATTTCTTTAGGTTTAGTTGAGAAAATATTCGTTTATTCAAGTCTATATGTTTCTTTCTATTGAATTATTCCAATATATTTTTTTGCTTCTTATTAATAAAATTATAACCAATTTTAATGTTTAGTATCGCAATTTAGATATCACTTTTCAGACTTTAATATTTACTAGCAGATTCCAGCCCTCGAAATTCGAGTGCAAATTCTAGGAAATTTTATTTCTCCATTAAATAAAGACCCTAAAAGTATGCTAATCAATTATAGCCAATTCACAAATCAACACAAAAAACAAACTCATTTTTATTATAAACACATTAACAAATTTAATAAACACACACATAGCGTTGTATAATTTTATGTGTGTGTTAGTATCAACTTAAAATGCAATTTACTGAAAATAAAGGAAAAAATTTAAAAATCTGTAAATCTGCAAAACGGCTAAAAAGAAATACCTTTCAAATAATATACGTTTGGTCAAAATCGGGATAAAACGGTAGAAAAAAACATCGGTAACAAGAAATCGCCTAGCCTATTAGTATTATAGATTTTACTAAATTTGTTATTACATCAGACCAAATTTTAATTTTTTTTTATATATTAATGATTTTCAAAAAATTTTTTTATATTTGCTTTTCAATTTTTATACCCTCCACACCTCATTGGCAGAGGGTATATATATATTTGTCATTCCGTTTGTGACGCATCGAAATAAATTCCGGGGACCGCAAAAAAATATATTTTCTTGATCCTTATAACATGGGAAGTTGATTTACCGATGACCGTCTGTCCGTCTGTCTGTGGATATCACGATCACGCCGTCAATATCTAAGCTAGACCGTTCGTTTTTGTATAAAATCGTTTATTAACATACCAAAGGAGTTGCTTTTAAAATCGTCAAAATCGGCCAAAGCGTTCACGAGCTATGAATGAAACTTTGAAAAAACTCTTGAAAAAATAAAATTTTTCAGTGTGTTTGTTGTTTTTCATAAGATATGTTGTATATGTTGTAATTCTTCGTATTGTTGAAGTCATTACAGTTGTGTGTAATTAATACTGCACGTGTCACATTGGCCTAAGCAAGTTTTACAACATATTTTTTTATCATTAAAATTAAATATTAAAAATTAATAAAAATAAAAAATGGAAAATGGAAAACGGAAAATGAAAAATGAAAAATGGAAAATGGAAAATGAAAATTGGAAATGAAAAATGAAAAATGGAAAATGAAAAATCGAAAATGGAAAATGGAATATGAAAAATGAAAAGTGGAAAATGGAAAATGAGAAATTAAAAATGAAAAACAAAAGATGAAAATTGAAAAGTGAAAAATGGAAAATGATAAAAAAAATTAAAATTGAAAATGAAAAAGGTGGAGGGTATCAAAGATTCGGCCCAGCCGAATTCAACACTCTTACTTGTTTAATTTAAGTTTTTAGTTTTTAGGTTTTCAATTTTTAATTTAAGTTTTTAGTTTTAGGTTTTTCAATTTTTAATTTAAGTTTTTAGTTTTTTGTTTTAATCTTTGTTATTTAATTTTAAGTTTTTAATTTTTACTTTAATTTATTATAGATAGATGTCTTTTATTTAGTTTCTATAGTTGTTTTTCAATAATATTTTAGATATTTTATTCTTTTTTTATTAACTTTTGAATTGAGGTTTTTTTAGAGCTCATTCAGAAAATCCATTTTTAGGTTTAGTTGAGAAAATATTCGTTAATTCAATCCTATATGTTTCTTTCTATTGAATTATTCCAATATATTTTTGCTTCTTATTAAGTGAAATTATAGCTAATTTTAATGTTTAGTATCGCAATTTAGATATCGCTTTTCAGACTTTAATATTTATTTTACTAAATTTGTTATTACATCAGACCTAATTTTTATTTTTTTTCAGATATTAACGATGTTCAAACAATTTTTATATATTTGCTTTTAAATTTTTTAATCTAAGTTTTTAGTTTTTAGGTTTTCAATTTTTAATTTATGTTTTTAGATTTAGGTTTTTCAATTTTTAATTTAAGTTTTTAGTTTTTTGTTTTTAATTTTTGTTTTTTAATTTTTAGTTTTTAATTTTTAATATAATTTATTATAGATGGGTGTCTTTTATTTAATTTGTATAGTTTTTTTCAATAATATTTTAGATATTTTATTCTTTTTTTATTAACTTTTGAATTGAGGTTTTTTTTAGAGCTCATTCAGATAATCCATTTTTACGTTTAGTTGAGAAAATATTCGTTAATTCAATCTTATATGTTTCCTTCTATTGAATTATTCCAATATATTTTTGCTTCTTATTAAGTAAAATTATAGCTTATTTTAATGTTTAGTATCGCAATTTAGATATAACTTTTCAAACTTTAATATTTATTTTACTAAATTTGTTATTACATCAGACCAAATTTTTATTTATTTTTTCAAATATTAACGTTTTTCAAACAATTTTTTTATATATGCTTTTAAATTTTTTAATTTAAGTTTTTGATGGGTTTTTAAAATTTATAAAAAATTTATGTGAAAAAAAAATTTATAAATGTTTTTTTAAGAGCTAAAAAGCAAGTTTTGCACATACCGTAAACAGGATATTTAATTTGCTCTAAATCATAGACAAAATTTTCTCTTTCTTTCAAATTAAAAAATTTTGTTTAATTTAACAATATTCTACAAATTGAAATTTGGTTTTGAGATATTTCCAAGAAAAAAACTAGCTTTATTAAAAAAAAACGAAAAGGGACACTGTCCTTGTGGTCGTCAATGGTAACTTTTCGTTGGATGCATTTGAATGTTACTGCTAATAGTGGTGAGAGTTGGCATATTAAAAAAACTAAAAAGGGACTTCCCCATAAAGTTTGTAAACTTTATCAGGTGACTGAATTCCTAGAATTTGTATTCTATTTACTTACTTTACGCTGTGAGAAGTGGTCGTGTTTTTTAATTCGCTAAAAAAGTGATATTTGAGAGAAACATTTTTGTTCTTTGATTTGCTGATTCATTTTGGTAAGTTTGGTGAATGTAAATTCTATAGCACATTGTAACAAAATTTTTTTTAGAAGAATGGCTTTCCAGCGCCGTAGATTTTTTAAACTGAATGAAGAAGAAATATTGCAATTTCTTACTGCGGAAAATAGCGAAGATGAAGACGATTTGTGTCTAGATGAAGAAGACCAGGTTTTTCTTGAAGGTGATGTTGATGCAGGTGCAGCATTTTGTGAAATCGATGATAATGCGGTTGAGACAACAGAACAAGTCGTTGAGATAACGTAACAAGCGCCTCGTATTCCAGAAAATTACAAGAAAAAAACGACGGAAAAAAGTGAACCAAATTTTAAATGGAGAAATTCATACACTGCAAACGTGTTCTCTAATAGTGACTATAGTTTGGAAAAGTGCAAATCTGCGATGGTGGGGACCCCAACTGTAATCTATCACCGTTTCAGATCTTTTTACTGACTACGAACTTTGACGTTTTGATAGAACTTATAGTTCATTAATCCTGTAAATATGCTGAACAAAATGGAAGAGTTTTTGATGTTACTGCTGACGAAATGAAAGCATTTCTTGATATCAATCTGGTAATTACATATTGTAAATAAAACACAAATCCTTTTTATAAATTTATTAATTTGGTTTTATTTTTATCTTTGCTGAGCAACTATAAGTCGTGCTCGATTTAACTTGAAAGCAAAGAATGTCTTTTCAAACATAATTGATCTCCATTTATACAAAATTATGGTCACAAATATACTTTGATTTAAAGTGGGATAGTGCAGCAATGGACAGAACATTCCTGGTTAATTTTACATATACTTCTCAACAACCATTGTGCAACACCGGAAGGGTTGACTGTTACAGTAAACCCCGTATCAGCTTAATTACACACAGCACTACTTGTGCACTCTAAATCTAGTGCTTTTGTATTACTGTATAAGCAGTGCTGATCGTGTTGGTTGCTTTTATTGGTTTGTGTGTAATTTGAGAATATTTTATATTTAATAACCAAAAATGTTCTTGTTGGGTAATTCCATGTCAAATCAACCAATGGGTGTACACTACCTTCTCCAAATTGTATGATTTTTCGTAGGAAGACAGATTATTACAGAACTAAAATAAGTGCAAAGTTTGAGGGCACTGGCACTTCTGTATCCGGAAATATGTGGTCTTGAAAATCGTAAAAAAAGGTCAAAATTTACAAAGTTGTACTTACTTAATTATCATTTTCTTGAAAAGTATTACAGTTACGCAACTCATCAAGGTTGCATTTGAAAGGTTAATTAATTACCTTTAATTTGATATACAACATGATTTTTTTTTTGGAAAGGTCCAAGGTCACATCTCTTGACCTATAATTCGGGAGGCTATAGCTGTAAAAACGACAATTTTAAAAATCTGAAAAAAATATATGTTTAAGATTGGTTCCTTCCCTAAAGTTCCAAAAAATTTCAGACTGGGGGTATGCTTGGATCCAGAAATATTTATCATAGAGTAAAGGTAGATATTTAAAAAGTCGGTGCTGTTACTGTTACTGTTTATGAATGTGGTTGGTTGTGCACGCACGCCGCTATTTGTTTCTGGTTCTTTAGCTCTGTACTGTTTGACAGATAATTATGTTAGAGCGAGACAACAGTCTAAATGTTGTCGGGTGTGGTTCGTAGTGTCAAATAACTTGGATATAGAGAAATTATTGAAAAACGAGAAGTCAAAGGAAGCACCACGAAAAAAAAACTATTCTAAGCACGTTGCTTTAAAAAGCCACATGTGTTGCTATAAAATCAATATTTTTAAATAAAACCAAAAGTGTTCAAAGTGATTGTTTTTTGCCTCTGTAAACAATATGTCATTTAATACAATATATTGTTGTAATCCATTTAAAAAAGTTGCTCATGTCCGGAATGCAAGAGGACTTCGAAAAGTTCAGCAATGGATGACTGGAATTAGTAATAACATTTCAATATCAAATAAAATATGTGATATATGCAGAAGAGAACTTTATAAATTAAAAGGAAGTGTAAACAATAATATTCAATCTATGAACGAGCCAGAAAATGAGACTTCAGACTCGGAAAGTGAAGCATCAGTTTCGGGAGTTGTTCGAATTTCTAAGTTAAACGAAAGTTTAACATATTTACAAGAATCTCCAATATGTTCGAGAAAAATTCCATTAAAAGGGTATACAACTAGAAAGTTAGAAAAAATAACAACATCAATTAAAACCAACATTTTCCCAAATTCAACAACTTCAACCTCTCACGTATGCCCAGAATCGGAAATAATCGAACAACTAAAAGAAAAGTTTAAATCAATAACTAAAAACAGTGATAAAATTCAACTTTTAACTATTTTACCTAAAAGCTGGACATTGAAAAGAATGGAGGAGGAATTTCAAATAACAAATTTCATGACACGAAAGGTAAAAAACTTGGTTGAGACAGAAGGCGTATTGAGTACACCGAATCCAAAACTTGGAAAACGATTGCCATTAGAAATTGTTGATGTGGTGAAAATCTTTTATGAAACTCATGATGTCAGCAGATGTCTACCAGGATGTAAAGACTACGTGTCAATAACAGAAAATGGTGTAAAAGTAAAAAAAAATAAAAGACTTTTACTCGGAAATCTTCGAGAAGTTTTTGCTTTATTTAAAGAAAAACATGAAGGGATAACTATTGGAATTTCTAAATTTTGTGAACTTCGGCCAAAAAATGTGGTTCTAGCAGATGCGTCAGGAAGCCATAATGTATGTGTTTGTAAAATACATCAAAATACAAAACTAATGCTCCACGCAATAAACCTGAAAAAATTGACAGAAAATGTGCAGGATTTTGTGCTGGTAACTTATAAAGATTGTTTAAAAAGACTTATATGCAATCCCCCATCACCAAATTGCTACCTTGGCAGATGTAGCATGTGTCCAGATATACAAAATTTTAAAGAGAAACTTGGTGAATTATTATTAGAAAATGAAATTGATGAAATCATATATAAACAGTGGATAAGTGTAGATAGAGACTCTTTGGAAACTATTATTAAAGAAACTGATTCTTTTCTGGATTCTTTATGCGAAAAACTGCAAACACTTCTACCCCATTCATTCGTATCTAAACAGCAGGGTGCATTTATGGCTCACAAAAGGTCTGCGTTGGAAGAAAATGAGTATTTAGTAATTTGCGACTTCTCCGAAAATGCAACTTTTGTGGTTCAGGATTCTGTGCAATGCTTTTTATGGAATAATAGCCAGGCCACACTATACCCAATAGCAATTTATTACAAATCAAATGGAAAATTAGAAACTACAAATTTTATAATAATATCAGACTGTCTAATACATAATACCATAGCAGTTCACTTATTTCATCGCCACCTAAATGAGTTTTTAAAAAACAAGTTTTTGAAAATACCAAAGAAAATTTTTTATTTTTCGGACGGTTCTTCCGCTCAATTTAAAAATAAAAAAAACTTTGCCAATTTATGCCATCATAGCGAAGATTTTAATTGTTCCGCTGAGTGGCATTTCTTTGCTACCAGTCACGGCAAAGGACCTAGTGATGGTCTTGGGGGAACGGTAAAGCGTGAAGCACGAAGAGCCAGCTTGCAACGTCCATTCGAAGATCAGATAACTACTCCTCTCCACTTGTATAATTGGTGTCAGCAAACTCTTCAGAACTGCAACTTTGCATATTTAACGGAAAAAGATTATGAAGAAGAAGAGAAATTGCTAACTGATAGATTTATAGGATTACGTACAATTCCGCGAACTCAAAAGCAGCACAGCTTCATACCAATTTCAAAAACACAATTACAAGCTAAAATTTATTCCGCTGATAGCAAATTTGTAATTGAAAACATTTATAATAAAACTAAACAACAACAACAGCATTCATCATAATAATGTCAACAACAACAACAACAACAACAACAACAGCATTCATCATAATAATGTCAACAACGCCAACAACAACAACAGCATTCATCATAATAATGTCAACAACGCCAACAACAACAGCATTCATAATAATAATAATTCACTTGTTAAATATCTACCTTTACTCTATGATAAATATTTCTGGATCCAAGCATACCCCCAGTCTGAAATTTTTTGCAACTTTAGGGAAGGAACCAATCTTAAACATATATTTTTTTCAGATTTTTAAAATTGTCGTTTTTACAGCTATAGCCTCCCGAATTATAGGTCAAGAGATGTGACCTTTGACCTTTCCAAAAAAAAATCATGTTGTATATCAAATTAAAGGTAATTAATTAACCTTTCAAATGCGACCTTGATAAGTTGCGTCACTATAATATTAATCAAGAAAATGATAATTAAGTGAGTACAACTTTGTACATTTTTATAGTTTTTCCCGATATTCAAGACCTCATATTTCCGGATCCAGATGCGTCAGTGAACTTAAATTTAGGATTTTTCTTATTTCTCGGATACACTTTAATCCTGCCAAAATTCAGCCAATTTGGAAACAGTGATGTAAAAAACAGCCATATTTTAAGTTGAGTTCAGATGGTTTAACCCATATATTTTATGCTACACCTCCCTTTTACGGAAGAATGGTCATACTTTTATAGTGTTATGATCATTCTTTTACAATTAAGTGTAATACACTACTCTTTTTAACTATTTTGCTTATATATATATATATCAAAACTTATTTTAACATTGGTTATATTTCTTAAGTCTATTTTTATGAATTAGTTATTCTTTATTTGTTCTTATATCCATTATTTTAAAATTATTTTTTAACATTATTTCTTTAATTTTAAATGGACCATTATATTTTGTATCCAATTTATGTCCTGTTTCATTTGTAATTAAAACTAGATCTCCTATGCTAAATTCATGATCTATAGTATTCTTATCATAGTTAAGCTTTTGTCTTAATTTATTTCTATCTAATAATAATTGGGCCCTCTTATGTGCTACTTCTAACCTAAATTTTTCCTCTTTGGCATAATCTTCTAAATTATATAGTGGAGTTATCCTATCTACCTCATCAAATTGTTGAAACCAGTTCGGGATCCTCGCAAAAACAAATTCATATGGACAGTAATTATGTACTGTCGATGGCGTCGTATTAAAACAGTACGTGAAGTACTTAAGCCATTCATCCCAATCACTTTTGTCAACCGATATATAAGATTTTATGTATTCACTAGCTGAGTCCGGTCCGCGTTGCTGGCCCGAAGAAAACATCTGGATTTTATATTGCATCTAAATTTTAATACCGAGTGTCGGGCAAAAGTAAAGCACGAACTCCCTCGAAAATTTTAGCAAATATCTAGGTACAATACTAAAATTTGATTTCGCCATGCCCCTCCGCCCACAGATCAAAAATCAAATATCAGACTACGGTGTCACCCGAAAAGCTATTCAGAAGATTCTGTGTCTTAAATACATTGCATTTCATAATATTATGAATATGACTGAAAAAAAATATACGTTTTCTTGAATATTTTAACACCAGCGCCACCTACAGGTGAAAAACTTTGTCGGCAACTTTAGTTTTATGTACATAATATATGTTGCGAATTTGAGCTAAATTGGACCGTAAATAAATTTTTTGGGAAAATCTCGACCCCAGCGCCACCTATCGGGTACAAATAAAAGTTATGCAAATCGGAGAACCAAAGGAACATATGGTATGAATACGAAGTCGCTAGCATTAGTGGTTCAACAGTTATTAGAGTACCAACATACGCACCAACGTTTTTATATATTAAAGATTAAATGTTCTATGACTTCTTTCGATTGTGCCAAACGTCTGATGGTATGCTGTTGTAGTTAGTTTTTCAATTTTGAGGAGATTGCACAACTCTGTCAATATTTAATTTTTATATTCAGTACCCATGTACGAAATGAACGTCTTCATTGACCGTAGGTAAGAATGAAATTTTCAAATATGGCTTTGGCGACTGTTCTCGCACTTTTGTCTTTAATAGGTATGGCGACAAGGTATTTTGTCATGTCGCATATTATCGTTATTGCATATTCGTTTCCGTTAGTCGACTTTGGAAACGGGCCAATTTTATCCACGTATACAGTATCGAATGGTTTTGTTGGTGTCGTTGTCAATGTCATTGGGCATTTCAAGTGGTTTGTTATTTTAGCCGTTTGGCATTTATGACAATTTTTTACATGTTTTGTTATGTCTTTCGTCATATTTCTCCAGTAGTAATACCGTCTTATTTATTCAATTGTTCTGTATATTCCACAGTGTCCTCCTTCTATGGGAGGTATCTTTTTATAATATCTTGAACAGGTTTAGCATCTTTATTATCGATTTGGGTCACCTTATTTAGTAGCGCTACTTTTAATTTATTTAATTTATCATTACCCATTTCTTTAAATTCATTAATCGAGATAAATTCGAAAATTTTCTCACTAGGTGCCACTTGTAATTTGTCAATGTTATGTTTACAGGCCACTTCTTCGAGCCTTGGGAAAAATTGTCCTAAGTCAAGTTTCCCATTAATAAACAAATCATTGATTTGTATATATGTTATTATAGATTTTCCTCGTTTGGTGTAACATCTTGCGGGGTTAATCCTTAATTTATAGTATTTTCTGACGTCAGTGTTATTTATTGGTACATATATACTGGGCTTTTTATATTCATTCATTTTATGCTGCTTGTTCAAAGTATTACTTACTGTCGTATTTGTTTTCTTGCTCGCCATCGATCTAGTCGTGACTTTAAGCACTTTGCTTGTGTTCTCATTTATTTGTTTTAAGTCATTTATTGTTATACGCGATAATGCGTCGGCAATGTGGTTGGCCTTTCCCCTAAGATATTCAATAGTAAAATCGTATTCTTTAAGTCGAGTCGCATTCTGGTAAGATTGGATATAAGCGTAAACAATTCCTACGTTATTTACACCGAATGTAAAGCAAAAAATCTTGTTGAAAGGACTCAACTTAACGCCCTTGAGTTTAGACGATTGGTGGCCAGAAATTTAATCGCTGGCTATTCTTCGCGTCAGAGAGAATTTCCAATACTCCAGTCATCAAAAATCACTGTCAGCAAGAGACCAGCTTCTTCGCACTCTATGCTCAAAGCCAACGTAAGAAAGAGATGTGTTCAATGCGCAAAAATTAATATCGCACTTATAACTATTGTAATGAATTCAATGTGCATCTATGGTTTACTACTAACCGTAATTGTTTCGCAGAACATTATAATTAACCATAATTTATCGCAAAATTAAACATAAATTTTTATTAAAAGCGTATTATAACATTAAAAATTGTACTTTTATTCAAAAACCTATGTGTAATAAAAAAGACATTTTGGCTCCCTTTCACATTTTTGAATGGTTTTGCTTTAGTTGGATTCTGACAAGCTTACTTCATATCAAAATGATAGAGGGAAAGTCCCCAGAAGCTTATGGTCCTGAAAGGGTCAATTCAATCCTATATGCTTCTTTCTATTGAATTATTCCAATATATTTTTGCTTCTTATTAAGTAAAATTATAGCTAATTTTAATGTTTAGTATCGCAATTTAGATATCACTTTTCAGACTTTAATATTTATTTTACTAAATTTGTTATTACATCAGACTAAATTTTTATTTTTTTTTTTCAAATATTAACGATCAAACAATTTTTTTATATTTGCTTTTCAATTTTTTAATTTAAGTTTTTAGTTTTTAGGTTTTGAATTTTTAATTTAAGTTTTTTGTTTTTAAATTTTAACTTTGAATATTCAAGTGTCTTTCAGTTAGTTCCTATAGTTGTTTTTCATTAATATTTTAGATATTTCATTCTTTTTATTATTGTTTTATCATAGAGTTTTATCTTCATATTAGGTCTGTTCCGCCAGAACAATATCTTTTAAAAGTCTAGCAAAACTCAAGCATTGAGTAATTTCATATTTACGCTCTTCGCTCTCAACAAAGTGAAATCGTGAACAAAAATCTTTTCAATAAAAATGAAATTAATGCTGAACGTGGAAATTGTAAGTCATCATTTTCAATGTATCATTTCAGTTATTTACTTTAGTTTTTCTTTTTGTAGATAACATTGGCGATACACGAACAGTATGGACTGACGCCGCAATCAAATGTTTACTAGATTTTATGGCGGAAAATATACACAAAGTATACAAAAGTTTTGCATTGAAAAACAAAACAAAATTGTGGCAAAGAGCTGCAGACCATTTAGAAGCAGCAAATTGGGGATATACCCCAGCTCAGGTTTATTGTACATTTCATTGTGATCTCTTAACTTATTGAGTCCTATTTCCAGATTGAAACAAATTTAGAGCGTTAGAGCGCCAATACAAAAATAAAAAATTAAACTACAAAATGACAGGAAGAAGTCGAATGAAATGCGTGTATGAAAAGTGAGCGCAACTTAAATAAAACGTTTCAAATATTTTTATAAAAAAGCGAATTCGTTTCAGTGAACTAGAGGAAATATTCAAACAAAAAAAGGCATTAACCCAGGCTACACGTTGGGCGTCGAGTGCCCGGGATCGGAGGAGGATGTCTTTGACCAAGTCCTACCATCATCCTCTCAGAATTGTCCTTCACCAGCTCGTATGTTGTATTGGCCAAAAAAATTATAGTTTTTTATGAAGTAAAATTGGAATATCTTTAGGTGAAACTCCCAAGCAGAAAGACAAAAACTCAATGCAGGGAAAAGCGTTGAAACTATAAGAGGAAATGGCAGAAGACCGCAAAAGAGACCACGAAGAACTCATGGCACACCTTAGACAAAAAGAAAAAAAAGGAAGAAAAGGAGAAAAGAAAAGAGGAGTTGCTGGTGAAATTATTAGAAAATAATTTGAAGTGCCATACGTGCCATAAATTAACTAATATTTTTTTTTATTATTGTGAAGGATATTGTTTTATGTATCCTTACTCGTAGTTTGTAAAAATTAATTTTTCCTATGGCCCTTAATTATATTTATCCAGCTGAAAGGGTTTCAGCTTATTAATAAGCGTTCAAAAGAACTGCCAAAAGATTTTGAGAATATTATTACAAATAAAGACAAGTGCCATTCAGTTGTTAATAATACTCTGATTTTATTTAATAATTGTTCTGTCTTATATACTACTTATGAAAATTAACTTAGTTGTTTAGTATTGAGTGACTTCCCAAATCACTCAATATTTTATTAAGAATAAAAAAAAGTAAATTAAATTATAGGTGTCAGTTTAGGTTACATGTTGTCATATATTAATGCAAACGGTAAATATTCTTGTAACCCACTTCGACATTTGTAACATGACAACTTTAACATGTGTTGTTAATTTGTCATGCTACACAGTTGAAATTGGCGACATTCGCTGTGCCTATGGTATGACAACATGGTTACACTACACCCTCATCCTTAAGAGAAAATTTATGGGGAAAATTTTCTTATTCTATGGCATTATATTAAACATGGTTACTTAATGTGTAATAATTATATTTTTATTCTAACAATGTTAATTCTTATTTAATGTATAATAATTATATCTTATTTGTTTTTACAATGTTAATTCTTATTTAATGTATAATAATTATATCTTATTTGTATAGTAAGGTTTTAAATTATTGTTATGTACTTCTTTTTCAATACCATTATAATTAATTACAGTATTTACATTCTTTCTTCTTAAAATTTTATATGGACCTTTATATGGACTTTGGTTCTTTTTTCTATTTTCTACCTTAAGTAAGACTTGGTCTCCTATCTTTAAATTTAATTTATTTGTATATTTTGTATTTTCAATTCTTTGTTTCTTAGCCTTTGACAACATATCCTTAGCCTTATTTAAAGAGTACTGTAGTCTGCCTTTTAGTTCAATTATATAATCCTCATAATTGTAAAATTTTCTTTCATTATCTAAACCGTCAGATGGCAAGTATGGTAATTTTCCGTAAACTAACTCGAATGGTGTATACCCTGTATCTATGTGTGGTGCTGTGTTATACGCAAACGTGAAGTATGGAACCCATTTATCCCATTCATGATCCTTCGCTATTGTCAGTAAAAATTCATTCAGAACTCTATGGTTTCTCTCAATTGATCCTAACGTCTCGTGATGATAAGGGGTTGAGAATATTTGTCTAATTTGCAAAAATGAACATATGTTACCCATAAATTCTGTCCCTCAGTCGGACTTAAGTAACTTAAATTGACCATATTTCAAAATGAATTGTTCGACTAATGTTCTAGCCGTAGTTATTGCATCCTTTGTCGGCATGGGATGTGCAACAATAAATTTAGTCAACTCACATTGCATTGTTAAAATGTATCTGTAATCATTTGAAATCTGAAGAGGACCTAAAGTGTCAATTGAAATTATCTCAAAACTATTGGTTGGTGTGTTCGTTAGTGTTAGTGGTTCTTTTATGTGTTTTGTTTGTTTGTTTTTAATACAACTGTCACAATGTGACACAAATTTCTTTACCATTTTACTCACGTTCTTCCAAATGTATCGCTGTTTCAGTTTGATAACTGTTTTTCTTATTCCCAAATGGCCTGCGTGTGTGGCATTGTGGAATTCATCAATAAGTTTATATTTTAAAATGTCATCTTTTATTCTTTTCGGGGCATTGTATATTAATATTCTAAGTTGAGGACTTTTGTTATCGATTCGTATTTTCGCATATGCTTCTTTTAATTCTTCTTTTGTATATGTTTTAAATAATTTATCTTCCTTTGATAGCGCTAATTCATTTATATTTTCCTTTCTCATTTTAGATATCAGTTTCCTCATAATCGGATCTAGTTTTGCTGAGTTATCGCTGAATCTTGCATGCATATTATTATTATTTTGTATATTTTTACAATCGAATCTTGTTCCGATGCATTATCGTTACATCCTATACTCATATCATTCTCATTTCTAGTACGTGATTTCTTCATGGTCGAAACTGGTTTCGATGAATTGTCATCACGTCCAATGTGCACAATATTACCCTCAATTATTATATCCTTCTCTTCTATATTTTCAAACTTGTTAATTTTTAATTTTCTTATATTTCTGACGTCACTTATGGATGTGCATTCCCATATTTGAAGTTGATCAGACCTCTGGGGACTACATCTTTCCATATTCTTTTCTTCTTCGCTTCTTATTTCATTTGAATCGTTATCATTGGTACCTATATTATTTGCCTCATTATTCTGATTATACCCTATACCACTATGTGGTTTGGGTATAATGACTTTGTGCTGCTGTTTGTAACAACCAAAAATATTCTTCCTAGACCCATCTTTAATTATACCGATCGAATCAGAATCACTTTTCTAGTCGAAATAGCAATGTCCGTACGTCCGTCCGTCCGTCCGTCTGTGTGTCCATGTAAAGCTTGTAATCAAACTACAGGTCGCAAATATGAATATATTTTGATAAAATTTGGTACATAAGCTTCCATCGGCCATGGGATGAACGCTATTGAAATTGGTAAGAATCGGTCCATGTTCAGACCTAGCCCCCATACAAATGACCCCTATGAAATCGACATAAATTGCCATAAGTTCCAAATTATCATATAGATCTCAGTCAAATTGGGTTTGTATGTGTTTATTACATCCATTAATCAGTAGTTCAAAAATGCTCCCTATAGAAAAATTCTTAGTCATAGGCCCCATATAGAGGTGGTTCCCGATCTTCACTTAAATCTATCAAAAAACGAAAATATTTCACAGATTTTTCTCAAATTTGGTTTGTATATATTTTTTCGAAGTATATGTGACTTTACCAAATATGGTCAGGATCGGTCCATTTTTCGACCTAGTCCCCATATAAATATAGTATCCGATATGAACTTTTTCATATCTGCAGCGAAAAAAATTAATAAAAATGCCACTCAAATTTGGTTTATGCTTATTTGCTATATCCAATTATTTGGACCCAAGAGATAGGGTCTCTTAACCATGGTATAGGGTATCGTATAATCGGGCTTGACCGACTATAATTTGCTTACTTGTTTTTATTTGCTTCATTTAATTTATCTTGCATGGCCCTCGTTGTTACTAATACTTTCTTATCTTTTTCGTCATTCTCTTGTGGTATCATTTCCTTTAGTATGTCTGAGTTAATTTCTATCCTGGAAAGTGCGTCGGCATTTGTATTCATTTTTCCTTCCTTGTACACAATTGTGAAGTCATAGTCACTTAAATCTAACCTTATTCTAGTCATCTTTGATGAAGGATTTTTGTGTGAAAAAAGTGAAATTAATCTTCTATTATCTGTCACAACTATAAATTTTCTGCCATATAGGTTTTAAAATGTTTATACTCCAATAGATTGCCAAAAGTTCTTTCTCAGTTACTGGTTTGTTAATGTCATGTTTTTGTAATGATTTACTGGCATATGAAATAGGTAAATCTTGTCCTATTTCACCTTGAGATAAGACTGCTCCTAATGCTTAATTAGATGCGTCTGTTGTTAAAATAAACGGTTTATCAAAATTTGGATATTGTAACACTGGTGGGTTAATTAATTTTTCCTTCAATTCTCCAAAAGCAATTTGGCATTTTTGCGTCCATTTGAATTTTACTGATTTCGTCAATAGTACAGAGTCTCTTGAGTTTTACGTGCATTCCTGTCTTAACGACTTAACCACACGGTGGTCTTAGCACATGGAGAGATACTATGCGTCTTGCCTTCGCCCTGCCATAAGACGGTTACAAGCTGGAGTGATGTTCACGGCATCACTTCACACTTTGTTATTGTGTCGAGCCTATCTAAAACTCTTTTGCTTTAGAGCTAGCAACACATGGGTGAATGCACCTCCACATCGATCTGCGATCTGCCCGCGATACGGGCACCACAAGCCACTGCGAAACTCCCCGAGGGGCCGTTCCCAATGAGATCGTGAAAGATTCGTCAAAGACTTCTGCTTTGACCTTGCTTACCATAGTACTGTTTTCTGACCCATTTCTACGCACTCTTGTATCGTCAAATATACTCATGCTACATCCGACATTCTTGCATCCCTCAATAGTATAGAAGTCTCTTGTGTTTAACGTGAGTACCTGTCTCGTTGACATAACCTCACGGTGCTCTGAACACTGGATCGGAATATGCGCCGACCACCGCCCCATTGTGTAGTTAACTACACTCCGGTACCAATTCAAGATTTGTGCATTTGGGCAACAAATCCCACTCCTTGGTGGGGAGTTGAGGCCTACCTTACACACCTCTGCTGTTCTAGGGTCACAGCACCCGGTTGAATGCAACTCCACATCGAGCTATGCTCTCCCCGCGATTTGGGTATAAACCACAGCCACCACGATACTCCCCAAGGGGCCGTACCCGCAAGTCAGCTGGAATCAAAGATTCCAGGGGCTCTGACTTCCCGTGGTACCAGATATATATATAAATATATAGCCTCCGGTCAGACTTCGTAGCAAAGCTACTACCAGTATGGCTCCAAACAGCTATGGACTGGTGGCCATTCGAAGGCCTTAGTCCCACACCCATACACCCACCCTGTGGGTGAGTGTATAGGTACACAACTAAGGCCTTCTAGACGGTCTTGGGTACACACGAATGCGTACATCCTGTGGATGTAAACACACGTGTGCGATCAAACCCTTCTTAAACGTCTTCTTTTGAAGACTTCACACGCAAACTCATTCATACAACGCACTCTCTCATCATTCACAAGCACACCACTGACATCACAACCATCGTCCGTCAATACGACACCTAGAGAATCTAGGTCCCGTATGTCCGAGTAGAATGTGCATATGTACAAAATATGAAACCAGTCCTCGGTAAAAGGTCCACAGTCACACTCAGGCGTATTAGCCAAAGCTCTTTTATACAAAAATGCATTAAACGACCCATGGCCCGTAAGCAAAAAGCCCATACTCAGGCTAAAGTCAAAGTCTGGACGTTTCGCCACGAACGTCACATCGTGAATGAAGGAGTATGTAACCCGTCCATTGTCACTTCTGTCCCATCTATCTTGCCATCTGGAGACAACACACTCATTTAAGAGTGCCTTGCACTCCGTCCAGCTCCTACCACTAACGTCATCGTTAGTCACCCAATCGTCCTGCAACAACGGCTGTCCCTTCTTGATCCTGTAGGCAATACTTTTACGTATCACCTCCAAGTCAAGAGGGGCTACACCTACCAACACCTGTAAGGCCTCCGTGGAGACCGTACGACAACATGGCACACAAGCGAGCAAGACTACCCGTTGACACGACATGATTTTCAGCTTTCCTCTGGCAGTCGTGACCACGCTGGACCACACCGAGGAGCCATATGTTGCGCAGGCAACAAATAGTCCACGGTAAATGGTCCGCATAGAACGCCTGCTGAGGCCCCAGTCATTCCTAAGAATGCGCCGGACACATCCCACCACACCAGTCAATTTCGCCTTGACACGCTCGAGATGAACCAAGAGTTCATACGCTCTCGCATTGTTATCCCCAAGTACTTGACCTCAGTCGCATACTTAAGGCTAACGCAATTGGCCCTAACAGTTGGAGGTCGATTTAGCGATAACCTGCCCTTGAGCAACATCATCACAGTTTTGTCCATTGCTACATCTACTCCTACCTGTCTACTCCAATCGCAGACAATCTGCATGGCTTCCTCCCCCCTTCTCTCCAGCTCAGCACGAGACTGGCCTTCGATAAGGACGAGCAAGTCATCCGCATATGCGCACACATTATGTGCAACCATTAGCCTCCGCAAAAGAGGATCCATCATTAGATTCCAAATAAATGGACCGCAGATGGATCCCTTCGGACAACCTCTGACCACCTCAATGCACACGGACTCGTTCACACCAGCGACGCAAGCCCGCCTGCCAGAGAAGTAGCTTTTCCATAACTCCAACTCTTGGCAGCCGACCTCGCGTAGCCTCGCTAGAACGCCTTCCCATAACAGGGAGTCGAACGCACCCTTGAAATCAATAAAGATTCCAAGGACATATCCTTCCTCCGTCCTACCGACACACGTTTTAACGTGATGCCAGGCGTCATCTACACTCCTACCACTTCTAAAGCCAAATTTCCATTCGCATGTGCCCTGGTCGATCCTCTCCTGAAGCCTTTTCACCATAATCCTTTCCAATACTTTTCCAAGCACCGGAAGCAGACTGATGCCCCTATAGGAGCGAGGATTGCTCCTGATCCTATCGGGTGACTTAAGCAAAACAACGACATGGGCTATCTTCCACGGATGTGGAAAATACCCCTCTGATACACACTTTTCATAGATTGCCAACAAGTACTCAGGAATGGCCTTCCAGATGCTTTTACACATCTCTCCGGTCATCCCATCCATACCTGGAGACTTTCTACTCCACGCCTGACAAATGCTTAACTCTAACTCAGTTCTGTCCAACGGAGGAGGGGGATCCACCCCCTGAAAAGGAAGATGGATAGGACCCTCCACCCTTGGAAAGAACTGACCCAGCAGAACGCGTAAGCATGCCCCCATGATGGCAATATTTCATTACCAACACGTAGGCCAGACACATCGGTCCGCTGGCTCCTACCTCTACAGAGCTTATTGACTCTGCCTCATGGGTCGTCCCTGTTGTCCCGTACGTATGCTCTCCAGTCATCCTCCTTCACTTTCACGATACGGTCCTTATAGGCACGTAGCTGTGTCGCGTAGTTCGTCGCACGCAGTAGCACATCACATGCATTGGTCCGCCTGGCTCTCTGGAATCGCGTCCTGAGCTGCCGGACGGTCCTCCGCATTTCTGTTAACTCCCGCGTCCACCATTTAACCCTTCCGGGGATTGTCCTAGAAATCTCCCAAGAAGGGCGTTATTGGTGTTTATCGTCCAATCGTTCAGCTTACCTATCTGTCCATATATAGTCAGACCCCTGAAATCCCCAATGGAGACCTCAGAGGCCGCGTCCCTAATGCACGAGCCGTAGAAATCCCAATTAATTGGGTGTCTACGCCACCGCATCACATCCGAGACCTCTACAGGGGCGGGCGAGTAATGGAGCACAATCCGTATTGGATTATGATCACTCACCCCCCAATCGTCCTTAACGTCCCAGTCGCAGCGAAAACGCCGCAGTACGACGTCATTTACGGCTGTCACATCAATATCACTCACACGATTAGGACCGGAAAACGTATATAAATCAGAGGGCTGATTTAACGCACTAACACCCCGATTAACCATCCAGTCACTTAACATCTCACCCCGATGGTGGTTCTGATATCCAGACGAATGCCGGGATAACTTACTGAACCACATGGGAGACGATGCGTTCGCGTCCATACCTAGGATAATCGGGTTGCTACTCGCTAGTAGTAGCACCGTATCCATATACGAGATATACGGCTCTAATGGGCTGCTGAACTGACAGTATATGCTTGCCAGGAAGATTTTTCCGAATCTTCCTTCGACCAAGACACACACCCCCAGTTCGTTGGCAGATAACACAATACACTCTGCGTCAGGATCGTTGACAATTACAGCGGCCTTGACCCTAGAACAAGGAAATACCCTCATAAATGAGGGTAAACCCCTTACACAACCATCGGTTGAGTAAGGTTCCTGAACCAGGGCAAACCCGCTCTTCATGGCAACCATCCTTTCGCCCAATTCACACATACTGGCATAAGAGCCCTGGCAATTATATTGAATAATTGTCAGAGACATCTTAATGCCTTGCCCTAGCCCTCGCGACTAACACACTGTACGTGGGACAGTCGTCGGTCATCATAAGATGATTCGACGGCAGGCCCTTGAACGCACAGTTACTACAGTGCGGCAGATTTTCGTAACGATGTACGACGTGACCGGTCTGTCCGCACCGACGACAGACTTCACCTTTGCTACGGCAATCCCTAACCATATGGTCAAACCCAAGACAACGATAGCAGCTAGGGATAAGCTCATGGCGTCTCACGCGGAACCTAAACCACTTAACGTAGCAGCCTCCGGCACTCAGAAGGGATTCCATGGCATTGCCATCACCCTCCAGAGTAACGTCGACAGCTCCGCCAGCGCACACGCTCCACGGTCGACTCACGAGCCGTACCCCCTTCTTAAAGGCTTCTAAGGTCATTCGTTCCTTTAGATTCAGCTCGTAGAGAGCACCCATGAATTCATCAGGGGTGATCTCGGAGTAAACCCTCTGGACGACCACCCTAGTACCCTCTCTATCGTTGACCGTCACTTCCAGTCCATGTTCGGAAAATTTAGGATTCCGGACGATCCTCTCCCGCTCCGCGAATGAGGGGGTGCGAATGACCGCCCCACCGCTACGAACCGCCTTAACCGCGTGAACTCTGACCCCGAGCGTGGGACCTACTTCGTTCACAACCTTTTTAACAATTTCTTCAGACTTAGCCGCCGTCTTTCTTCGCACAACCACCGACCAGGTCTCGACTGGTTTCGGTGCAGGGGCAACTACTGGCGCTTTCTAGCACACAGGCTGAACAGGCGAGGATTTATCCAGCCGGATTTATCCAGCCAATGTCATCAGCAGTTCTTCTAGCCGACCCACTTGATTTAAGATCCGCCTCGCCGTTTCGACCTCAACATGACCGTCCAAAACTATGTCGTTCAGCTCCGACGTCATCGCCTTCATCTGCTTAATTGCAGAATGAGCACCACAGGGCCCAGAAGGGGAAACTGTGGAGACTGCTGGTACCAGAGTTGAACTCCTCCCTAAGCCACCGTGCAAGCTAGTAACGCTGCCAACCAAGCTACCCATGCTGCCAACGTCAGTCCTTATGGCAGTCTTTCTCCTAACCTATCCCGAAACCAGCTTCGGTTCAACAAACACCTTTCCTCCCGATTTGGGAGAGCCGGGTTTGAACCGCTTTCCGTCCTCGTTAACTGTCGACTCTCCATTGCCCATGTCCGAGTCGGACTGACGAAGTCTACTACCACCGGTGGGTGGCACCTCCTCCGTCATGTCGACTTTGTCCGGCCCACTGACATCCGTATCCGTCCCGCATTCGTCCTCTGTGCCGTCAGCTGGTTTCAACCTAGCACACCTTGGACCCACGCCCCTTTTGGGTTTAACCATCTTGCCCGACCCCTAACCAAGTACCGACCGACTGCTTAAAAACCGACCCGAAGCAGTAAAAACCGACCCGGGCAGTACGTACTGCCAAATACGTAAGCAAAAAATCGAACTGTGTACCGACCGATAACAGTTACCCGTACCGAACAGTACCCCGACAAACTGTTTACCGACCCACAGAATCGCCAAATGCACTAAAAAGTTAACGGCCCTAACCGCAACCGATACGACGGTATCAATTTACGAATCAACAACCACACCCACACAACGAACCGCGATTAAAAAATTTTTAATTACGGACAGACGGACACGCCGCGGACAGACGGACACTGCCACGGACAGACGGATACTGCCGCGGACAGACGGACACTGCTACGGACAGACGGACAACCGACCGACACAACCGCGGACAGACGGACGCTGCCACGGAAGGACAGACAACCGACGGAAGGACGGACAACCGAAGGAAGGACGGAAATTATAACTGACGGAAGGACGGACACTAAGACTACTAGTGAACCAAAAAACAGTTGTACTGGTTGCGTATACTTAATAGTTTTTTAAAAACTAGTACTTATACGCACCCACTCAACTACGTACTGCACTAACTTCAGCGGAAGTTAGCCAAGACACTTGTACTGCACTACCTACCGACCGACTAGCACAGACACCAACCGGAAACTGGAAGTGAACCGTTTTACCGACAAAATCTGATTTTTGCACTGCCTTACCGACCGGAAATGAACACTATTTCCGACCCGAAATGGCAAGCCACTAGTGGCAACCACGTTCACACTTACCACTGCCACTCACCACTACCTTACCACAAAAAGTGACTTTAACCTCACAATTTGCCGGCGGAGCCCCGATCAGCGGAGTCTCAACTTTGCAAAAACAAAATCACACACACACACTATTCACTTAGAAAATTCAAAAATCAACTGATTAACGCGACGCTTTATAAAAACACAACCGTACACTTCAACAGTCAAACAACGAATGTGACCCTCAATAGTACAGAAGTCTCTTGTGTTTAACGTGAGTACCCGTCTCGTTGACATAACCTCACGGTGCTCTGAACACTGGATCGGAATATGCGCCGACCACCCCCCCATTGTGTAGTTAACTACACTCCGGTACCAATTCAAGATTTGTGCATTTGGGCAACAAATCCCACTCCTTGGTGGGGAGTCGAGGCCTACCTTACACACCTCTGCTGTTCTAGGGTCACAGCACCCGGTTGAATGCAACTCCACATCGAGCTATGCTCTCCCCGCGATTTGGGTATAAACCACAGCCACCACGATATTCCCCAAGGGGCCGTACCCGCAAGTCAGCTGGAATCAAAGTTTCCAGGGGCTCTGACTTCCCGTGGTACCAGATATATATATAAATATATAGCCTCCGGTCAGACTTCGTAGCAAAGCTACTACCAGTATGGCTCCAAACAGCTATGGACTGGTGGCCATTCGAAGGCCTTAGTCCCACACCCATAAACCCACCCTGTGGGTGAGTGTATAGGTACACAACTAAGGCCTTCTAGAAGGTCTTGGGTACTCACGAATGCGTACATCCTGTGGATGTAAACACACGTGTGCGATCAAACCCTTCTTAAACGTCTTCTTTTGAAGACTTCACACGCAAACTCATTCATACAACGCACTCTCTCATCATTCACAAGCACACCACTGACATCACAACCATCGTCCGTCAATACGACACCTAGAGAATCTAGGTCCCGTATGTCCGAGTAGAATGTGCATATGCACAAAATATGAAACCAGTCCTCGGTAAAAGGTCCACAGTCACACTCAGGCGTATTAGCCAAAGCTCTTTTATACAAAAATGCATTAAACGACCCATGGCCCGTAAGCAAAAAGCCCATACTCAGGCTAAAGCCAAAGTCTGGACGTTTCGCCACGAACGTCACATCGTGAATGAAGGAGTATGTAACCCGTCCATTGTCACTTCTGTCCCATCTATCTTGCCATCTGGAGACAACACACTCATTTAAGAGTGCCTTGCACTCCGTCCAGCTCCTACCACTAACGTCATCGTTAGTCACCCAATCGTCCTGCAACAACGGCTGTCCCTTCTTGATCCTGTAGGCAATACTTTTACGTATCACCTCCAAGTCAAGAGGGGCTACACCTACCAACACCTGTAAGGCCTCCGTGGAGACCGTACGACAACATGGCACACAAGCGAGCAAGACTACCCGTTGACACGACATGATTTTCAGCTTTCCTCTGGCAGTCGTGACCACGCTGGACCACACCGAGGAGCCATATGTTGCGCAGGCAACAAATAGTCCACGGTAAATGGTCCGCATAGAACGCCTGCTGAGGCCCCAGTCATTCCTAAGAATGCGCCGGACACATCCCACCACACCAGTCAATTTCGCCTTGACACGCTCGAGATGAACCAAGAAGTTCATACGCTCACGCATTGTTATCCCCAAGTACTTGACCTCTTCTTTAATTTTTCCAAACGATTGGATTTTACATGTCTTTTTTTGCAGTTGAAATGCCTTTCTCAATTTCTAGATCAATTTTTCAGTAAATCCGCGATGCCATGCAGAGGTGCTCCTGCTGTGTGCAGCCTTGTGTGACGTTTGGCAGATGACAATTTGTGGTCGGGGGTAGAAAGCTGCGAGACTATATAAATAAAAAAGATTTGTTTTTTTGTTATGCAAAGCTGTAAAAGAGTGATTACTTCGTAATTGAAATTTAACAGCTCTAACGTCATCCGTTGTGTGCTTTGGTAATTATAGTACAAACGCGATGCCATGCAGAGGTGCCAATGATGTATGGCGCCTTGTAGGAAGTGCAAACTTGTGTGATGTTCGGTATGTGTGTGTATGTGTATGATCGGGGGTAGAAACCTGCGGGACTATGTAAATAAAAAGATTCGTTTTTTGTGTTTTAATTAAAAATTGTAATTTTTATTGTTTAATTCTTATTTTTTTTTTTCTTAAAATTATTATATACATAAATAAATAGATATAAATTATATATGTATATATACTATTTCTTGTAGGTGAATGTAGTTGAATGATTAGTAAAAATTGATATATATATATATATATAGATTAAAAACGTTTTTGTGTTAGCTGATAACGATCATAAAATAGTTGACATGCACATGTATTACTATTGTGTATAGTACAATCATTTGTTAACAACATACAATCATATTTATGTAGTCCATGTGATGAATATATAAACTATGCAGAGAAATTATTGTATATCCTTAAGGTGTCAATCATTTCAGTGCACATTTTTTTATGTGTTGCATTCATTAATCAAGATCTATAAAAATGTTATTGATTTTCCAATTCATTTGATGACACTATTTTTAAATAATCAATATGAAAAGGTTTATTATACTCAGTTCACAACTAATAAAAATGTGGTAGTTTAAATATATTTTATATTTCAATATTAGGTTTAGATATTATGTGTGTTTTCATTAGTCAAATATAAATTAATAAAATTTCTTAACAAAATTAGATTCATTTCAGCACACAATTGTGGATAATCTTTTCTATTAAAGTTGCAAACATATGTGTATATTTATATCAGATGCATATAGGTTTTTTATATTTCGACAATAGAAATCATCTAAATTATGTATACATATTTCTTCTTCAATCAGTTGTATTGTTTTGCTTTTTCATATCCTTTTTTTGCGTTTTTTTTTATTTATTTATTTTATTTTAGTCTATGGAATAAATTCTTACAGACATTAAAATCATAAAATACAATATATACAAATATTTTACCATATGAAACGACTAATTTGTAAATTTAACGGTTTAAATACAGAATAATGTTACGCTCTACAATATTAATGGTTAGAGAATAATCAACAAATTGGTACAAATCACTAAACTCGAGAAAATCTTTAATTTCTCAAGTTCGGCTAATAAACTTATTTCCTCTTACCTTATTAATCGTAAACAAGTGGTTTCTTTAAATGGAGTGACTTCTAAAGCAGCGGATGTTGACAGAGGTGTGCCTCAGGGGTCCATTCTTGGTCCATTGCTCTTCTGTATGTATATTAACGATTTGCCTGAGGTTCTGAATTACTGTGGCGTACAAATGTATGCTGATGATGTACAGTTGTACTTAAGCAGCAGAATAGAAGATGTTCAACATTGTTCTGACTGTATTAATAGTGACTTGGATAATATACATAAATGGGCATGTACAAATGGCTTATGTATAAACCCTGACAAATCAAAATGTATTTTCATTTCAAGAAGTAATAAAAAAAGACTGAATGACAATATTTTTCTACATATTAACAACTCAAGAATCGACTTTGTTCAAACATCATCGAACTTGGGAATCACATTTAATGCTGAACTTTCTTGGTCTAACCATATAAATATATCAGCTGGTAAAGTTCATGGGATGTTGAGAAACTTGTGGGCTGTGCAATCATCGACGCCGTTTGAAATAAGAATGCTTTTGGCAAAAACCTATTTAATACCAGTTCTACTGTACGGGTGTGAAATATTTGCAAATTGCGACACTATTGACTTTAATCGCCTCGAGGTCACATATAATAATATAGCCAGATACGTTTTCAACAGAGGTAGACGAGATAGTATATCATCATATTCATACCAGTTATATAATACAAGTTTTAAAGATTTACTAAAATATAAAAGCCTTTTAATGATGCATAAGATTATTTATCTGAAGAACCCAGAATATCTTTTTAACAAAATTATTTTTGCACAATCGCCTCGTGGAAGAAATTTGATATCACAAAAATACAAATATCTAATGTCTACTAGACAATTTTTCAACTACACCACGTGTCTTTGGAACAATTTACCATCATATATCCAAGTACAAAGCAACGCATTACTTTTCAAAAAGGAATTTAAAAAATTTTTTGTTTGAATCTATGTTAAATGTCAACTTTATTATGTTCATTATTATGTTAATTTTTATGATTAATTTACTTTATTTTTATTAATCTCGAAATTTACTGTAACTCAATGTTAATATTACAAATGTTACTTGCTATCACTGTAATTTATAAGATTTATTCTTGTTGTGATAGCAATTCAATAAAACAATATAATAATAAAAAAAAAAAAAAAAAAAAAGTTAGTACATAATCTTCTTACCGGATCTGCGTTGGCATAGTTGGTACGGAAAACTGGAATTGAAGGTGAATGAAAGTAACGTGTATGTCGCTGAGGAACATTAAATGATATATTGCGTAACAAGAATTCTGACGATACATCATCATTAATCAGACTTAACAAAAACGACATACACAATTGGGTTATTTTCCTTTTATATATATTGCTAGATATTCTTTCAGTTCTTCCAATGTAGAGAAACCATCATCCCAACACAATCCATGTAAATGATTATACAGCCATTTTTTCCTTTCCTTACCCGTTTTCTTTGAATATTCTGAATCATTTATCAAAATGCAAATAATTCGTTATTAATATAGAATCCTTGAACATCTATAACTATGAAACTATCTTGAGTCATTATGTTAATGAATCTGAAGAAATATATAAAAAACAATATTCATTTTTACTTTTTCTATTTGATCTCAATATATTAAACTTTATCATTTTCAACATATTAGAGTCACAATATAAGCCCATAAATAATATAAATAATCAATATAAATAGGTTTATTATGCTCAGTTCACAACTAAGAAAAATGTGGGTAACTGTACCTCATATATCTGTGGTTTTCTAGAATAACCGCGTATGTCATAAAATCAAAATTTTCAGGGGAGCCAATAAACGTTATATTTGAAATTATGGGCTCGACATAAAGATTTTAGAGCTTTTTATTTAACAGTCCTGTAGATAAGGGCAATAAATACTATAAAATTTTGAGTCAAAAATCTTCAGAGAAAAAGATCCTAGAGAAGGACGAAAAAAACAATATGTAAATTACACTTAAAGTGTGTGCAGATAAAACAACTTATGTCGACAAACGTCGTTTTCTTTGAAAAAGAAAACAACCAATGCAACCACCCATGTAGACATAAGTTGTTGTTGCTTAAAAAATAGATTTTTTTTGTTCGTCAACACAAAGTTAACGGGACTTAGGATGAGAATATAACAACGTATCAAGAATAATAGTGACAAGAAATAACAGAAATAAACACACAAGTTTAATTAAGTGGTTATAAACTGAAAACTAATCCAAAATTATTTTACATTTTTTTTTTATTAATAACAACGTATGTCGCTATGTGTCGTTTTCTGAGAAAATAATTTGTCAGCGATCAAACATAGGTTGACATTTCGTTATTTAAAGAAAAAATTCAGAAACGGTCAATATTTTTTTTTTTAAAATTGAAAACATGTAAAGAGCGTTAAAAATTAATATATTTGGGATCGTTAACCTAAAACTGACAAAAATGGGCATACCCGGTTATTCCAGAAAACCACATATATATTTGTTTACGTATACATACAACAATTAAAATATAAATACCTTCTTTGATAAGAAATTATAAATTTATACTCAGTTCACAACTAAGAAAAATGTAGGTAACTGTACATCATATTTATTTGTTGGTTATACAACAATTACAATGTAAATACCTTCGTTGATAAGGACTTACAAATTTATAGTTTCTGTTAATAAGAAAAATGTGGGTAACTGTACCTCATATTTATAGTCAGATACCATAAAAAACTGTTTTGCCGTGATGCAATAAAGAAATAAAGAATAAAGAAAAAACAAAGATTTTGTATTATTTTATTAATAAGAGAAACGATCTCTAAATTTTATTTAAAATATATTACGTTGAATATAAATTGGTGGACTGTATATAAAGATTAGTTGATCCATGTGAACGACATGTTCATCTTGATATTCAAACGAAGATTAAAAAGTTACATCTAACTAAGATAGAAAGAGGCAACAAGATAGATACCGTTTAGATACCGTTAAGGGTTTACTCGTTAGAATCTATGTAAACACTTCCTACAAAGATGTTTACAAAAAGGAGTAAAACTTAAATTCTAACTTGTAATTAGGGTTTCCAAAAGGGCAAACTAAGTTAAAAAGTAAAATTAAAGAATTTGTGCTTAAACATTGCCGGCCACCTTGCAACACTAGAGGAAGTTGCAACAAAAGTCTTAAATAGGTAAACAAGAGAGGTTACAAAAGTAAGAGAAGGTAAAAATAAAATAAATGTTTTTTTCCATAATTTTAAGTATTTCATATATAACGGGTGATTTTTTTGAGGTTAGGATTTTCATGCATTAGTATTTGACAGATCACGTGGGATTTCAGACATGGTGTCAAAGAGAAAGATGCTCAGTATGCTTTGACATTTCATCATGAATAGACTTACTAACGAGCAACGCTTGCAAATCATTGAATTTTATTACCAAAATCAGTGTTCGGTTCGAAATGTGTTTCGCGCTTTACGTCCGATTTATGGTCTACATAATCGACCAAGTGAGCAAACAATTAATGCGATTGTGACCAAGTTTCGCACTCAGTTTACTTTATTGGACATTAAACCAACCACACGAATGCGTACAGTGCGTACAGAAGAGAATATTGCGTCTGTTTCTGAGAGTGTTGCTGAAGACCGTGAAATGTCGATTCGTCGCCGTTCGCAGCAATTGGGTTTGTGTTATTCGACCACATGGAAGATTTTACGCAAAGATCTTGGTGTAAAACCGTATAAAATACAGCTCGTGCAAGAACTGAAGCTGAACGATCTGCCACAACGTCTAATTTTCAGTGAATGGGCCCTAGAAAAGTTGGCAGAAAATCCGCTTTTTTATCGACAAATTTTGTTCAGCGATGAGGCTCATTTCTGGTTGAATGGCTTCGTAAATAAGCAAAATTGCCGTATTTGGAGTGAAGAGCAACCAGAAGCCGTTCAAGAACTGCCCATGCATCCCGAAAAATGCACTGTTTGGTGTGGTTTGTACGCTGGTGGAATCATTGGACCGTATTTTTTCAAAGATGCTGTTGGACGCAACGTTACGGTGAATGGCGATCGCTATCGTTCGATGCTAACAAACTTTTTGTTGCCAAAAATGGAAGAACTGAACTTGGTTGACATGTGGTTTCAACAAGATGGCGCTACATGCCACACAGCTCGCGATTCTATGGCCATTTTGAGGGAAAACTTCGGAGAACAATTCATCTCAAGAAATGGATCGGTAAGTTGGCCACCAAGATCATGCGATTTGACGCCTTTAGACTATTTTTTGTGGGGCTACGTCAAGTCTAAAGTCTACAGAAATAAGCCAGCAACTATTCCAGCTTTGGAAGACAACATTTCCGAAGAAATTCGGGCTATTCCGGCCGAAATGCTCGAAAAAGTTGCCCAAAATTGGACTTTCCGAATGGACCACGTAAGACGCAGCCGCGGTCAACATTTAAATGAAATTATCTTCAAAAAGTAAATGTCATGGACCAATCTAACGTTTCAAATAAAGAACCGATGAGATTTTGCAAATTTTATGCGTTTTTTTTTTAAAAAAAGTTATCAAGCTCTTAAAAAATCACCCGTTATATGTATATATATATATATTTTATTTTATTTTTTTTATTTTTTTCAAAAAACACTTAAAACTAATGGTCAAGGGACCAAACCAGTGTGAAGGATATTGTTCTATACATCCTTATTTGTAATTTGAAAAAGTTAGGTTTCCCCTATAGCCCTTAATTATATTTATACAGCTAAAAAGGGTTTCAGCTTATTAATAGGCGTTTAAAAGAACTACCAAAGATTTTGAGACTATTACTTCAAATAAAGACAACATGTGCTAACTTCAGTAGTTAGTAATAATCTGCCTTTATTCTACATTTATTCTGGCTTATATGCTACTTATGAAAATTAATTAAGTTATCTAGTATGTGTTGCCAATTTGTCATGCTACATAGTCGAAATTGGTGAGTGTTCGCTGTGCCTATGGTATGACAACATGGTTACATTATAAGAGCTGTACGCAGCTTGTTAAGGAATCTTAACAGAATATTTTCATATATTTCTTAAAGAAAAAAAAGCACAAAAGTACCTTTCAGTGCAACGCTAGCAATCAGCTGTTTTCTGTCAATTATTAAGAATTGTGAAATTGAAAACAAATCAATTCTGCGCTAAACGCTTTTTAAGCTCAGTATAAAAATTACCCATCCGCTTCTTGTTTTTCTTTGCCGAATTTTGTTCGTTTTTTTCCATGTTTGCAACTGAAAAATAACTTTTAATTTTTTTGGCATATTACATTTTGTTTATGCCTACCTCTCCTGTCAAAATTCCGTTCAGAAAGAACGAAAAATTTGATATTCCTGCTCAAAGCCTGGGTTGCCTAACTTAATTTACGTTAAAAAAAAGTAGTAAAAACACTACTTTTTTAAAAAGCTGCAGACTATCAACAGAAATTTTTTGACAGAAAAATTCCTTAAGCATTTCTGAAGCGTTTTTTATATGAAGTTTTTGATGCCTTAGCAAGCTGCATACAGGCCTAGACCCTCATCCTTAAGAGAAAAATTATGGGGGAATTTTTCTTATTTTATTATAATAAAATAATATTCTATTTGTTTTAACAATGTTAATTCTTACTTAAAATGTATGGTATGGTTTCAAATTATTGTTATGTATTTCTTTTTCAGTGCCATTATAATTAATTGCACATTTACATTATTTCTTCTTAAAATTGTATATGGACCTTTATATGGACTTGGGTTTTTTGTTCTATTTTCTGCTTTAAGCAATACTTGGTTTCCTATCTTTAAATTTAATTTATTTGTATATTTTGTATTTTCAATTCTTTGTATTTTTGCTTGTGACAACATACTTATCTTTAGCCTTATTTAGGGAGTATTGTAGCTTGCCTTTTAGTTCAATTACATAATCTTCATAACTATAGAATTTTCTTTCATTTTCTAATCTGTCAGATGGCAAGTATGGTAATTTTCCGTAAACTAACTCGAATGGTGTATAGTATACACTGTATACCCTGTATCTATGTGTGGTGCTGTGTTATACGCAAACTGGAAGTATGGAATCCATTTATCCCATTCATGATCATTTGCTGTTGTTAGTGAAAATTCATTCAGAATCCTATGGTTGCTTTCAATTGCTCCTAACGTCTCGTGATGATAAGGAGTTGAGAATATTTGTTTAATCCATAAAAATGAACATATGTTACGCATAACTTCGTTTGTAAATTCTGTCCCTCTGTCGGACTTAAGTACCTTAAATTGACCATATTTCACAATAAATTGTTCGACTAATGTTCTTGCTGTAGTGATTGCATCCTTTGTCGGCATTGGATGTGCAACAATAAATTTAGTCAACTCAAACATAAAAATGTCAGTTTTATAAACCTAAAAAAGTAACATTTGTAATAATACTAAAAAAAAATATAAATAATATTACTAAAATTTGTTTGTTAAGCTGATTTTTCAGTGCCAGTTTCTACATTTTTTTCTTTCTTTAATTTTTCCAAACGATTGGATTTTACATGTCTTTTTTTGCAGTTGAAATGCCTTTCTCAATTTCTAGATCAATTTTTCAGTAAATCCGCGATGCCATGCAGAGGTGCTCCTGCTGTGTGCAGCCTTGTGTGACGTTTGGCAGATGACAATTTGTGGTCGGGGGTAGAAAGCTGCGAGACTATATAAATAAAAAAGATTTGTTTTTTTGTTATGCAAAGCTGTAAAAGAGTGATTACTTCGTAATTGAAATTTAACAGCTCTAACGTCATCCGTTGTGTGCTTTGGTAATTATAGTACAAACGCGATGCCATGCAGAGGTGCCAATGATGTATGGCGCCTTGTAGGAAGTGCAAACTTGTGTGATGTTCGGTATGTGTGTGTATGTGTATGATCGGGGGTAGAAACCTGCGGGACTATGTAAATAAAAAGATTCGTTTTTGTGTTTTAATTAAAAATTGTAATTTTTATTGTTTAATTCTTATTTTTTTTCTTAAAATTATTATATACATAAATAAATAGAAATAAATTATATATGTATATATACTATTTCTTGTAGGTGAATGTAGTTGAATGATTAGTAAAAATTGATATACATATACATATATATATATATATATATATATATATATATATATAGATTAAAAACGTTTTTGTGTTAGCTGATAACGATCATAAAATAGTTGACATGCACATGTATTACTATTGTGTATAGTACAATCATTGGTTAACAACATACAATCATATTTATGTAGTCCATGTGATGAATATATAAACTAGGCAGAGAAATTATTGTATATCCTTAAGGTGTCAATCATTTCAGTGAACATTTTTTTATGTGTTGCATTCATTAATCAAGATCTATAAAAATGTTATTGATTTTCCAATTCATTTGATGACACTATTTTTAAATAATCAATATGAAAAGGTTTATTATACTCAGTTCACAACTAATAAAAATGTAGTAGTTTAAATATATTTTATATTTCAATATTAGGTTTAGATATTATGTGTGTTTTCATTAGTCAAATATAAATTAATAAAATTTCTTAACAAAATTAGATTCATTTCAGCACACAATTGTGGATAATCTTTTCTATTAAAGTTGCAAACATATGTGTATATTTATATCAGATGCATATAGGTTTTTTATATTTGGACAATAGAAATCATCTAAATTATGTATACATATTTCTTCTTCAATCAGTTGTATTGTTTTGCTTTTTCATATCCTTTTTTTGCGTTTTTTTTATTTATTTATTTTATTTTAGTCTATGGAATAAATTCTTACAGACATTAAAATCTTAAAATACAATATATACAAATATTTTACCATATGAAACGACTAATTTGTAAATTTAACGGTTTAAATACAGAATAATGTTACGCTCTACAATATTAATGGTTAGAGAATAATCAACAAATTGGTACAAATCATTAAAGTTAGTACATAATCTTCTTACCGGATCTGCGTTGGCATAGTTGGTACGGAAAACTGGAATTGAAAGTGAATGAAAGTAACGTGTATGTCGCTGAGGAACATTAAATGATATATTGCGTAACAAGAATTCTGACGATACATCATCATTAATCAGACTTAACAAAAACGACATACACAATTGGGTTATTTTCCTTTTATATATATTGCTAGATATTCTTTCAGTTCTTCCAATGTAGAGAAACCATCATCCCAACACAATCCATGTAAATGATTATACAGCCATTTTTTCCTTTCCTTACCCGTTTTCTTTGAATATTCTGAATCATTTATCAAAATGCAAATAATTCGTTATTAATATAGAATCCTTGAACATCTATAACTATGAAACTATCTTGAGTCATTATGTTAATGAATCTGAAGAAATATATAAAAAACAATATTCATTTATACTTTTTCTATTTGATCTCAATATATTAAACTTTATCATTTTCAACATATTAGAGTCACAATATAAGCCCATAAATAATATAAATAATCAATATAAATAGGTTTATTATGCTCAGTTCACAACTAAGAAAAATGTGGGTAACTGTACCTCATATATCTGTGGTTTTCTAGAATAACCGCGTATGTCATAAAATCAAAATTAGGGGAGCCAATAAACGTTATATTTGAAGTTATGGGCTCGACATAAAGATTTTAGAGCTTTTTATTTAACAGTCCTGTAGATAAGGGCAATAAATACTATAAAATTTTGAGTCAAAAATCTTCAGAGAAAAAGATCCTAGAGAAGGACGAAAAAAACAATATGTAAATTACACTTAAAGTGTGTGCAGATAAAACAACTTATGTCGACAAACGTCGTTTTCTTTGAAAAAGAAAACAACCAATGCAACCACCCATGTAGACATAAGTTGTTGTTGCTTAAAAAATAGATTTTTTTTGTTCGTCAACACAAAGTTAACGGGACTTAGGATGAGAATATAACAACGTATCAAGAATAATAGTGACAAGAAATAACAGAAATAAACACACAAGTTTAATTAAGTGGTTATAAACTGAAAACTAATCCAAAATTATTTTGCATTTTTTTTTATTAATAACAACGTATGTCGCTATGTGTCGTTTTCTGAGAAAATAATTTGTCAGCGATCAAACATAGGTTGACATTTCGTTATTTAAAGAAAAAATTCAGAAACGGTCAATATTTTTTTTTTTAAATTGAAAACATGTAAAGAGCGTTAAAAATTAATATATTTGGGATCGTTAACCTAAAACTGACAAAAATGGGCATACCCGGTTATTCCAGAAAACCACATATATATTTGTTTACGTATACATACAACAATTAAAATATAAATATCTTCTTTGATAAGAAATTATAAATTTATACTCAGTTCACAACTAAGAAAAATGTAGGTAACTGTACATCATATTTATTTGTTGGTTATACAACAATTACAATGTAAATACCTTCGTTGATAAGGACTTACAAATTTATAGTTTCTGTTAATAAGAAAAATGTGGGTAACTGTACCTCATATTTATAGTCAGATACCATAAAAAACTGTTTTGCCGTGATGCAGGAGTTTATTGGCAATAAAGAAAAAACAAAGATTTTGTATGGTTTTATTAATAAGAGAAACGATCTCTAAATTTTATATAAATTGGTGGACTGTATATAAAGATTAGTTGATCCATGTGAACGACATGTTCATCTTGATATTCAAACGAAGATTAAAAAGTTACATCTAACTAAGATAGAAAGAGGCAACAAGATAGATACCGTTTAGATACCGTTAAGGGTTTACTCGTTAGAATCTATGTAAACACTTCCTACAAAGATGTTTACAAAAAGGAGTAAAACTTAAATTCTAACTTGTAATTAGGGTTTCCAAAAGGGCAAACTAAGTTAAAAAGTAAAATTAAAGAATTTGTGCTTAAACATTGCCGGCCACCTTGCAACACTAGAGGAAGTTGCAACAAAAGTCTTAAATAGGTAAACAAGAGAGGTTACAAAGGTAAGAAAAGGTAAAAATAAAATAAATGTTTTTTTCCATAATTTTAAGTATTTCATATATATATGTATATATATATATATTTTATTTTATTTTTTTTATTTTTTTCAAAAAACACTTAAAACTAATGGTCAAGGGACCAAACCAGTGTGAAGGATATTGTTCTATACATCCTTATTTGTAATTTGAAAAATTTATAGCCCTTAACCCGAATTAACCTGAATTACTTTTTTTTCAAATTTAAAAAAAAAACTACATAGCTGTATATTTGGGATAGAAAGAAGCTCAAATATACTTAATTTTTTCAAATCCTTGGACTATTCACAGAGCTATCCTTAAGAAAGGATCGTGATCATATGATCACGCTAGGCGGTACGGGCTACAGGTTTTTTCTTCAATAATAAACACATCTTTATTAACCAAAAACATATTTTTTATTATAAAAATAATAACTTTTATAATTATTGTAATTATTTTACAAGTTTTAAGTCTTATATATGAAATACGATAAAGACTTAAGTTCTGATCAAAGCGATCAACTCCACACATATTTTTATTATATTCAGTTATTGCAGATGGTCGAGGAACGTTAATCTTTTTGTGCTCCAATTTGCAATAGCGTGAAGCCATTGATTTCGGTTCAACTCCGAAACAGGTTGAGAGAACTGATACAACAGAATTATCGACCCATTTCAACAACAGTAAATTCACAGGTTCTATCAAAATGTATTCACAACTACCTCTTGGATTTTTCGTGAGTTTTTTCTTATTGGGAATTGGGCAGTTTGCAAGTACACGATTTTCACGGATGGTATCAGTTGCATTGTAACCTGAAGCCTTCAAAAATGTGAGAAGTGGTATACCTGTGAACAAGTTGTCGAAAAAGAAATGGTAAGGAAGGTATCGCTTTTCATCATCGAAATCGTCTATCATGCTTATTAGCGGAGCAGCACATTTACCAAACTTTTCTTCATACTTGCTGTTCGATCTGGGATTTTTGCATTAGTATATCTCAAAATTGATTAGATATCCACTTGGGGTGCATAGAGACCAAACTTTGTATACAAACCGAACTGGCTTTCCTTCTATAAATTGTTTGCATCCATGGCGACCAAAGTAGGATATCATACTTTCGTCGTATGACAAGTTTTCCTCCGGATGAAAATTTTTTAACATATTTGCTTTTACGTGATCAAGAATTGGTCGCAGCTACCACATTTTGTCAGGATTGGGATTTTCTTTTGTTCCCGCTTTATCATTATCTTCGAAATGCAAGGCCTGAATAATCTGCTCAAAGCGATTTCGTCGCATACTGTTGCTTATAAGAATATTATTTACATCTTCATCCTGGTTCCAGAAATATCGCATTCCAGTATGAAAACTGTACCCTGAAATTATCATTATGCCAATTACTACTCGTATTTCATTTATTGTAATATTTGGATTTGGCTTTTGACGCAGCACAGCGTATCTGTTCGAGTATTCTGCTATATGTTGCAAAAGAAGGTCATCAAAAAACTTTTCAAATTGTTCATGAGGATGCAATTCACGGCAGTCTGTATAATTTAGCTTAGGAAAAACAGGCATTGAAACTTCAATGTCTTTCTTCAACCAAGAAAACTTGATGTTTTTGTTGTTTTCGGGTAAGGAAATGTTTAACTGCTTTGGCTGAATTTTACGCAGCTTTGATGCTGGAGGAGATGAGCGTGCAGTTAAAAGTAATTCATCGTCAGCGAAAAATATCGGCATCTTTTCGATGTCTGGAAGCGAGAATTGATTTTTGAGAATTGAAAATATGGTAGTCTAATCTTACCTATGGGACTATTTTGCTCTTCTTCATCCTGACCACCTATGCGTTTTCCGCAGTGCAAGACAATCTCAGAGGCGCCTTTGAGCTGTTGCGCGCAGATATCATCTGGATCGCCAGCAGCGTCTTCTTCAGCATCGTCCTCACCGGTTGCATATCCATCATATTCTGGTCCCTCAAAATAAACTAACCTAGGCAAGTCGTACTCATGTGCCTCATTTGCCTCATCATGAACAAAATCGATAGTTTGTTGAAGAGTTAGTTTTCTAAAAATATGAATTTTGTAAACGAAATAGCAAAAACATCAAAAGAAATTCCAGGAAAAGCAAGTGTAAAAAGCAGGTACCCCATCCCGCCTAGCGTGATCATATGAACACACTTAAGAAAAAACACGAAAATCATTCACCTAGATATTTATAATCAACTAAGTGACACTTGTTTACAGGTAAAGGTTCCCTTAGCTTTGATTTTTAAGTTCATTTGCTTTTCTATGTAATATAGAATCATAAATATATTGATACTTACTTATGCATGTAATCCATTTTGTATTTTTTTGTGATTTAAAAATTGGGCTCCCAATTTGACGTGCTACTGGCTTCAGCAGAAAAACCAAACTGACACAAAATGCATATAGATAAATAAATAATTTCTCTGAGAATAAATTAGATTAAAAAAAGTGCGCTCCGATGTTTTGTTTTTCTTGGAACTGACTTTAAAGTGAAAGCTATGTGGCGTGATCATATGAACACGCTAGGTTAATTCGGGTTAATTATATTTATACAGCTAAAAAGGGTTTCAGCTTATTAATAGGCGTTTAAAAGAACTACCAACGATTTTGAGACTATTACTTCAAATAAAGACAACTTGTGCTAACTTCAGTAGTTAGTAATAATCTGCCTTTATTCTACATTTATTCTAGCTTATATGCTACTTATGAAAATTAATTAAGTTATCTAGTATGTGTTGCCAATTTGTCATGCTACATAGTCGAAGTTGGTGAGTGTTCGCTGTGCCTATGGTATGACAACATGGTTATATTATAAGAGCTGTACGCAGCTTGTTAAGGAATCTTAACAGAATATTTTCATATATTTCTTAAAGAAAAAAAAGCACAAAAGTACCTTTCAGTGCAACGCTAGCAATCAGCTGTTTTCTGTCAATTATTAAGAATTGTGAAATTGAAAACAAATCAATTCTGCGCTAAACGCTTTTTAAGCTCAGTATAAAAATTACCCATCCGCTTCTTGTTTTTCTTTGCCGAATTTTGTTCGTTTTTTTCCATGTTTGCAACTGAAAAATAACTTTTAATTTTTTTTTTGCATATTACATTTTGTTTATGCCTACCTCTCCTGTCAAAATTCCGTTCAGAAAGAACGAAAAATTTTATATTCCTGCTCAAAGCCTGGGTTGCCTAACTTAATTTACGTTAAAAAAAGTAGTAAAAACAATACTACTTTTTTAAAAAGCTGCAGACTATCAACAGAAATTTTTTGACAGAAAAATTCCTTAAGCATTTCTGAAGCGTTTTTTATATGAAGTTTTTGATGCCTTAGCAAGCTGCATACAGGCCTAGACCCTCATCCTTAAGAGAAAAATTATGGGGGAATTTTTCTTATTTTATTATAATAAAATAATATTCTATTTGTTTTAACAATGTTAATTCTTACTTAAAATGTATGGTATGGTTTCAAATTATTGTTATGTATTTCTTTTTCAGTGCCATTATAATTAATTGCACATTTACATTATTTCTTCTTAAAATTGTATATGGACCTTTATATGGACTTGGGTTTTTTGTTCTATTTTCTGCTTTAAGCAATACTTGGTTTCCTATCTTTAAATTTAATTTATTTGTATATTTTGTATTTTCAATTCTTTGTATTTTTGCTTGTGACAACATACTTATCTTTAGCCTTATTTAGGGAGTATTGTAGCTTGCCTTTTAGTTCAATTACATAATCTTCATAACTATAGAATTTTCTTTCATTTTCTAATCTGTCAGATGGCAAGTATGGTAATTTTCCGTAAACTAACTCGAATGGTGTATAGTATACACTGTATACCCTGTATCTATGTGTGGTGCTGTGTTATACGCAAACTGGAAGTATGGAATCCATTTATCCCATTCATGATCATTTGCTGTTGTTAGTGAAAATTCATTCAGAATCCTATGGTTACTTTCAATTGCTCCTAACGTCTCGTGATGATAAGGAGTTGAGAATATTTGTTTAATCCATAAAAATGAACATATGTTACGCATAACTTCGTTTGTAAATTCTGTCCCTCTGTCGGACTTAAGTACCTTAAATTGACCATATTTCACAATAAATTGTTCGACTAATGTTCTTGCTGTAGTGATTGCATCCTTTGTCGGCATTGGATGTGCAACAATAAATTTAGTCAACTCAAACATAAAAATGTCAGTTTTATAAACCTAAAAAAGTAACATTTGTAATAATACTAAAAAAAATATAAATAATATTACTAAAATTTGTTTGTTAAGCTGATTTTTCAGTGCCAGTTTCTACATTTTTTTTCTTTCTTTAATTTTTCCAAACGATTGGATTTTACATGTCTTTTTTTGCAGTTGAAATGCCTTTCTCAATTTCTAGATCAATTTTTCAGTAAATCCGCGATGCCATGCAGAGGTGCTCCTGCTGTGTGCAGCCTTGTGTGACGTTTGGCAGATGACAATTTGTGGTCGGGGGTAGAAAGCTGCGAGACTATATAAATAAAAAAGATTTGTTTTTTTGTTATGCAAAGCTGTAAAAGAGTGATTACTTCGTAATTGAAATTTAACAGCTCTAACGTCATCCGTTGTGTGCTTTGGTAATTATAGTACAAACGCGATGCCATGCAGAGGTGCCAATGATGTATGGCGCCTTGTAGGAAGTGCAAACTTGTGTGATGTTCGGTATGTGTGTGTATGTGTATGATCGGGGGTAGAAACCTGCGGGACTATGTAAATAAAAAGATTCGTTTTTGTGTTTTAATTAAAAATTGTAATTTTTATTGTTTAATTCTTATTTTTTTTCTTAAAATTATTATATACATAAATAAATAGAAATAAATTATATATGTATATATACTATTTCTTGTAGGTGAATGTAGTTGAATGATTAGTAAAAATTGATATACATATATATATATATATATATATATATATATATATAGATTAAAAACGTTTTTGTGTTAGCTGATAACGATCATAAAATAGTTGACATGCACATGTATTACTATTGTGTATAGTACAATCATTTGTTAACAACATACAATCATATTTATGTAGTCCATGTGATGAATATATAAACTAGGCAGAGAAATTATTGTATATCCTTAAGGTGTCAATCATTTCAGTGAACATTTTTTTATGTGTTGCATTCATTAATCAAGATCTATAAAAATGTTATTGATTTTCCAATTCATTTGATGACACTATTTTTAAATAATCAATATGAAAAGGTTTATTATACTCAGTTCACAACTAATAAAAATGTAGTAGTTTAAATATATTTTATATTTCAATATTAGGTTTAGATATTATGTGTGTTTTCATTAGTCAAATATAAATTAATAAAATTTCTTAACAAAATTAGATTCATTTCAGCACACAATTGTGGATAATCTTTTCTATTAAAGTTGCAAACATATGTGTATATTTATATCAGATGCATATAGGTTTTTTATATTTCGACAATAGAAATCATCTAAATTATGTATACATATTTCTTCTTCAATCAGTTGTATTGTTTTGCTTTTTCATATCCTTTTTTTGCGTTTTTTTTTATTTATTTATTTTATTTTAGTCTATGGAATAAATTCTTACAGACATTAAAATCATAAAATACAATATATACAAATATTTTACCATATGAAACGACTAATTTGTAAATTTAACGGTTTAAATACAGAATAATGTTACGCTCTACAATACTAATGGTTAGAGAATAATCAACAAATTGGTACAAATCATTAAAGTTAGTACATAATCTTCTTACCGGATCTGCGTTGGCATAGTTGGTACGGAAAACTGGAATTGAAAGTGAATGAAAGTAACGTGTATGTCGCTGAGGAACATTAAATGATATATTGCGTAACAAGAATTCTGACGATACATCATCATTAATCAGACTTAACAAAAACGACATACACAATTGGGTTATTTTCCTTTTATATATATTGCTAGATATTCTTTCAGTTCTTCCAATGTAGAGAAACCATCATCCCAACACAATCCATGTAAATGATTATACAGCCATTTTTTCCTTTCCTTACCCGTTTTCTTTGAATATTCTGAATCATTTATCAAAATGCAAATAATTCGTTATTAATATAGAATCCTTGAACATCTATAACTATGAAACTATCTTGAGTCATTATGTTAATGAATCTGAATAAATATATAAAAAACAATATTCATTTTTACTTTTTCTATTTGATCTCAATATATTAAACTTTATCATTTTCAACATATTAGAGTCACAATATAAGCCCATAAATAATATAAATAATCAATATAAATAGGTTTATTATGCTCAGTTCACAACTAAGAAAAATGTGGGTAACTGTACCTCATATATCTGTGGTTTTCTAGAATAACCGCGTATGTCATAAAATCAAAATTTTCAGGGGAGCCAATAAACGTTATATTTGAAGTTATGGGCTCGACATAAAGATTTTAGAGCTTTTTATTTAACAGTCCTGTCGATAAGGGCAATAAATACTATAAAATTTTGAGTCAAAAATCTTCAGAGAAAAAGATCCTAGAGAAGGACGAAAAAAACAATATGTAAATTACACTTAAAGTGTGTGCAGATAAAACAACTTATGTCGACAAACGTCGTTTTCTTTGAAAAAGAAAACAACCAATGCAACCACCCATGTAGACATAAGTTGTTGTTGCTTAAAAAATAGATTTTTTTTGTTCGTCAACACAAAGTTAACGGGACTTAGGATGAGAATATAACAACGTATCAAGAATAATAGTGACAAGAAATAACAGAAATAAACACACAAGTTTAATTAAGTGGTTATAAACTGAAAACTAATCCAAAATTATTTTGCATTTTTTTTTATTAATAACAACGTATGTCGCTATGTGTCGTTTTCTGAGAAAATAATTTGTCAGCGATCAAACATAGGTTGACATTTCGTTATTTAAAGAAAAAATTCAGAAACGGTCAATATTTTTTTTTTAAAAATTGAAAACATGTAAAGAGCGTTAAAAATAAATATATATTTGGGATCGTTAACCTAAAACTGACAAAAATGGGCATACCCGGTTATTCCAGAAAACCACATATATATTTGTTTACGTATACATACAACAATTAAAATATAAATAACTTCTTTGATAAGAAATTATAAATTTATACTCAGTTCACAACTAAGAAAAATGTAGGTAACTGTACATCATATTTATTTGTTGGTTATACAACAATTACAATGTAAATACCTTCGTTGATAAGGACTTACAAATTTATAGTTTCTGTTAATAAGAAAAATGTGGGTAACTGTACCTCATATTTATAGTCAGATACCATAAAAAACTGTTTTGCCGTGATGCAGGAGTTTATTGGCAATAAAGAAAAAACAAAGATTTTGTATGGTTTTATTAATAAGAGAAACGATCTCTAAATTTTATATAAATTGGTGGACTGTATATAAAGATTAGTTGATCCATGTGAACGACATGTTCATCTTGATATTCAAACGAAGATTAAAAAGTTACATCTAACTAAGATAGAAAGAGGCAACAAGATAGATACCGTTTAGATACCGTTAAGGGTTTACTCGTTAGAATCTATGTAAATACTTCCTACAAAGATGTTTACAAAAAGGAGTAAAACTTAGATTCTAACTTGTAATTAGGGTTTCCAAAAGGGCAAACTAAGTTAAAAAGTAAAATTAAAGAATTTGTGCTTAAACATTGCCGGCCACCTTGCAACACTAGAGGAAGTTGCAACAAAAGTCTTAAATAGGTAAACAAGAGAGGTTACAAAGGTAAGAAAAGGTAAAAATAAAATAAATGTTTTTTTCCATAATTTTAAGTATTTCATATATATATGTATATATATATATATTTTATTTTATTTTTTTTATTTTTTCAAAAAACACTTAAAACTAATGGTCAAGGGACCAAACCAGTGTGAAGGATATTGTTCTATACATCCTTATTTGTAATTTGAAAAATTTAGGTTTCCCCTATAGCCCTTAATTATATTTATACAGCTAAAAAGGGTTTCAGCTTATTAATAGGCGTTTAAAAGAACTACCAAAGATTTTGAGACTATTACTTCAAATAAAGGCAACATGTGCTAACTTCAGTAGTTAGTAATAATCTGCCTTTATTCTACATTTATTCTGGCTTATATGCTACTTATGAAAATTAATTAAGTTATCTAGTATGTGTTGCCAATTTGTCATGCTACATAGTCGAAGTTGGTGAGTGTTCGCTGTGCCTATGGTATGACAACATGGTTATATTATAAGAGCTGTACGCAGCTTGTTAAGGAATCTTAACAGAATATTTTCATATATTTCTTAAAGAAAAAAAAGCACAAAAGTACCTTTCAGTGCAACGCTAGCAATCAGCTGTTTTCTGTCAATTATTAAGAATTGTGAAATTGAAAACAAATCAATTCTGCGCTAAACGCTTTTTAAGCTCAGTATAAAAATTACCCATCCGCTTCTTGTTTTTCTTTGCCGAATTTTGTTCGTTTTTTTCCATGTTTGCAACTGAAAAATAACTTTTAATTTTTTTTGGCATATTACATTTTGTTTATGCCTACCTCTCCTGTCAAAATTCCGTTCAGAAAGAACGAAAAATTTGATATTCCTGCTCAAAGCCTGGGTTGCCTAACTTAATTTACGTTAAAAAAAAGTAGTAAAAACAATACTACTTTTTTAAAAAGCTGCAGACTATCAACAGAAATTTTTTGACAGAAAAATTCCTTAAGCATTTCTGAAGCGTTTTTTATATGAAGTTTTTGATGCCTTAGCAAGCTGCATACAGGCCTAGACCCTCATCCTTAAGAGAAAAATTATGGGGGAATTTTTCTTATTTTATTATAATAAAATAATATTCTATTTGTTTTAACAATGTTAATTCTTACTTAAAATGTATGGTATGGTTTCAAATTATTGTTATGTATTTCTTTTTCAGTGCCATTATAATTAATTGCACATTTACATTATTTCTTCTTAAAATTGTATATGGACCTTTATATGGACTTGGGTTTTTTGTTCTATTTTCTGCTTTAAGCAATACTTGGTTTCCTATCTTTAAATTTAATTTATTTGTATATTTTGTATTTTCAATTCTTTGTATTTTTGCTTGTGACAACATACTTATCTTTAGCCTTATTGAGGGAGTATTGTAGCTTGCCTTTTAGTTCAATTACATAATCTTCATAACTATAGAATTTTCTTTCATTTTCTAATCTGTCAGATGGCAAGTATGGTAATTTTCCGTAAACTAACTCGAATGGTGTATAGTATACACTGTATACCCTGTATCTATGTGTGGTGCTGTGTTATACGCAAACTGGAAGTATGGAATCCATTTATCCCATTCATGATCATTTGCTGTTGTTAGTGAAAATTCATTCAGAATCCTATGGTTGCTTTCAATTGCTCCTAACGTCTCGTGATGATAAGGAGTTGAGAATATTTGTTTAATCCATAAAAATGAACATATGTTACGCATAACTTCGTTTGTAAATTCTGTCCCTCTGTCGGACTTAAGTACCTTAAATTGACCATATTTCACAATAAATTGTTCGACTAATGTTCTTGCTGTAGTGATTGCATCCTTTGTCGGCATTGGATGTGCAACAATAAATTTAGTCAACTCACACTGCATTGTTAAAATGTATCTGTAATTATTTGAAATCTGAAGAGAACCTACAGTGTCAATTGAAATCATCTCAAAACTATTGTTAGGTGTGGTTGTTAGTGTTAGTGGTTCTTTTATGTGTTTTGTTTGTTTGTTTTTAATACAACTGTCACAATGTGACACAAATTTCCTTACCATTTTATTCAAGTTCTTCCAAATGTATCGCTGTTTCAGTTTGATAATTGTTTTTCTTATTCCTAAATGGCCTGCGTGTGTGGCATTGTTGGATTCGTCAATTAGTTTATATTTTAAAATGTCATCTGTTATTCTTTTTGGGGCATTGTATATTAATATTTTAAGTTGAGGACTTTTGTTATTGATTCTTATTTTTGTATATATTTCTTTTAATTCTTCTTTTGTATATATTTTAAATAATTTATCTTCCTTTGATAGCGCTAATTCCTTTATATTTTTTTTTTTTTTCTTATTTTAGATATCAGTTTCCTCAGGATCGAATCTAGTTTCGCTGAGTTGTCGCTGAATCTGGCATGCATATTATTATTATCTTGTATACCTTTGGTATGTAACTTCTCCATAATCGAATCTTGTTTCGACGAATTATAGTTACGTCCTATATTTATATCATTCTCAATTTGAGTACGTGGTTTCTTCATGGTCGAAACTGGTTTCGATGAATTATCATCACGTCCAATGTGCACAATGTTATCTTCAATTATTATATCTTTTTCTTCTATATTTTCAAGCTTATTAAATTTAAATTTTCTTATATTTCTGACGTCACTTATGGATGTGAATACCCATATTTGAAGTTGATCAGGCCTCTGAGAACTACATCTTTCCATATTCTCTTCTTCTCCATTTCTATTTTTACTCCTTACTTCATTTGAATCGTTAATATTGGTACTTATATTATTTGTCTCATTTTTTGCATCTTCATTTTGATTCCTATTTGCCTCATTTAGTTTAGTTTTAGTTTGTATGGCCCTCGTTACTAGTACTTTTGTTATCTTTTTCGTCATTCTCTTGCGGTATAATTTCTTTTAGTATGTCTGAGTTAATTTCTATCCTGGAAAGTGCGTCGGCATTTGTATTCATTTTTCCTTTTTTGTGCACAATTGTGAAGTCATAATCACTTAAATTTAGTCATCTTTGATGAAGTCTTTTTGTGTGAAAAAAGTGAAATTAATCTTCTATTATCTGTCACAACTATAAATTTGCTGCCATATAGGTTTTAAAAAGTTTATACTCCAATAGATTGCCAAAAGTTCTTTCCCAGTTATTGGTTTGTTAACGTCATGTTTTTGTAATGATTTACTGGCATATGAAATAGGTAAATCTAGTCTTATTTCACCTTGAGATAAGACTGCTTCTAATTAGATGCGTCTGTTGTTAAAATAAAAGGTGTATCAAAATTTGGATATTGTAATACCGATGGATTAATTAATTTTTCTTTCAATTCTTCAAAAGCAAGTTGGCATTTGTCCGTCCATATCAATTATACTGATTTCCTTAATAGTGCATTTAATTCCTTGGCTATGTAAGCAAAATTTGATATGAATTTTCTGTAGTAATTACAGAAAGCTACGAATCGTCGTACTTCGTCCGCGTTCTTTGGTATTGGGTAATTGGTTATAACATCATATTTTAATGGGTCTGTCTTTACACCGCGTTTTGTTATTAAATGTCCTAGGTAAATTACTTATGGTCTTAGAAAATAACATTTCTTTGGATTTAGTTTTAAGTTGTATTTTTGTAATTGGCCTAAAACTTTTATCAAATTTTGTTGTGGTGATTTAAACTACAACCGTATACGATTATGTCATCCACATAAAGAAATGCTTCGGATTCTAGTCCGGATAATGCTATTGTAAGCATTGTTTGAAAGCTATTAGAAAAAAATTTTAGTCCGAATGGTAGTCTTTTAAATTGAAAATGTCCGTGTGGTGTGGAAAAAGCAGTTAATGGTCTAGAGTCTTTGCTTAATTCAATTTGATGAAAGGAACTAGTCATATCGAGTGTAGAAAACCATTTTGTTCTACCTAATTTGTCCAAAATGTCTTCTAATCTAGTTAGTGGGAATTTGTCATTGATAATCTTGTCATTGAGTTTTCTAAAATCTACAACAAGTCTCCATTTTTTTTTCATCATCCACGTTTTTCTTTGGTACTAAAAGAAGTGGAGCATTGTAGTGGCTAACTGATGGTTCTATTATTCCGTCATCAAGCATTTTCTGTACTTGTTCATTTATTATGTCAGTATGTGAGTGTGGTAATCTATAGTTTTTAATATAAACAGGTGTGCTGTTTGAAGTTGTAATATTCTGCTTGTAAAAATTTTTGACGCTTAATTTTTCGTCTTCTAAACAAAAAACATTCTGATATTTTTTAAATATTTCTTTTAATTTTGTTTTTGCATATTCGTTGCTATGGTCCAATTTCAAGTCATTCAAAATTTTGTCAAAACGTTCGTTGCTGTTTGTGTTGTTGTAATTTAATACGTCATAGTTTTTTAGTGGATCAGTTTGGAGTTTAATGCCCTGTAAAGTTATTTTTTCATTTGTTGTATTTAAAATTTTTAAATGTGTCATGCCGCTTTTGGGGGCTATTGAATTACTTAAAAATACACCTGGTTTTAATTCACTATTAAAAATTACGCTGTCTTCAATTAAATTCAATTTTAATGCTTGTATAATTTCCGTTCTTGGAGGTATGTTTATTTGTAGTGACGTAATTGCTTTTGTCTGCATTGGCAGAGTTATAGTATTACTATTAACAAAAAAAGAAATTGTAAATGATTCATAATCTATTTTGCAGAGGTATTTTCTTAAAAAGTCTCTACCTATTATGCCGTCTGTTTCTATTGGAAAATCTGACTTTACTAATTGAAAGGAATGATTACACTTTTTGTCAGCCAATGTTAGTTCTAAATCTATCGTGCCTAAAGAATTGATTTCCCCTGTGGTAATTCCTGTTAGTTTACATTTTTCATCTGGTTCATATGGTTCGCCTTCGAATTCCTTTTTCATGCGACAAAGTGATATGTCGGCTCCTGTATCGACAAGAAATCTTGGTTTTCTATTTTTGTAAGTTGTGATAACGAAATTCGTGTTATTATCCGATATTTTGCATACACTTAGTTTTGGCTGTCTGGGGTATCTATATACTCCAAGCCTATTAGGTTTCCCGAATTCTTTATGGTGTGTATATGTCTATTTTTGTCGTTTCTGGAGGTGATATTTTGGTATTCCCTACCGTTTCTATTAAATTTGGTGTTATTGTTGTTTTTGTTAAAGTTATTGTTTCTGTTTCTGTTGTTATTGTGGTTATTGTTATTAAATTGTTGTTTCTTGTGAAATTAGTGTTGAAATTGTTATTTCTATGAAAGTTTGTGTGGTTTCTGTTGTTGTTTTGTCTGTTAGAAGTAAATGTGTTGTGATTTTGCTGATTCTGATGTACAAAATCTCGTTATGAGTTGTATTCTTTTCATTTTCAATTTCAACTGCAAGTTCCGATACCTCTTGCAATGTGGTTGGTCGCGACGCGTATATGGTCGATTTGAAGTTTTCATTTAGTCCTTTTTTGAAAGTATTCAGGGCTAATTTATTATTTAGTTTAACTATTACATTCTTTTCTGCTATTGATGCAGTGTTTCCTAATTCTTCTATTCCTAATTTGTTTAGACCATCTATTATATTTAGTATTTTTTCTTTAAATGAATTAACTGACATTTTTCCTTGGAACAATGTGCCTATTTTGTTCTGTAATTGAGGTATTGTTCTAGTGCTTTTGTATCTTTGTTCTAAGAAATTTTTTAGTATTTCAAAATTTTCTGGTTTGCTGTAATTTCCTATTGCTGTTCTAACATTAGACGTTAGTTTAGCATGATAAATGTATTGAAGAAAATCTATTTTTGCTGTATCTGATAGGGTTTTGTTGATGAGTTCTGCCGTTATTATGAAACTTTCTAATTCTATATAGTTACCAGTGAATAATGATGAAGCTTTTGAAGCTGTGTCAAGATTGTATGCTGCCATTGTGGTTTTTACTAAATATTCTTCAATTTTCTTGTAAATTGTATTAAATTCTAGTTTCAGTGCTATTACTTTTTTGCTTCCTTGTTCTTCCGTCTCAGCTGTGAGAAAATTTTCTTTTATTTCCTGAATGGTTTCTAATTTATTTTGTATAGTTTTTTCTGTGTATGTTCTCCCTGGGGTTTTCTTTAAGTTTCCCAATATTTCTTTTAATTCTGTAATGTACCCTTCCATTTATATTGTTTTAATTTTTATATTTATTTTTTTTTATCTTCTTATTTCTAAACATCTGTGATAGCATTATTTGTGCTTATTCTATTTCTGTGTTTTTGTATGTAATTTTTAAAATAACTGTTAATTTTATAAGCTATATAAATTACTAATGCTACTTTAATCAAAGTCGTTACATATTCTGGTATCATACATTTTTAATTTTTAGCATTCCCATTGTTTATAATATTTTCCTGAATTTCTACTTTGCTCTGGGGTTTACCCATTTCCTTATCGGTCTTGTAAACCCAAATGGGTCCTACCATTTATGTATATAATTTCAGTGTAAATAGTATTTCTATATTGTTATAAAGAATTTTATGTATTTATTATTATTAAGCTATATATATATTTTTTTTTCTTCTTTATATAAATCGAATTTTTAAAAGTTTTCGTTTTGCAGCTTTTTTATCTGTTGCTTGGGTTGACTACAGTTTGTATATAGGTGCTGACGCGTCGAGATGGCCTGGGTGGTATTCTTCTAAGTATTTTTCGCAGCGTTGAAAAATTTTGTTTATCTCCTCCATTAGACTTCAGACAACAACAAAAAAATGAATTTTCTTGATTTCAGGAATTGTGTATCTTTAAAAATGTTGGTCCTTTATGACGGTTTTGGTCCATTATTGCAGGATCTGGCAGGATCGCCATGTGAAGGATATTGTTTTATGTATCCTTACTCGTAGTTTGTAAAAATTAATTTTTCCTATGGCCCTTAATTATATTTATCCAGCTGAAAGGGTTTTAGCTTATTAATAGGCGTTCAAAAGAACTGCCAAAAGATTTTGAGAATATTACTACAAATAAAGACAAGTGCCATTCAGTTGTTAGTAATAGTCTGATTTTATTTAATAATTGTTCTGTCTTATGTACTACTTATGAAAATTAACTTAGTTGTTTAGTATTGGGTGATTTCCCAAATCACTCAATATATTATTAAGAATAACAAAAAAAGTAAATTAAATTATAGGTGTCAGTTTAGGTTACATGTTGTCATATATTAATGCAAACGGTTAATATTCTTGTAACCCACTTCGACATTTGTAACATGACAACTTTAACATGTGTTGTTAATTTGTCATGCTACACAGTTGAATTTGGTGATATTCGCTGTGCCTATGGTATGACAACATAGTTACACTACATATTATAAGTATTATTTTAAGAATTGAACTGATATTTATGTTTGTTTTTTTATTATTATTTTAAAAATAATATTTGAAGTGCCATACATAACATATATCTATGAACTGTATTTTTGTTTTTATTATTTAGCTTTTTTATTTATTAAAGAAAATAAACTTGTTAACGATTACGCACAACAATTTGCTGTTGCAATGCGGAAAAGATCTCATTACGTAAAATGATTCCATTTCCACTGTCTGATACTTGTTGAATTTCACTGGCCGTTTTATCTGTAGCCTCAAAGCCGAATGATAGATCATCTTCATTAGCAATATTGTGAAGCACACAGCAAGCTCTAATGAAATGGCACAGTCGTTTAGCTCGTCTAAGTTTACAATAATATAGCTGCCTAAATCTCTGTTTTAAAATGCCAAATGTGTGTTCAATATTGATTTTGCCAGTGCTGAGCTGAGTATTGAAGTATACTTGTGCATTCGTCAACCGTTCATTGTCTTTATATGGCGTGATAATAATCCTGAAAAAAAAAATTAAAATTAAAAAAAAATTATAGCTGCAAGACTAAATAGACATTTCCTTTTCGATCAATATAATCATCTTTTCGATCTGCTGGAGGATCAGTGGTTATGTGTGTGCCATCTATACAACCTGAAAAATTTATTTAATTTGTAAGTTTAGAAATCATTTATATTTTGCAATACATACCTATAACGGCAGAAAAGTTGCATCTATTTTTAAAATATGCGCTGCATTCTTCTTTGCGTTCGTTATTTGGCCAAACAATTGCTTCCTTAGCAAGTCCACTCAGAAATGCAATAACTCTGCTTTTAATTCTATTTACAGATGACAATGGTACATTAAATCGGTCTGCCACATCCCTAAAGGAACAAGCTTCATGTCCAGCGAACCATAAAAAAGTGCGATATGTGAAGCAGGAATTATACCCCGCATATTCAAGCGCATGTTTATATATATGGCACTGTCTCCAAACCTATTCACCAACACTACAAAAATGTTTTTATTAATCCTAAAATGCCACTTGAACTCCTCCTCGTTATACCTGCTAACCACATCTTCCAAATAGTTTTCAATGCATACTCTTTTTCTTTTAAGAAAACACTTTAGAGCGATATTAACAAGACGAGCATCGTTTCTTTTTCTTTTAACTCATAATTAATTCATAATTAATTCCTCTTCGGAACCACTGCTTGATTCCAATAAATTTTCATATAAAACTAATTTGTTCATTTTATTTATTTTTACCAAAATTTTATTCTTTTTGACAAAAATCAAAAAAAAAAAAAAAAAACAACGAATGAAAACAACTGCTTCTGTCAATTTTCGTAAATGGTTGAAACTTACACAAAAAGTTCAAGCTGTTCAAGCATGGTGAGTTGTGGTGAGAAACTGCAAATGTCTCTCTCTTTAGCTTGACATTTTTCTGGTGGAACGCACTCGACTAATGTTCAACATACTTGAACATGCTTCAACATCGTGGGGGAACAGAACTATTATGTTATACATTTTCTTTAAAAGTTTTTTTTGTTAACATATATTATTGGTAATATAGCTCACGTGTACATGTGAAAGTATTCTGAATACAAAATACTTGCGCAATTACATTTATGAAATTCATTATTAAAATATTTAAAAGGAGTACTAACATCATTAAACATTCTTAATTCACTAATCGTTTTTAGAAATAACTGTATATGATTCTTATCAATACAACTATAAAAATTTATTATGTTTTCTAATTCATTAAACTATTTTCCAAATAATCAATATAAATAAGTTAATTATACTCAGGTCACAACTAAGAAAAATGTAGGCAATTGTATCTAATATTTAACAGTGAGTCATGCATCTAAATATAGATTTGTTAAGATTATAACGATCAACACTCATAAGAAGTATATAACTTCTGGGGTTATGAGTTAATTGACTAAATATAGATTTGATATTGTCAATAAAAAGTGAACATGTTTAAACATGTTCACAATCAGTCATACATCTAAATACAAATTTGATGCGGTTATGAGTTATACATCTATAAATAGTTTAGAATATTATTGTGATAATGGAGTATATAGTAAGTGTTTACCAATACATTTTTTTAGTTTGGTTAAACATATCAGTTGACATGTTTAAATCCTAAACATCGCAAAAACAAACAAAATCGCAGAGTTTTATTTAATTTTGCACATTTTCAGTGCAATATTTCTCATTTTTACCCTTTTTGGTCGTTTTTACCCCCTGAAATGGTCGTTTTTACCCCCTGAAATGATCGAATTATGAAAAAAAAATTATAGTATAAAAGAGTTTTACACCTGAAATTCACAAATAGAAATTTAACATATTTGTGAGCAGATGATATTAAATATATATTTGTTGTTGGAAACAAAAAAAATATATATAAAGCTGGTCGTTGTCAGATATAAAACTGATCGTTATCAGATATAAAACTGATCGTTACCAGATATAAAACTGATCGTTATCAGATATAAAGCTGATCGTTAGCAGATATGAAGCTGATAGTTTTGAATAATAATAATAAATATTTGTTTTTTAATTTTTAATTCTAAATTAATAACAGATTTAAACAACAAAACAAAATATATAATACATTATGAAACTCATCAACAACGAAGAAAATACACAGAAATCATAAATTTAATCAATCGAATTGCTTGAAAAAGTATATTGATTTGAATAACTATCATAGCACATTAGCTTAAAATTCATTTGAACAAATTTTTTTAAGTTGTATATAATAAACTAATTTACGTTTTTCCATTTAAGAATTATCTAAATAGAAAATGTATGATTTTCATTATGATTACATGAAACCTAAATATCAGGTTATCAGATACGAAGCTGGTCGTTACCAGGTATAAAGCTGGTCGTTACCAGGTATAAAGCTTATCGTTAGTAAATATCAATAAATATACTACACGGTATTTTACCGTTTAAAAAAACTTAAGAAATAATAAAAAAAAATTTTTTTTGTTTTTATTTATGTCAAACATATATGAAAATTCTTATAAACCAGACCATTACCAGATATAAAGCTGATTGTTACCAGATATAAAGCTGGTCGTTATCAGATATAAAGCTGATCGTTAGCAGGTATGAAGCTGATCGTTAGCAGATATCAATAATTACATTAAACAGTACAGATAATAAATTGTCAAAAGATATTGTAATGACGAGGAAATAATGATGAGGAAAACACTATAAAAATATTAAATTAAATGAAATATATAGAACTTAAAAAAATGTATTAGTGCTGAGTTCTGTGAGTATATCAATAGTAAATTTTCTCAAAAATTTACTTTTTTTCAGTAAATTTTATCAAAAATTTACTTTTTTTTAATATCAGTAAACAATTCATAAAATTAAAACAACTGTTTTGTTTGAGCATTTGTATGATACTGATTTATTTTATAAAATTGAAAAACTTAAGAACTAAGTACAACAATCTTAAATCTAAACTAGAGCTAAAAATAAAAACACTTATCTTCGCGGGATACCTTATCAGTCGGTGGGAATTTTACACACACGCATTTGCTACATAAGTGGTGTCTACCCGTTGTTCGTTTATAATCCCTGTCTACTTAATGTGCATCTACTTACACTATAAGTTCAAACACATACAGAAGATAAGTGTTTTTACCCCATGTACATTCAGAGATACCAATGCCTTATCATACACATGTACTCTAAAAGTGATCCTCGTATTCTATAGATTTAAAATATCTATGTACCTAACACTACAGTGTTTAAACATAATGTAAACAAGTCATTAAATAAAGATTAAACTACTATCTACAACATTGAAGTGTCATGTAATAAATTAAACATTAAAACCTTTTTATTTATAGTAAAACTAGAATCCTAATCTATTAAATAAGTCATGTTCATATCTGAACATTCTGCCGGGCACGTAATGGCAAGGGAGTAGCAAAATTTAATTTCACCACTGTTTGTTTGGATTTACAACATTTATACTTAATATAAATAATAAAATAATAATCCCAATACTAATTAACATTAAAGATGCGTGTCCAGAAACCGTATGCAATTGTAACCTTTTAAGCTGGATATTCCTTGCTAGTAATGTGTCGACCTCTTTCCTTAAATGATTGATATCCTTAGTATTATTGATAATCGTCACATCAAGTGGTTTAACAAGTTTTGGTTCCATTTGGTGAAAATCTAGCCCCCAGGAAGATGTCTTAATCGATGATTCTTACTCCTTCATATGTTGCGGTGCACCCTGGCGATAAGTTTAGCACTCCCTTTAGAGGCAATGTGACCCAACTGCGATTACCCGCACCGCAGTCAACTGTGAGAATGAAATTGTCAAAGACTTAAATATCCAATGATTTTCGGTGGAAAGCTGCTTCCAAAAGCTTCTTTTTGGAACTGCTTCAAAAGTGCATTCAGCGTGCAGAGATTGTTTTAAGTCTGATACTTCACATGAGCGTTCAATCGCTGGTTTCCACGGTATATTCCCAATACAATTGAATTGGCCTTTTAAATTCTTCTGGCATGCATTCAATTGTGCAGAAGACATCAAAAAGTACATGTTAGATGCAAAATTGTATATTATTAGCTCATTTTCAACCCTGGACATCATAGTGTTGTTATCGCTGCCTACTGGCAGTTTGATAAGTTCATAAATTTCAGAACTATGTTCGTGCAACAGTGGTATTTCCAATTGGATTATCAAGCGCGAATCCACGATAATACCTTTAGCATTCATTGTGTTGTAGACCTCTTTTAGCTCCGTTCCAGTTGCCTTCCCAGGAAGAACTAAATTGTTTGGTAACAGCTTCTCGGTTTCCGAAAGTTCTTTATGAAGTTGTGATGGCTTCAATAAATCAAGATTTACATGACCATGGTTTATATCTATTAACAAGCTGATTATTGAAGACTGAATTCGACTACACTCATCGATCATCAGGTTCAGTTGTGTAGACATGACTTGAAACAACATAGTCAAGCGCTCTATGTTTTTTGTATTTTGAATTTCTTCGTAGAACAACTTGAGTTGGTTATACATTTTATTAAAGTTCTCGTTTACATCGTCTGTAGTTTTCTTCAGCAAATTTATAGTTAAATCCACTATGGATGTTTGTTGTTTTAAAAGTTTGTCCAGATTTTGTTGATTTTCGAACACATTTCTCATATTCTCCTCCATCTGATCCCGATCATCAGCATCCATTATGCCGAAAAGCATGTGGTATAACGATCCTACAAATTCGAAGGGAGCTCTTTTCTTTCGTGGTTTAATTATCAAGAGATTATTGTTGGCAGTCAGAATATTTCTTCTTCTCTCCATGGCCGATATAACCATTTCGCAGGCTTCTTTATAGTAACCAAGATTTGGACATTCATTTTTAGTTTTCACCGTCAACTTTTGTACACGCTCTATTTCATTTTGATACATAAACAAAGCGTAATAAATAACCAAATTCCATTTTGATTCGATTATGTTAAGCTATCCGTATCTGGGGAGAGCTCTTTAATCGATATATATTTATTTACCAGTGATGGTGCAGCCTTAACCTGTTTCATCATTATTAAAAGCAATAGCAAAACTCCAAGCAATGGAAAAGTATTTTGCCTTTTTGGACGTTTAATTGTGGTCAACTAAGTTTTTACTGGTGGTGCCGCTTTCTCTTCTGCATCGGATATTACCAATGGGCATATTTTATTAATGGGTCTCTTAAGCACACTACTTTGGAGCTTCAAAGTTACCACCCTTACTTTCCCATCTCGACCTTCATGAACCCCCATTATTCTTCCAAGTGGCCAGCTAGCTGGGTGTGTGTTCTCGTCTTTCACAATGACGATCGTCCCTTCTTTTAAATTGATTTCGGGATGTTTCCATTTCTGTCTTTGCTGCAACGTAGTCAGGTATTCTACTTTCCAGCGAGTCCAGAAGTTTTTCTTTAATTGTTGTATTAACTTCCATCTATCTAGCGTACTTATATGTGATGAGTTAACGTACTCAGGATAGTCGTTTATCGGCCTTCCGATGAGAAAGTGTCCTGGAGTTAATACGTCTATCGCCTCTATACTTTCGTTATTAATTCCAACCAGTGGCCTTGAGTTTAGAACGGCTTCTATTTGATTCAGCAGCGTGGTCATTTCTTCGAAGGTCAATTTGGTATCTGCTATGACTCGTTTTAAGTGGTATTTTACAGACTTAACACCAGACTCCCAGATTCCTTCAAAGTGAGGAGCTGCCGGGGGAATAAAGTGCCACTGTATTTTCTGAGACGCCAAAATGGGAATGATTGATACGTTGTTTTTTACAGCAGCCTTGAAGTCAACGTCTAGTTTCTTAGTTGCACCCACAAAATTAGTTCCATTATCAGAATAGATGTGACCAATCATACCTCTTCGAGCAAAAAACCGTTTTAGTGCAGCTATAAATGCTTCTGATGTCAGATCACTTACTGCTTCCAAGTATATTGCCTTGGTTGTCATGCAAACAAATACTGCAATGTATCCCTTATATGATTTTTGACCTCTGCCTTTGGAGCATCTTATTTGGATAGGTCCCGCATAGTCCACACCCGTATGAAAAAATGGCGGCGATACCGTTACCCTTGCTTTTGGAAGATTTCCCATTAACTGTCTTGAAGCCTCATGACGAAACCTAATACATTTTGGACAGCTTCGTATGCACTTCTTAATTGAATTTTTCATGTTAAGAATCCAATATCTTGCCTTAAAGTTGATTCGACTAAACGGTTGCCACCATGTAGAGTTGAAATGTGCGCATCTTGAATAATTATAGATGATAAATGTGACTTCCTCAAAATCATGGGATGTTTTTTGTTAACCGGTAAATCAGAGTTTTCCAATCTTCCACCGACTCGAAGAATATTATCTTTATCTATGAACGGGTATAAACTCCCTATTTTGCTGTTTTTATTAACAGTTCCACTCCGTTTTAAGTCCATGAGATCAATATGAAATTCTTTTTCTTGATGATGAATTATGATTAATTTTTCTGCTGCTTCTAACTCCAACAGCGTAAGATATGGTTTAACATCTAATTTGCTTTTTATTGTGTTTACAAATCGAAGGACATACGCCACCACTCTTTGGAGCTTTTTAAAATCAGAATATTTTTTTATGATCTCGTCCAAAAAATGTTCCTTTGTAACTGATGTTAGTGTAGTAACTATATCAACTGAATTTTCTTCTTTGGTTGGCCAAAATTGAGCTGACTTTGCTAGCCATTCTGGTCCATTCCACCACAACGAATGATCTTTTAGCTTTCGAGCACAAATAACTCTAGATGCAATATCCGCAGGATTATCCTTGCTCACCACATGATTCCATTTTACATTAGGAATGAAATTTTTTATTTCGCTTACTCTATTTCGGACGAACTTATCTTTATTATTTTTGTTGTTTGTCCACCCCAGAGTTATGGTAGAGTCACTCCAGGCACATATTGATTGTTTATATTTGCTAATATCGGTTACTTTATTAATGAGCTTTGCTAACAAATGCGCAGCACACAATTCAAGTTTTGGCAATGTCTTCCGATTTTTAATTGGATTTACCTTTGTTTTAGCCGTTAGTAACATTACTGAAGAATCGATTTTGACAAAGATAACGGCAGCATAAGCCTTCTCTGATGCATCTGAAAACCCATGTGACTCAAATTGTGAATTACTTGAGGTCTGAATCCATCTGGGAACCTTAATCTGTTGTAGTTCTGGTAAATATTTGGTAAACTTTTGCCATTCACTTATATGGTCTTCAGATAGCACGTCATCCCACTTTGACTGTGATAGCCACAACTTTTGGATGAATAACTTGGCCACCACTGTAACTGGGGACAACCAGCCCAATGGATCAAAAATTCTGGCTACTTCTGAGAGAGCATGTCTTTTCGTTAGCTCTTTTGTTGAAAAGTTTATTTTGAAGTTGAAGTGATCCATGACTGGATCCCATTGCAATCCTAACGTCTTCACTGATTCACCATCTTCAAACTGAATTACAACATTTTCAGCAGCAGTTTCCACATTTTTAATTATTTTGTTTTCATTAGACAACCATTTTCTTAAATTGAAAACATATCTTGATAGTTGACTTGATACTTCCTGCTGAATCTTTTTACATTCATGAATTGTGTCCGCTCCGCTTAATAGATCATCCATATAGAAGTCTTCCTTTATAATATTTTGAATATGATTACTTGGGCAATTATCAGCAATATAGAAAAGTGCCCTTAGAGCCAGAAATGGGGCAGAAGCTGTGCCATACTTGACTGTTGTTAGCTTATATTCTTTTATAGCTTCTTTCCGATTTTCCCTCTATAAAATATGTTGAGAGATTTGATCTTTTTCCGCCACCTTTATTTGACGGTACATCTTTTCTACATCAGCAGTTACCACATACTTCCATAGTCTCCATTTTAAAATAATGTCATATATATCTTTTTGTAATTTCGGTCCAGTATACATTATATCATTTAGACTTCTTCCATTCGTGGTTTTTGCTGATGCATCAAAAACAACTCGCAATTTTGTAGTAAGGCTGGTTTCCCTTGATGAGGTAGGTAATATTTACCGCTGTTTTCGGGAACTAGGTGCATGTGACCCAGTTGTAGATATTCTCGCATAAACTTTATATAATCGTCTTTTTTCTTCTCATCTTTTTCTAGTTTTCGTTCACCGCATAAAAATCTAGCCACTGCTTGCCGTCTCGAATCTCCAAGTTTATCATCTTCTTTGATTGGTAACTTGACCACAATTTTGTCTTCTGTGTTCACTTCAGTGGTATTGCTGAATAGGTCAAGACAAATTTTATCTTCTGTATATTCTTCCGAATTTGTAGACAGTTCCTCCAGTTCCCAAAATCGTTCCAAATTTGTTACAGCTGATAGCACCTTTGTTTTCTTAGGTTATTTTTTGACAACGCTTGAGAGAATCCAACCAAGTTTGGTTGATTGCGCTAATATGCCATCTTTCTTTTGAATTCCTTCTTCCAGGATGCTGTTAAAGATATCACTTCCGATAACTATGTCGATTCGATCAGATTTATTTAGCATTGGATCTGCCAAAACAAAGTTATCCCATTTACTGACATCGAATTTGAATGATTGGTCAGGTTGAGCACCAGTTAATTGTGGTAACACCAATGCGTCCGCTTTAATTACATGATTACTCATGAACCGTGGTGCGATAACTAATTTCATTTTATTTTTGACACTCCAACTACAGCACCGCCGAGACCGTGAATTTCGGTCCTGCATTTTATTTTAGGCAATGCCAGTATTTGCGCTGCTTCTTCGGATAATGTTGTAATTTGCGAACCTTGATCAATAAGCGCCCTCAAAGTTATATATTCGCCATGTCCTGATTTCACCTTTACTTGCGCCGTAGCGAGAAATACATTACAAGTAGAATTGGTATTCATTGAAGAACCTGACAGCTTTCCCGATGGTAAATGCATTATTGTATTATGATTCTTACCACATTGACTACATTTATTTTTGCTGAAGCATCTTTTGTCCATTTCATGGTTTAGGCAAATGCAGCACATTTTTGCTCCTCGAGCCCATTTAAGTCTTCCTTCAACTGGTAACGCCAACAATTTTGTGCATTCTTTAATTTTATGACCATTTTTGGAGCAAAATAAGCACAATGGTTGTTCAGAAAATAACGCTGTTGGTCGTTGTTGTTGTTGATGCTTATAGTTGTAATTCGCCTTTTTACTAGTTGACGCATCTCGAGCTTGATACTGCATCTCAAGAAATTGCATCACATCTTCTGAAATTTGCACCTCTTTAGATTTACGCGTATTTTGCTCATAAAGTAAAAGACCTTCTCTGTCTAACTTCCTAATTATTATTCTGGCAAGAATTGGATCGGCATCTTCCAACTTATAGCCTAAAGACTTAAGAGCTTGGATACTTTCATTCGTCTTATCTAGCAAATTTTTCAAACTTCCCGCTGACATACTATTTGCAGTAGGTTGATCTATATTATCGATTAGTTTTGTGAACAAAATTCTTTTGTTCCCAAATCGATTACATAACATTTCCCACGCTGCTTCGTAATTGCAGTCTGTTACATATAAACTTTGGATTACCTTAAATACATCGCCTTTTACGTGTGACTTTAAACGTATCAACTTTTCTACAGCTGACATGTTGATATCTTCATGAATTAATCTTTTAAACAAATCATGAAATGAAGTCCATTCTTCAGCTGCTCCACTAAAATATGGAATTTTAATTTTCTCCAAGATCACTGCATTATTTTCTTTTTTTACAGTCATCCATCTTAATAATGTTGATAATGCTTCTAAATATTGTTTTTCAATAGCATCGAATTCTTCTTCGATGTCCTCATTAACCGACAATTCTATAGACGAGTCTCGATAAACTTGTTTGATGTCACCCATCATCTTCTCCCATAGCTGTTTTTTGTGCTCCAATACCAACATGTTGTCACTTTCATACTCATCCTCTAGGCTATCTTCTAGCTTTCGTATTTCTCGGCGATAATGAAAAAGCATCGCACTTGTTCTATTTTCGTGACCTCTAAGCTTCTGCGACATTATTTCGGGCATTTCTGGAGCTTTTTCCTGCTCTCGTGGAGCATTCGGTGTTTAACAGTTGAATTGATCGGACGTGTTTTACGCAGTGTGGTAATAGTAAATTGTGAGAATAAATAATAAAGACAGTGACTTATAGTGATATTAGTGTTAAAGATAGTGACTTTGTTGATACAGTGGATTGTTGTTGTTAAGGGTGCTCCGCTGAACATAGTGAAATTTGGTGTCTCAAATTCTCCGGCGAAAAGTGAGGTTAGACTCGATAAGAAAAACCTCTAGCGGTAAATAGACGCATTAAAGTCAAAATAATTTGTGTCGGTAAACGGGTTGTGTACCAGCTAACTAGTGTCGGTACGGTTTGCGACCTCGCTACTACCGCTTGGTACATCGGCCAATAGGTGGCGTTAAGTGTCGATTAAATTATACGCAGCCAGCGCGTGTGTCCGTCCCTCCGTTCGTTCTCGCAAAATCAAAGCGTCCGTCCTTCCGTCGGTTTGTCTGTCTTTCCGTCGGTTTGTCCGTCTTTCCGTTTGACGAGTAAGTTGATATTGTTGGTGATATACAAGGTCAGTACTCTTTTTTGCATTTATTTAATATTTGGATGCCGCCTGCGAGCCGGAAGAGGGCTGTTAAGCCGAAAGGCGACGCCTCTGATATGGCCACGACGGATGGGTGTGGTGCAGGTTTGCCCCCGGCTGGTGGAAGTCTTCTCCGCCACACCGAGAGCGAACTATCGAGCACGGAGATGGAGGAGGTGGTGAAGCGGGTGAAGGTGGTATCGCCGAAGAAGCCGTTGTCACCCAGGTTTCGGCGTCCGGCTGGTGTTGCTTCTGGTGTTGCTGTTGGTGAAGCTGCTGGTGTTTTGGCTGCGGAGTCAGGGGAGGTCGTTGCAGAAGCAATGAGCGACAAAACGTCTGGTGCCAACACGAGGAAGACGCGTGACCGTATGAGGGCCCGGCCAGCACGTGAAGCTGGCATAGTTGGCAAGATGAAGGGCGTAAGTGCTGATCTGCTGGAGTTGGTCATGGCCGATGGTGTCGATGCGCGGCTTGCCAAGGCGGTGATGGGTCACGTAGGAGATTTTGAGCAAATTCTGTTCGGTTTAATCTCCGAGAACGAGCGGCTGAAGGGGCGTTTGGAGGTATATGAAGGCGGAAGGGTTGTCGGAGTGCAGCCAGCGGCTTCGAAGGCTCCCATGAGGGCCCAGATGGCGGTTAGGCGTGGTAACGTTGGTGTTTCTGATGGTGGTTTGTCTGGTGGTGTCTCTGGTGCTGTTGCGGTGGTGCCCAAGCCTGTGGAAACGTGGTCCGTGGTGGTGAAGGGCAAGAAGGGCGTCACCTCTAAGGAGGTCGTAGAGAAGGTGCAGAAGGAGGTCGGCCCCACACTTGGGGTACGTGTCCACGCACTACAGCCTATGCGCGATGGCGGAGCGGTCATTCGAACCCCGTCGGTAGCTGAAAGGGAGAGGGTCGTGAAGAACACTAAGTTCGGTGAGGTTGGGTTGGAGGTGTCGGTGAGAGACAAGCTCGGACCGAAGGTCGTCGTGCAGCGGGTTCATCCGGAAATCACTCCGGATGAATTTATGAACGAGCTGTACGCGAAGAACCTTAAGGAAAGGATGTCCGAGGAAGTCTTCAAGAGGAGCGTTCGCTTGGTGTCCAGCCCGTGGAAGGCAAATGGCGGCCCGGTTAACGTTGTCCTGGAGGGCAACGCCCACGCTATGGAGCTGCTGACTGATGTTGGAAGATGTTACATAAATTGGTTCTCGTTTGCGGTACGAGATCATGACGCAGTTCCGTGCTGCTACAGGTGTTTAGGGTTCGACCACATGATTAGGGACTGTCGGATGCCTCACGAAGTTTGTCGCCTATGCGGTACCGCCGGCCATAAAGCCTCACGGTGCGAGAATGAGATAAGGTGCCGGAATTGCGCATTTAAGGGACTCCCGGCTGGGCATCTTATGATGTCCGCGGCCTGTCCCGTCTACAGCGCAATAGTTGCTAGAGCGAACGCACGCCATTAAAATGGAGGGAACAGATATAAAAATCTTGCAGCTTAACTGTCAGCGGTCATACTCCGTGATCTGCGAGCTAGGTCAGGCGATGTGTAACCTGGGCGCGAGTTTTGCCCTAGTGCAGGAGCCGTATATTACGGATGGCTGCATCAGGGGTTTACCTGGGGGTATGCGCGCGTTTACCGACGACGGTGGTAGCGCCGCTATTGTTGTTAGGGATAGGGACGTGGACTGTACCGTCATTAGTAGGAGTGTTTGGGGAATCTGCGTTAGTGTAGAAGGGGGTTTTGGTAGAATGTTACTGACGAGCATCTACTGTAGGTTCGGAACGCCTCTTGAACCCTATTTGGGGTACATGGATTCGGTACTACTACTGGATAGTAGCTCACTTATAATCCTAGCTCTAGACGCAAACGCATGCTCTCCCATGTGGTTCTCCAAGATGAGCAGAAATGCTTCTGCTCATCCGAACTACATGCGAGGTGTTATGCTTAGTGAATGGCTGGTCACGAAGCGGCTCATTGTTCTCAATGAGCCTAGTGAGATGTACACCTTTGATGGTCCAGGAGGTTGTAGTGACATTGACGTGACGTTAGGTAATGGGAGGGTAGCTTCAGAGTTTGACATTAGTTGGAAGATTAGGGATGACTTTGGGGTGAGTGACCATAGCCTCATTGAGGTTGTGGTCTCTCATCATCGGGCTACGAACGGGACGGACATGCCACGCAGGTGGCGACTACATGACGTCAATTTGGACATCTACGCTGATGCCTTTAGGGGCACGGCGCTGGATGTCCCAATTGCTGAATTTAGGGATTGGACAATAGACAGTCAAGTCGACCAGATAGATCAATGGATGTCCACAGTGAACGACACTCTTCTGGGTCGTTGTCGCCAGACTCGACACAGAGGACTTAAATGGTGGTCTCGGGAGCTGGATATGATGCGGAGGAATGTCCGACGCCTGAGGAAGCGATTCCAAAGGGGAAGGCGTTCCAATGCTGAAGATCTTGCTCAGCGTAAAGTTGACTATCTGGCCGCCTTGAGGACGTACAAAGACGAGATTGTTCGTGTCAAGGAGGAGGATTGGAGGACTTTTGTGCAGGACAGCAGAAATGACCCTTGGGGTCAGGCCTATCGTATAGTCCGGGGTAGACGGAAACAGACGGACTTGACCGGTCTTTGTATAAGTGGAGTGACTTTACTGACGTGGAGACAGTGCACTAGCGCTTTACTTGAGGCACTTTTTCCAGGGGCTGAACCGGCTGTCCATCCTCTCTATGAGGCGGTGGATGGCCCTCCGCCACTGGAAAGACTAGAAGTGGATGCAAGCATGTGCCGAGTCAAGTGTAGAAAGTCTCCGGGTTTGGATGGTATGACTGGAGAGATGTGTAAAAGCATCTGGAAGGCCATACCGGAATACCTGGAGGCAATCTACAGGAGGTACATTAGTGAGGGGTACTTCCCTGGGGCTTGGAAGCAAGCCAAAGTTGTGGTGCTCCTGAAATCTCCCGATAGAGTGAGGAGCGATCCTCGCTCTTATCGGGGCATAAGCCTTCTCCCAGTACTTGGAAAAGTGCTGGAGAGGATTATGGTCAACAGACTGAAGGAATCCTACAATGAGGTTGCTTCTGAGTTTCAGTTCGGTTTTAAAGAAGGGAAATCCGTGGAGGATGCTTGGCATCATGTCCGTAATTGTGTGACTGACTGTCCGAACAAACATGTCCTTGGCATATTTGTTGACTTTAAAGGTGCGTTTGATTACCTCTCGTGGGATAGGGTACTGGACAGACTACGGACAGTAGGTTGTAGAGAGCTTTCCTTATGGCAAAGCTATTGTAATAGCAGGAAAGTTGTTGTGGTAGGAGCCAGCGATACTGTTTGTAGGGAGGTTGTTAGGGGCTGCCCGCAAGGGTCCATCTGCGGTCCATTTATTTGGAACCTAATGATGGATCCCTTGTTAAGGTCCCTAAGGACAACCCACCAACTTTGTGCTTACGCGGATGACTTGCTCATCTTAATCGAAGGTCAGTCTCGTGCTGAACTGGAGAGAAAAGGTGAGGGGGCCATGCGTGAAATCAATGAGTGGGGGAACAGTGTCGGTGTTGAAGTGTCAAGGGAAAAGACCGTTTCCATGCTGCTTAAAGGCAGCTTATCGCAGGCTCGCCCACCTGTAGTTCGATCTGGCAATGCCAGCATTCGATACGTGACTCAGGTTAGGTATTTGGGCATAACCATGGGCGAAAGAATGAACTTTCTAGTTCATCTTTCAACACTTAAGGACAAGTTGACGACAGTTGTGGGAGGAGTCAGACGCATCCTCAGGAATGACTGGGGTCTTAGCAGGAGAGCTGTCCGTACCATATATAGTGATCTGTTTGTTGCTTGTGCAACATTCGGCTCGTCTGTATGGTACGGCACCGCTCTGTCTGCTATGGGCAAGAAACGAATCTTGTCTTGTCAGAGAGTGGCAATGCTGGCTTGCATGCCAGTTTGTCACACAGTTTCGACAGATGCTCTTCAAGTTCTGTTAGGTGCACCTCCCCTTGACTTGGAGGTGGTACGTCGTGGTATTATTTTCAAGGTCAAGAAGGGACTGCCACTATCAGGGCATGATTGGATAACTTCGACTGAAATCGCTGATTTAGACTTGAGGTAGGTGAAACTCCTGCTGGACGAGCATCTTCTTGCAAGATGGCGTTCACGTTGGACTGAGACGGATAAAGGCCGAACAACGTACGATTTTATTAAGGACGTGACCTTCGTTAGAGACCGCCCGGACTTTGGCTTCGGCCTTAGCCTGGGTTTTTTACTGACTGGGCATGGCTCCTTGAATGCTTTTCTGCATAAGAGGGGCCTGTCCGATACGCCGGACTGTAGCTGTGGGGAAGGGCCGGAGGACGTCGTGCATGTTTTGACCGGGTGTTCACTTTATAGTGATATTAGGAATTTGGATAGGATGGGGATTTTACGGACGTCGATAGGATGGGATTTGAGTAGGGCATTAGAGGACGGGCGGACTGTTAGAAATTTAGGTGAATACGCAAGGGGCGTATTCAATCGTAGGAGAACTGGACGTTTAGTATAGGTGGCCTCTGATGCGGGCATCCGTGGTGGTGCTTAACTGCCAATGGGTGGTCGCTCCAGTAGTGCACATCGTCGTGCCTGGATCTCAGATATGAGTATGACTGTTGACGGGGGCTGATACATCGGTATCTGTCCCTCCACAACGGTGCACCGTCTTCAGCTCTCTCCCTGCTGTTTGCTGTTGTTGCTGCTACATGTTTCCTGCGCGTCGTTCTTGTTGTTTTATGTGTTACGTTCATTGTAGTCCTTTTGTGTGCTGCTGCTGAGGGGGCATATGCCGACTCAGAATGTGGCTGTTCATTGTTGTGTCCTTTGTGTTTTATGTCTTTTGTTTGTCGTCTAGGGCCACCAGTCCCGAACTGTTTGGAGTTCAACTGGTAGTAGTCTCGGCTACGAAGCCTGACCGGAGGCTTTATTCTGGTACCACGGGTGTCAGGAGCCCCTGGAATTTATTCCAGCCTGGCAGTGGTGTGGCCCCGTTTGGGAGCATCGTGGTGGCTGTGGTTTAGACCCAAATCGCGGGTAGAGCGCAAGCTCGATGTGGAGTTGCATTGCGACCGGGTGCCGTGACCCATAGATCGGTAGGAGTTTTAGATAGTACTCCGCTCCTCATCCAAGGGGGAGGTCATGCCCAAATGCATGCCTCAAATTGGTACTCGTACTGCGAGGGCGCCGGTGGACGCATAGTTTCCACCCGGTGTTAAGTGCACCGTGAGGTCAGGCCACCGCGGCAGGTACTCACGGAAATCTTGAGCACATCTGCTCTCGTGGAGCTATTTGTTGTACCTCTAGATGCTGATTTCCCCCTGACTTTATTTCTGTCACGAAGTTCCTAAACATCTGCTGCAATTCATTTCGCAAGGTTTGCATTTGATCTTGAGGTTCCACCTCTTTAACTTGAGGTACTGACTCTTTAATTTGAATAACCTCTTCTCTTAGCTTACTTTCTTTTGTAGGTTGGTTGGTTAGTACGCAATTTTTTATTAGATAACGAGCTCCGCTTATGACCTCCAACACATTTTAAAAATATTCCTTTTGGAAATAGTCTTCAGTTGTAATACCAAGCAGCCGAAGTTTAGAGTCGTTGCTCCTGAATTCCTGCTCAATATTACATAACTGCTCCTCCAATGCTTTGAAAGATGCTGCCCGAACTTCTCCACCTTGTAGTTTGGCAAATAAGCTGCTCGCATTCTCTCCTAAAGTGCTTTGGCGTTCAAACAGTTTCATTTTCTGTGCCATTTTAGATTTATTTTATTCTATTATACAACACACAATCTCTGTTACAGCCGAGATTGACGCTTTTCAATCCTTTTTTGTTATAACAACTTTTTTACTTTCGCACTTACCATCTCTGTCTAAGCCGAGATTGACGCTTTTCTGGTTTCGTTTTATTTTTTATATTAAAAAAAATTTAAATTCGAAGCACCAATAAACTATTCTTAAAATTAAAACAACTGTTTTGTTTGAGCATTTGTATGATACTGATTTATTTTATAAAATTGAAAAACTTAAGAACTAACTACAACAATCTTAAATCTAAACTAGAGCTAAAAATAAAAACACTTATCTTCGCGGGATACCTTATCAGTCGATGGGAATTTTACACACACGCATTTGCTACATAAGTGGTGTCTACCCGTTGTTCGTTTATAATCCCTGTCTACTTAATGTGCATCTACTTACACTATAAGTTCAAACACATACAGAAGATAAGTGTTTTTACCCCATGTACATTCAGAGATACCAATGCCTTATCATACACATGTACTCTAAAAGTGATCCTCGTATTCTTTAGATTTAAAATAATGTAAACAAGTCATTAAATAAAGACTAAACTACTATCTACAACATTGAAGTGTCATGTAATAAATTAAACATTAAAACCTTTTTATTTATAGTAAAACTAGAATCCTAATCTATTAAATAAGTCATGTTCATATCTGAACAATCAGATATAACTATAAAACTATATTGAGTCATTATCTCAATGAATCTGAAGAAATATATAAAAACGCTATTCATTTATAGTTTATATTTCATCAACATTGAATAAAATGTGATAATTTTTAACACTTTAGAGACCCAACATAAGACCATAAATAATATAAATAATCAATATAAGTACGTTTATTATACTCAGATAACAACTAAGAAAAATGTAGGTAACTGTACCTCATATTTAACAATGAGTCATACAAGATAAGTACATAACTCTTAAGAAGTACATAACTGATAAGAAGTACATGACTTCTGCGGTTATGAGTTAATTAAATAAATATAGATTTGATAAGAAGCACATAACTGATAAAAAGGTTAGAGAGGTCATAGCTGATAAGAAGTACATAACTTCTGCGGTTATGAGTTAATTAACTAAAAAGTACATTTGATATTGTCAGTAAAAATAAACATGTTTCATGTTCAAAATGAGTCATGTATCTAAATGTAGATTTGATAAGAAGTGTATAGCTACTGGGGAAATGATTCATACATCTATATATAGTTTAGATTATGATTGTGAATGAGTACAACTATTTCGGTGTAACATTCAGCCCGTGTGTATGGAACTTATAGTATAAAAGAGTTTCACACCTGAAATTCACAAATAGAAATTTAACATATTTTTGAGCAGATGATTTTAAATATATATTTGTTGTTGGAAACAAAAAAAAAAATATATATATATAAAGCTGGTCGTTATCAGATATAAAACTGATCGTTAACTATAATAAATATTTATTTTATAATATGTTATTCTAAATTAATAACAGATTTAAACAACATAACAAAATATATAATACATTATGAAACTCATCAACAATGTATTCAACATGGGTTTATTTTGAAGAAAATACATAGAAATCTTAAATTTATTCAATCGAATTGCTTGAAAAAGTATATTGATTTGAATAACTATCATAGGACATTGGCTTAAAATTCATTTGAACAAATTTTTTTAAGTTGTATATAATAAACTAATTTACGTTGGTTTTTCCATTTTAGAATTATCTAAAAATAAAATGTATGATATTCATCATTATAACATGAAACCTAAATATCAGGTTATCAGTTATCAGATACGAAGCTGGTCGTTACCAGGTATAAAGCTGGTCGTTACCAGGTATAAAGCTGGTCGCTAACAGGTATAAAGCTGGTCGTTAGTAAATTTCAATAAAAACTTATAATAAACGGTATTTTACCGTTTAAAAAAACTTAAGAGATAATAAAAAAAAATTCCTATAAACCAGACCATTACCCGATATAAAGCTGGTCGTTATCAGATTTTTTTATGCTTTTGATTTTATATAACGTATAAAGTAAACAATAACAACTTAAGCACACTACTTTGGAGCTTCAAAGTTACCACCCTAACTTTCCCATCTCGACCTTCAAGAACCCCCATTATTCTTCCAAGTGGCCAGCTAGGTGGGTGTGTGTTCTCGTCTTTCACAATGACGATCGTCCCTTCCTTTAAATTGATTTCGGGATGTTTCCATTTCTGTCTTTGCTGCAACGTAGTCAGGTATTCTTCTTTCCAGCGAGTCCAGAAGTTTTTCTTTAATTGTTGTATTAACTTCGTACTTATATGTGATGAGTTAACGTACTCAGGATAGTCGTTTATCGGCCTTCCGATGAGAAAGTGTCCTGGAGTTAATACGTCTATCGCCTCTATACTTTCGTTATTAATTCCAACCAGTGGTCTTGAGTTTAGAACGGCTTCTATTTGATTCAGCAGTGTGGTCATTTCTTCGAAGGTCAATTTGGTATCTGCTATGACTCGTTTTAAGTGGTATTTTACAGACTTAACACCAGACTCCCAGATTCCTTCAAAGTGAGGAGCTGCCGGGGGAATAAAGTGCCACTGTATTTTCTGAGACGCCAAAATGGGAATGATTGATACGTTGTTTTTTACAGCAGCCTTGAAGTCAACGTCTAGTTTCTTAGTTGCACCCACAAAATTAGTTCCATTATCAGAATAGATGTGACCAATCATACCTCTTCGAGCAAAAAACCGTTTTAGTGCAGCTATAAATGCTTCTGATGTCAGATCACTTACTGCTTCCAAGTATATTGCCTTGGTTGTCATGCAAACAAATACTGCAATGTATCCCTTATATGATTTTTGACCTCTGCCTTTGGAGCATCTTATTTGGATAGGTCCCGCATAGTCCACACCCGTATGAAAAAATGGCGGCGATACCGTTACCCTTACTTTTGGAAGATTTCCCATTAACTGTCTTGAAGCCTCATGACGAAACCTAATACATTTTGGACAGCTTCGTATGCACTTCTTAATTGAATTTTTCATGTTAAGAATCCAATACCTTGCCTTAAAGTTGATTCGACTAAACGGTTGCCACCATGTAGAGTTGAAATGTGCGCATCTTGAATAATTATAGATGATAAATGTGACTTCCTCAAAATCATGGGATGTTTTTTGTTAACCGGTAAATCAGAGTTTTCCAATCTTCCACCGACTCGAAGAATATTATCTTTATCTATGAACGGGTATAAACTCACTATTTTGCTGTTTCTATTAACAGTTCCACTCCGTTTTAAGTCCATGAGATCAATATGAAATTCTTTTTCTTGATGATGAATTATGATTAATTTTTCTGCTGCTTCTAACTCCAACAGCGTAAGATATGGTTTAACATCTAATTTGCTTCTTATTGTGTTTACAAATCGAAGGACATACGCCACCACTCTTTGGAGCTTTTTAAAATCAGAATATTTTTTTATGATCTCGTCCAAAAAATGTTCCTTTGTAACTGATGTTAGTGTAGTAACTATATCAACTGAATTTTCTTCTTTGGTTGGCCAAAATTGAGCTGACTTTGCTAGCCATTCTGGTCCATTCCACCACAACGAATGATCTTTTAGCTTTCGAGCACAAATAACTCTAGATGCAATATCCGCAGGATTATCCTTGCTCACCACATGATTCCATTTTACATTAGGAATGAAATTTTTTATTTCGCTTACTCTATTTCGGACGAACTTATCTTTATTATTTTTGTTGTTTGTCCACCCCAGAGTTATGGTAGAGTCACTCCAGGCACATATTGATTGTTTATATTTGCTAATATCGGTTACTTTATTAATGAGCTTTGCTAACAAATGCGCAGCACACAATTCAAGTTTTGGCAATGTCTTCCGATTTTTAATTGGATTTACCTTTGTTTTAGCCGTTAGTAACATTACTGAAGAATCGATTTTGACAAAGATAACGGCAGCATAAGCCTTCTCTGATGCATCTGAAAACCCATGTAACTCAAATTGTGAATTACTTGAGGTCTGAATCCATCTGGGAACCTTAATCTGTTGTAGTTCTGGTAAATATTTGGTAAACTTTTGCCATTCACTTATATGGTCTTCAGATAGCACGTCATCCCACTTTGACTGTGATAGCCACAACTTTTGGATGAATAACTTGGCCACCACTGTAACTGGGGACAACCAGCCCAATGGATCAAAAATTCTGGCTACTTCTGAGAGAGCATGTCTTTTCGTTAGCTCTTTTGTTGAAAAGTTTATTTTGAAGTTGAAGTGATCCATGACTGGATCCCATTGCAATCCTAACGTCTTCACTGATTCACCATCTTCAAATTGAATTACAACATTTTCAGCAGCAGTTTCCACATTTTTAATTATTTTGTTTTCATTAGACAACCATTTTCTTAAATTGAAAACATATCTTGATAGTTGACTTGATACTTCCTGCTGAATCTTTTTACATTCATGAATTGTGTCCGCTCCGCTTAATAGATCATCCATATAGAAGTCTTCCTTTATAATATTTTGAATATGATTACTTGGGCAATTATCAGCAATATAGAAAAGTGCCCTTACAGCCAGAAATGGGGCAGAAGCTGTGCCATACGTGACTGTTGTTAGCTTATATTCTTTTATAGCTTCTTTCCGATTTTCCCTCTATAAAATATGTTGAGAGATTTGATCTTTTTCCGCCACCTTTATTTGACGGTACATCTTTTCTACATCAGCAGTTACCACATACTTCCATAGTCTCCATTTTAAAATAATGTCATATATATCTTTTTGTAATTTCGGTCCAGTATACATTATATCATTTAGGCTTCTTCCATTCGTGGTTTTTGCTGATGCATCAAAAACAACTCGCAATTTTGTAGTAAGGCTGGTTTCCCTTATAACTGGTTGATGAGGTAGGTAATATTTACCGCTGTTTTCGGGAACTAGGTGCATGTGACCCAGTTGTAGATATTCTCGCATAAACTTTATATAATCGTCTTTTTTCTTCTCATCTTTTTCTAGTTTTCGTTCACCGCATAAAAATCTAGCCACTGCTTGCCGTCTCGAATCTCCAAGTTTATCATCTTCTTTGATTGGTAACTTGACCACAATTTTGTCTTCTGTGTTCACTTCAGTGGTATTGCTGAATAGGTCAAGACAAATTTTATCTTCTGTATATTCTTCCGAATTTGTAGACAGTTCCTCCAGCTCCCAAAATCGTTCCAAATTTGTTACAGCTGATAGCACCTTTGTTTTCTTAGGTTGTTTTTTGACAACGCCTGAGAGAATCCAACCAAGTTTGGTTGATTGCGCTAATATGCCATCTTTCTTTTGAATTCCTTCTTCCAGGATGCTGTTAAAGATATCACTTCCGATAACTATGTCGATTTGATCAGATTTATTTAGCATTGGATCTGCCAAAACAAAGTTATCCCATTTACTGACATCGAATTTGAATGATTGGTCAGGTTGAGCACCAGTTAATTGTGGTAACACCAATGCGTCCGCTTTAATTACATGATTACTCATGAACCGTGGTGCGATAACTAATTTCATTTTATTTTTGACACTCCAACTACAGCACCGCCGAGACCGTGAATTTCGGTCCTGCATTTTATTTTAGGCAATGCCAGTATTTGCGCTGCTTCTTCGGATAATGTTGTAATTTGCGATCCTTGATCAATAAGCGCCCTCAAAGTTATATATTCGCCATGTACTGATTTCACCTTTACTTGCGCCGTAGCGAGAAATACATTACAAGTAGAATTGGTATTCATTGAAGAACCTGACAGCTTTCCCGATGGTAAATGCATTATTGTATTATGATTCTTACCACATTGACTACATTTATTTTTGCTGAAGCATCTTTTGTCCATTTCATGGTTTAGGCAAATGCAGCACATTTTTGCTCCTCGAGCCCATTTAAGTCTTCCTTCAACTGGTAACGCCAACAATTTTGTGCATTCTTTAATTTTATGACCATTTTTGGAGCAAAATAAGCACAATGGTTGTTCAGAAAATAACGCTGTTGGTCGTTGTTGTTGATGCTTATAGTTGTAATTCGCCTTTTTACTAGTTGACGCATCTCGAGCTTGATACTGCATCTCAAGAAATTGCATCACATCTTCTGAAATTTGCACCTCTTTAGATTTACGCGTATTTTGCTCATAAAGTAAAAGACCTTCTCTGTCTAACTTCCTAATTATTATTCTGGCAAGAATTGGATCGGCATCTTCCAACTTATAGCCTAAAGATTTAAGAGCTTGGATACTTTCATTCGTCTTATCTAGCAAATTTTTCAAACTTCCCGCTGACATACTATTTGCAGTAGGTTGATCTATATTATCGATTAGTTTTGTGAACAAAATTCTTTTGTTCCCAAATCGATTACATAACATTTCCCACGCTGCTTCGTAATTGCAGTCTGTTACATATAAACTTTGGATTACCTTAAATACATCGCCTTTTACGTGTGACTTTAAACGTATCAACTTTTCTACAGCTGACATGTTGATATCTTCATGAATTAATCTTTTAAACAAATCATGAAATGAAGTCCATTCTTCAGCTGCTCCACTAAAATATGGAATTTTAATTTTCTCCAAGATCACTGCATTATTTTCTTTTTTTACAGTCATCCATCTTAATAATGTTGATAATGCTTCTAAATATTGTTTTTCAATAGCACCGAATTCTTCTTCGATGTCCTCATTAACCGACAATTCTATAGACGAGTCTCGATAAACTTGTTTGATGTCACCCAACATCTTCTCCCATAGCTGTTTTTTGTGCTCCAATACCAAAATGTTGTCACTTTCATACTCATCCTCTAGGCTATCTTCTAGCTTTCGTATTTCTCGGCGATAATGAAAAAGCATTGCACTTGTTCTATTTTCGTGACCTCTAAGCTTCTGCGACATTATTTCGGGCATTTCTGGAGCTTTTTCCTGCTCTCGTGGAGCATTCGGTGTTTAACAGTTGAATTGATCGGACGTGTTTTACGCAGTGTGGTAATAGTAAATTGTGAGAATAAATAATAAAGACAGTGACTTATAGTGATATTAGTGTTAAAGATAGTGACTTTGTTGATACAGTGGATTGTTGTTGTTAAGGGTGCTCCGCTGAACATAGTGAAATTTGGTGTCTCAAATTCTCCGGCGAAAAGTGAGGTTAGACTCGATAAGAAAAACCTCTAGCGGTAAATAGACGCATTAAAGTCAAAATAATTTGTGTCGGTAAACGGGTTGTGTACCAGCTAACTAGTGTCGGTACGGTTTGCGAGCTCGCTACTACCGCTTGGTACATCGGCCAATAGGTGGCGTTAAGTGTCGATTAAATTATACGCAGCCAGCGCGTGTGTCCGTCCCTCCGTTCGTTCTCGCAAAATCAAAGCGTCCGTCCTTCCGTCGGTTTGTCTGTCTTTCCGTCGGTTTGTCCGTCTTTCCGTTTGACGAGTAAGTTGATATTGTTGGTGATATACAAGGTCAGTACTCTTTTTTGCATTTATTTAATATTTGGATGCCGCCTGCGAGCCGGAAGAGGGCTGTTAAGCCGAAAGGCGACGCCTCTGATATGGCCACGACGGATGGGTGTGGTGCAGGTTTGCCCCCGGCTGGTGGAAGTCTTCTCCGCCACACCGAGAGCGAACTATCGAGCACGGAGATGGAGGAGGTGGTGAAGCGGGTGAAGGTGGTATCGCCGAAGAAGCCGTTGTCACCCAGGTTTCGGCGTCCGGCTGGTGTTGCTTCTGGTGTTGCTGTTGGTGAAGCTGCTGGTGTTTTGGCTGCGGAGTCAGGGGAGGTCGTTGCAGAAGCAATGAGCGACAAAACGTCTGGTGCCAACACGAGGAAGACGCGTGACCGTATGAGGGCCCGGCCAGCACGTGAAGCTGGCATAGTTGGCAAGATGAAGGGCGTAAGTGCTGATCTGCTGGAGTTGGTCATGGCCGATGGTGTCGATGCGCGGCTTGCCAAGGCGGTGATGGGTCACGTAGGAGATTTTGAGCAAATTCTGTTCGGTTTAATCTCCGAGAACGAGCGGCTGAAGGGGCGTTTGGAGGTATATGAAGGCGGAAGGGTTGTCGGAGTGCAGCCAGCGGCTTCGAAGGCTCCCATGAGGGCCCAGATGGCGGTTAGGCGTGGTAACGTTGGTGTTTCTGATGGTGGTTTGTCTGGTGGTGTCTCTGGTGCTGTTGCGGTGGTTCCCAAGCCTGTGGAAACGTGGTCCGTGGTGGTGAAGGGCAAGAAGGGCGTCACCTCTAAGGAGGTCGTAGAGAAGGTGCAGAAGGAGGTCGGCCCCACACTTGGGGTACGTGTCCACGCACTACGGCCTATGCGCGATGGCGGAGCGGTCATTCGAACCCCGTCGGTAGCTGAAAGGGAGAGGGTCGTGAAGAACACTAAGTTCGGTGAGGTTGGGTTGGAGGTGTCGGTGAGAGACAAGCTCGGACCGAAGGTCGTCGTGCAGCGGGTTCATCCGGAAATCACTCCGGATGAATTTATGAACGAGCTGTACGCGAAGAACCTTAAGGAAAGGATGTCCGAGGAAGTCTTCAAGAGGAGCGTTCGCTTGGTGTCCAGCCCGTGGAAGGCAAATGGCGGCCCGGTTAACGTTGTCCTGGAGGGCAACGCCCACGCTATGGAGCTGCTGACTGATGTTGGAAGATGTTACATAAATTGGTTCTCGTTTGCGGTACGAGATCATGACGCAGTTCCGTGCTGCTACAGGTGTTTAGGGTTCGACCACATGATTAGGGACTGTCGGATGCCTCACGAAGTTTGTCGCCTATGCGGTACCGCCGGCCATAAAGCCTCACGGTACGAGAATGAGATAAGGTGCCGGAATTGCGCATTTAAGGGACTCCCGGCTGGGCATCTTATGATGTCCGCGGCCTGTCCCGTCTACAGCGCAATAGTTGCTAGAGCGAACGCACGCCATTAAAATGGAGGGAACAGATATAAAAATCTTGCAGCTTAACTGTCAGCGGTCATACTCCGTGATCTGCGAGCTAGGTCAGGCGATGTGTAACCTGGGCGCGAGTTTTGCCCTAGTGCAGGAGCCGTATATTACGGATGGCTGCATCAGGGGTTTACCTGGGGGTATGCGCGCGTTTACCGACGACGGTGGTAGCGCCGCTATTGTTGTTAGGGATAGGGACGTGGACTGTACCGTCATTAGTAGGATTGTTTGGGGAATCTGCGTTAGTGTAGAAGGGGGTTTTGGTAGAATGTTACTGACGAGCATCTACTGTAGGTTCGGAACGCCTCTTGAACCCTATTTGGGGTACACGGATTCAGTACTACTACTGGATAGTAGCTCACTTATAATCCTAGCTCTAGACGCAAACGCATGCTCTCCCATGTGGTTCTCCAAGATGAGCAGAAATGCTTCTGCTCATCCGAACTACATGCGAGGTGTTATGCTTAGTGAATGGCTGGTCACGAAGCGGCTCATTGTTCTCAATGAGCCTAGTGAGATGTACACCTTTGATGGTCCAGGAGGTTGTAGTGACATTGACGTGACGTTAGGTAATGGGAGGGTAGCTTCAGAGTTTGACATTAGTTGGAAGATTAGGGATGACTTTGGGGTGAGTGACCATAGCCTCATTGAGGTTGTGGTCTCTCGTCATCGGGCTACGAACGGGACGGACATGCCACGCAGGTGGCGACTACATGACGTCAATTTGGACATCTACGCTGATGCCTTTAGGGGCACGGCGCTGGATGTCCCAATTGCTGAATTTAGGGATTGGACAATAGACAGTCAAGTCGACCAGATAGATCAATGGATGTCCACAGTGAACGACACTCTTCTGGGTCGTTGTCGCCAGACTCGACACAGAGGACTTAAATGGTGGTCTCGGGAGCTGGATATGATGCGGAGGAATGTCCGACGCCTGAGGAAGCGATTCCAAAGGGGAAGGCGTTCCAATGCTGAAGATCTTGCTCAGCGTAAAGTTGACTATCTGGCCGCCTTGAGGACGTACAAAGACGAGATTGTTCGTGTCAAGGAGGAGGATTGGAGGACTTTTGTGCAGGACAGCAGAAATGACCCTTGGGGTCAGGCCTATCGTATAGTCCGGGGTAGACGGAAACAGACGGACTTGACCGGTCTTTGTATAAGTGGAGTGACTTTACTGACGTGGAGACAGTGCACTAGCGCTTTACTTGAGGCACTTTTTCCAGGGGCTGAACCGGCTGTCCATCCTCTCTATGAGGCGGTGGATGGCCCTCCGCCACTGGAAAGACTAGAAGTGGATGCAAGCATGTGCCGAGTCAAGTGTAGAAAGTCTCCGGGTTTGGATGGTATGACTGGAGAGATGTGTAAAAGCATCTGGAAGGCCATACCGGAATACCTGGAGGCAATCTACAGGAGGTACATTAGTGAGGGGTACTTCCCTGGGGCTTGGAAGCAAGCCAAAGTTGTGGTGCTCCTGAAATCTCCCGATAGAGTGAGGAGCGATCCTCGCTCTTATCGGGGCATAAGCCTTCTCCCAGTACTTGGAAAAGTGCTGGAGAGGATTATGGTCAACAGACTGAAGGAATCCTACAATGAGGTTGCTTCTGAGTTTCAGTTCGGTTTTAAAGAAGGGAAATCCGTGGAGGATGCTTGGCATCATGTCCGTAATTGTGTGACTGACTGTCCGAACAAACATGTCCTTGGCATATTTGTTGACTTTAAAGGTGCGTTTTATTACCTCTCGTGGGATAGGGTACTGGACAGACTACGGACAGTAGGTTGTAGAGAGCTTTCCTTATGGCAAAGCTATTGTAATAGCAGGAAAGTTGTTGCGGTAGGAGCCAGCGATACTGTTTGTAGGGAGGTTGTTAGGGGCTGCCCGCAAGGGTCCATCTGCGGTCCATTTATTTGGAACCTAATGATGGATCCCTTGTTAAGGTCCCTAAGGACAACCCACCAACTTTGTGCTTACGCGGATGACTTGCTCATCTTAATCGAAGGTCAGTCTCGTGCTGAACTGGAGAGAAAAGGTGAGGGGGCCATGCGTGAAATCAATGAGTGGGGGAACAGTGTCGGTGTTGAAGTGTCAAGGGAAAAGACCGTTTCCATGCTGCTTAAAGGCAGCTTATCGCAGGCTCGCCCACCTGTAGTTCGATCTGGCAATGCCAGCATTCGATACGTGACTCAGGTTAGGTATTTGGGCATAACCATGGGCGAAAGAATGAACTTTCTAGTTCATCTTTCAACACTTAAGGACAAGTTGACGACAGTTGTGGGAGGAGTCAGACGCATCCTCAGGAATGACTGGGGTCTTAGCAGGAGAGCTGTCCGTACCATATATAGTGATCTGTTTGTTGCTTGTGCAACATTCGGCTCGTCTGTATGGTACGGCACCGCTCTGTCTGCTATGGGCAAGAAACGAATCTTGTCTTGTCAGAGAGTGGCAATGCTGGCTTGCATGCCAGTTTGTCACACAGTTTCGACAGATGCTCTTCAAGTTCTGTTAGGTGCACCTCCCCTTGACTTGGAGGTGGTACGTCGTGGTATTATTTTCAAGGTCAAGAAGGGACTGCCACTATCAGGGCATGATTGGATAACTTCGACTGAAATCGCTGATTTAGACTTGAGGTAGGTGAAACTCCTGCTGGACGAGCATCTTCTTGCAAGATGGCGTTCACGTTGGACTGAGACGGATAAAGGCCGAACAACGTACGATTTTATTAAGGACGTGACCTTCGTTAGAGACCGCCCGGACTTTGGCTTCGGCCTTAGCCTGGGTTTTTTACTGACTGGGCATGGCTCCTTGAATGCTTTTCTGCATAAGAGGGGCCTGTCCGATACGCCGGACTGTAGCTGTGGGGAAGGGCCGGAGGACGTCGTACATGTTTTGACCGGGTGTTCACTTTATAGTGATATTAGGAATTTGGATAGGATGGGGATTTTACGGACGTCGATAGGATGGGATTTGAGTAGGGCATTAGAGGACGGGCGGACTGTTAGAAATTTAGGTGAATACGCAAGGGGCGTATTCAATCGTAGGAGAACTGGACGTTTAGTATAGGTGGCCTCTGATGCGGGCATCCGTGGTGGTGCTTAACTGCCAATGGGTGGTCGCTCCAGTAGTGCACATCGTCGTGCCTGGATCTCAGATATGAGTATGACTGTTGACGGGGGCTGATACATCGGTATCTGTCCCTCCACAACGGTGCACCGTCTTCAGCTCTCTCCCTGCTGTTTGCTGTTGTTGCTGCTACATGTTTCCTGCGCGTCGTTCTTGTTGTTTTATGTGTTACGTTCATTGTAGTCCTTTTGTGTGCTGCTGCTGAGGGGGCATATGCCGACTCAGAATGTGGCTGTTCATTGTTGTGTCCTTTGTGTTTTATGTCTTTTGTTTGTCGTCTAGGGCCACCAGTCCCGAACTGTTTGGAGTTCAACTGGTAGTAGTCTCGGCTACGAAGCCTGACCGGAGGCTTTATTCTGGTACCACGGGTGTCAGGAGCCCCTGGAATTTATTCCAGCCTGGCAGTGGTGTGGCCCCGTTTGGGAGCATCGTGGTGGCTGTGGTTTAGACCCAAATCGCGGGTAGAGCGCAAGCTCGATGTGGAGTTGCATTGCGACCGGGTGCCGTGACCCATAGATCGGTAGGAGTTTTAGATAGTACTCCGCTCCTCATCCAAGGGGGAGGTCATGCCCAAATGCATGCCTCAAATTGGTACTCGTACTGCGAGGGCGCCGGTGGACGCATAGTTTCCACCCGGTGTTAAGTGCACCGTGAGGTCAGGCCACCGCGGCAGGTACTCACGGAAATCTTGAGCACATCTGCTCTCGTGGAGCTATTTGTTGTACCTCTAGATGCTGATTTCCCCCTGACTTTATTTCTGTCACGAAGTTCCTAAACATCTGCTGCAATTCATTTCGCAAGGTTTGCATTTGATCTTGAGGTTCCACCTCTTTAACTTGAGGTACTGACTCTTTAATTTGAATAACCTCTTCTCTTAGCTTACTTTCTTTTGTAGGTTGGTTGGTTAGTACGCAATTTTTTATTAGATAACGAGCTCCGCTTATGACCTCCAACACATTTTTAAAATATTCCTTTTGGAAATAGTCTTCAGTTGTAATACCAAGCAGCCGAAGTTTAGAGTCGTTGCTCCTGAATTCCTGCTCAATATTACATAACTGCTCCTCCAATGCTTTGAAAGATGCTGCCCGAACTTCTCCACCTTGTAGTTTGGCAAATAAGCTGCTCGCATTCTCTCCTAAAGTGCTTTGGCGTTCAAACAGTTTCATTTTCTGTGCCATTTTAGATTTATTTTATTCTATTATACAACACACAATCTCTGTTACAGCCGGGATTGACGCTTTTCAATCCTTTTTTGTTATAACAACTTTTTTACTTTCGCACTTACCATCTCTGTCTAAGCCGAGATTGACGCTTTTCTGGTTTCGTTTTATTTTTTATATTAAAAAAAATTTAAATTCGAAGCACCAATAAACAATTCTTAAAATTAAAACAACTGTTTTGTTTGAGCATTTGTATGATACTGATTTATTTTATAAAATTGAAAAGAACTAACTACAACAATCTTAAATCTAAACTAGAGCTAAAAATAAAAACACTTATCTTCGCGGGATACCTTATCAGTCGATGGGAATTTTACACACACGCATTTGCTACATAAGTGGTGTCTACCCGTTGTTCGTTTATAATCCCTGTCTACTTAATGTGCATCTACTTACACTATAAGTTCAAACACATACAGAAGATAAGTGTTTTTACCCCATGTACATTCAGAGATACCAATGCCTTATCATACACATGTACTCTAAAAGTGATCCTCGTATTCTTTAGATTTAAAATAATGTAAACAAGTCATTAAATAAAGATTAAACTACTATCTACAACATTGAAGTGTCATGTAATAAATTAAACATTAAAACCTTTTTATTTATAGTAAAACTAGAATCCTAATATATTAAATAAGTCATGTTCATATCTGAACAATCAGATATAACTATAAAACTATATTGAGTCATTATCTCAATGAATCTGAAGAAATATATAAAAACGCTATTCATTTATAGTTTATATTTCATCAACATTGAATAAAATGTGATAATTTTTAACACTTTAGAGACCCAACATAAGACCATAAATAATATAAATAATCAATATAAGTACGTTTATTATACTCAGATAACAACTAAGAAAAATGTAGGTAACTGTACCTCATATTTAACAATGAGTCATACAAGATAAGTACATAACTCTTAAGAAGTACATAACTGATAAGAAGTACATGACTTCTGCGGTTATGAGTTAATTAAATAAATATAGATTTGATAAGAAGCACATAACTGATAAAAAGGTTAGAAAGGTCATAGCTGATAAGAAGTACATAACTTCTGCGGTTATGAGTTAATTAACTAAAAAGTACATTTGATATTGTCAGTAAAAATAAACATGTTTCATGTTCAAAATGAGTCATGTATCTAAATGTAGATTTGATAAGAAGTGTATAGCTACTGGGGAAATGATTCATACATCTATATATAGTTTAGATTATGATTGTGAATGAGTACAACTATTTCGGTGTAACATTCAGCCCGTGTGTATGGAACTTATAGTATAAAAGAGTTTCACACCTGAAATTCACAAATAGAAATTTAACATATTTTTGAGCAGATGATTTTAAATATATATTTGTTGTTGGAAACAAAAAAAAAATATATATATATATAAAGCTGGTCGTTATCAGATATAAAACTGATCGTTATCAGATATAAAACTGATCGTTAACTATAATAAATATTTATTTTATAATATGTTATTCTAAATTAATAACAGATTTAAACAACATAACAAAATATATAATACATTATGAAACTCATCAACAATGTATTCAACATGGGTTTATTTTGAAGAAAATACATAGAAATCTTAAATTTATTCAATCGAATTGCTTGAAAAAGTATATTGATTTGAATAACTATCATAGGACATTGGCTTAAAATTCATTTGAACAAATTTTTTTAAGTTATATATAATAAACTAATTTACGTTGGTTTTTCCATTTTAGAATTATCTAAAAATAAAATGTATGATATTCATCATTATAACATGAAACCTAAATATCAGGTTATCAGATACGAAGCTGGTCGTTACCAGGTATAAAGCTGGTCGTTACCAGGTATAAAGCTGGTCGCTAACAGGTATAAAGCTGGTCGTTAGTAAATTTCAATAAAAACTTATAATAAACGGTATTTTACCGTTTAAAAAAACTTAAGAGATAATAAAAAAAAATTCCTATAAACCAGACCATTACCCGATATAAAGCTGGTCGTTATCAGATTTTTTTATGCTTTTGATTTTATATAACGTATAAAGTAAACAATAACAACTTAAGCACACTACTTTGGAGCTTCAAAGTTACCACCCTAACTTTCCCATCTCGACCTTCAAGAACCCCCATTATTCTTCCAAGTGGCCAGCTAGGTGGGTGTGTGTTCTCGTCTTTCACAATGACGATCGTCCCTTCCTTTAAATTGATTTCGGGATGTTTCCATTTCTGTCTTTGCTGCAACGTAGTCAGGTATTCTTCTTTCCAGCGAGTCCAGAAGTTTTTCTTTAATTGTTGTATTAACTTCGTACTTATATGTGATGAGTTAACGTACTCAGGATAGTCGTTTATCGGCCTTCCGATGAGAAAGTGTCCTGGAGTTAATACGTCTATCGCCTCTATACTTTCGTTATTAATTCCAACCAGTGGTCTTGATTCAGCAGTGTGGTCATTTCTTCGAAGGTCAATTTGGTATCTGCTATGACTCGTTTTAAGTGGTATTTTACAGACTTAACACCAGACTCCCAGATTCCTTCAAAGTGAGGAGCTGCCGGGGGAATAAAGTGCCACTGTATTTTCTGAGACGCCAAAATGGGAATGATTGATACGTTGTTTTTTACAGCAGCCTTGAAGTCAACGTCTAGTTTCTTAGTTGCACCCACAAAATTAGTTCCATTATCAGAATAGATGTGACCAATCATACCTCTTCGAGCAAAAAACCGTTTTAGTGCAGCTATAAATGCTTCTGATGTCAGATCACTTACTGCTTCCAAGTATATTGCCTTGGTTGTCATGCAAACAAATACTGCAATGTATCCCTTATATGATTTTTGACCTCTGCCTTTGGAGCATCTTATTTGGATAGGTCCCGCATAGTCCACACCCGTATGAAAAAATGGCGGCGATACCGTTACCCTTACTTTTGGAAGATTTCCCATTAACTGTCTTGAAGCCTCATGACGAAACCTAATACATTTTGGACAGCTTCGTATGCACTTCTTAATTGAATTTTTCATGTTAAGAATCCAATACCTTGCCTTAAAGTTGATTCGACTAAACGGTTGCCACCATGTAGAGTTGAAATGTGCGCATCTTGAATAATTATAGATGATAAATGTGACTTCCTCAAAATCATGGGATGTTTTTTGTTAACCGGTAAATCAGAGTTTTCCAATCTTCCACCGACTCGAAGAATATTATCTTTATCTATGAACGGGTATAAACTCACTATTTTGCTGTTTCTATTAACAGTTCCACTCCGTTTTAAGTCCATGAGATCAATATGAAATTCTTTTTCTTGATGATGAATTATGATTAATTTTTCTGCTGCTTCTAACTCCAACAGCGTAAGATATGGTTTAACATCTAATTTGCTTCTTATTGTGTTTACAAATCGAAGGACATACGCCACCACTCTTTGGAGCTTTTTAAAATCAGAATATTTTTTTATGATCTCGTCCAAAAAATGTTCCTTTGTAACTGATGTTAGTGTAGTAACTATATCAACTGAATTTTCTTCTTTGGTTGGCCAAAATTGAGCTGACTTTGCTAGCCATTCTGGTCCATTCCACCACAACGAATGATCTTTTAGCTTTCGAGCACAAATAACTCTAGATGCAATATCCGCAGGATTATCCTTCCTCACCACATGATTCCATTTTACATTAGGAATGAAATTTTTTATTTCGCTTACTCTATTTCGGACGAACTTATCTTTATTATTTTTGTTGTTTGTCCACCCCAGAGTTATGGTAGAGTCACTCCAGGCACATATTGATTGTTTATATTTGCTAATATCGGTTACTTTATTAATGAGCTTTGCTAACAAATGCGCAGCACACAATTCAAGTTTTGGCAATGTCTTCCGATTTTTAATTGGATTTACCTTTGTTTTAGCCGTTAGTAACATTACTGAAGAATCGATTTTGACAAAGATAACGGCAGCATAAGCCTTCTCTGATGCATCTGAAAACCCATGTAACTCAAATTGTGAATTACTTGAGGTCTGAATCCATCTGGGAACCTTAATCTGTTGTAGTTCTGGTAAATATTTGGAAAACTTTTGCCATTCACTTATATGGTCTTCAGATAGCACGTCATCCCACTTTGACTGTGATAGCCACAACTTTTGGATGAATAACTTGGCCACCACTGTAACTGGGGACAACCAGCCCAATGGATCAAAAATTCTGGCTACTTCTGAGAGAGCATGTCTTTTCGTTAGCTCTTTTGTTGAAAAGTTTATTTTGAAGTTGAAGTGATCCATGACTGGATCCCATTGCAATCCTAACGTCTTCACTGATTCACCATCTTCAAATTGAATTACAACATTTTCAGCAGCAGTTTCCACATTTTTAATTATTTTGTTTTCATTAGACAACCATTTTCTTAAATTGAAAACATATCTTGATAGTTGACTTGATACTTCCTGCTGAATCTTTTTACATTCATGAATTGTGTCCGCTCCGCTTAATAGATCATCCATATAGAAGTCTTCCTTTATAATATTTTGAATATGATTACTTGGGCAATTATCAGCAATATAGAAAAGTGCCCTTACAGCCAGAAATGGGGCAGAAGCTGTGCCATACGTGACTGTTGTTAGCTTATATTCTTTTATAGCTTCTTTCCGATTTTCCCTCTATAAAATATGTTGAGAGATTTGATCTTTTTCCGCCACCTTTATTTGACGGTACATCTTTTCTACATCAGCAGTTACCACATACTTCCATAGTCTCCATTTTAAAATAATGTCATATATATCTTTTTGTAATTTCGGTCCAGTATACATTATATCATTTAGGCTTCTTCCATTCGTGGTTTTTGCTGATGCATCAAAAACAACTCGCAATTTTGTAGTAAGGCTGGTTTCCCTTATAACTGGTTGATGAGGTAGGTAATATTTACCGCTGTTTTCGGGAACTAGGTGCATGTGACCCAGTTGTAGATATTCTCGCATAAACTTTATATAATCGTCTTTTTTCTTCTCATCTTTTTCTAGTTTTCGTTCACCGCATAAAAATCTAGCCACTGCTTGCCGTCTCGAATCTCCAAGTTTATCATCTTCTTTGATTGGTAACTTGACCACAATTTTGTCTTCTGTGTTCACTTCAGTGGTATTGCTGAATAGGTCAAGACAAATTTTATCTTCTGTATATTCTTCCGAATTTGTAGACAGTTCCTCCAGCTCCCAAAATCGTTCCAAATTTGTTACAGCTGATAGCACCTTTGTTTTCTTAGGTTGTTTTTTGACAACGCCTGAGAGAATCCAACCAAGTTTGGTTGATTGCGCTAATATGCCATCTTTCTTTTGAATTCCTTCTTCCAGGATGCTGTTAAAGATATCACTTCCGATAACTATGTCGATTTGATCAGATTTATTTAGCATTGGATCTGCCAAAACAAAGTTATCCCATTTACTGACATCGAATTTGAATGATTGGTCAGGTTGAGCACCAGTTAATTGTGGTAACACCAATGCGTCCGCTTTAATTACATGATTACTCATGAACCGTGGTGCGATAACTAATTTCATTTTATTTTTGACACTCCAACTACAGCACCGCCGAGACCGTGAATTTCGGTCCTGCATTTTATTTTAGGCAATGCCAGTATTTGCGCTGCTTCTTCGGATAATGTTGTAATTTGCGATCCTTGATCAATAAGCGCCCTCAAAGTTATATATTCGCCATGTACTGATTTCACCTTTACTTGCGCCGTAGCGAGAAATACATTACAAGTAGAATTGGTATTCATTGAAGAACCTGACAGCTTTCCCGATGGTAAATGCATTATTGTATTATGATTCTTACCACATTGACTACATTTATTTTTGCTGAAGCATCTTTTGTCCATTTCATGGTTTAGGCAAATGCAGCACATTTTTGCTCCTCGAGCCCATTTAAGTCTTCCTTCAACTGGTAACGCCAACAATTTTGTGCATTCTTTAATTTTATGACCATTTTTGGAGCAAAATAAGCACAATGGTTGTTCAGAAAATAACGCTGTTGGTCGTTGTTGTTGTTGATGCTTATAGTTGTAATTCGCCTTTTTACTAGTTGACGCATCTCGAGCTTGATACTGCATCTCAAGAAATTGCATCACATCTTCTGAAATTTGCACCTCTTTAGATTTACGCGTATTTTGCTCATAAAGTAAAAGACCTTCTCTGTCTAACTTCCTAATTATTATTCTGGCAAGAATTGGATCGGCATCTTCCAACTTATAGCCTAAAGATTTAAGAGCTTGAATACTTTCATTCGTCTTATCTAGCAAATTTTTCAAACTTCCCGCTGACATACTATTTGCAGTAGGTTGATCTATATTATCGATTAGTTTTGTGAACAAAATTCTTTTGTTCCCAAATCGATTACATAACATTTCCCACGCTGCTTCGTAATTGCAGTCTGTTACATATAAACTTTGGATTACCTTAAATACATCGCCTTTTACGTGTGACTTTAAACGTATCAACTTTTCTACAGCTGACATGTTGATATTTTCATGAATTAATCTTTTAAACAAATCATGAAATGAAGTCCATTCTTCAGCTGCTCCACTAAAATATGGAATTTTAATTTTCTCCAAGATCACTGCATTATTTTCTTTTTTTACAGTCATCCATCTTAATAATGTTGATAATGCTTCTAAATATTGTTTTTCAATAGCATCGAATTCTTCTTCGATGTCCTCATTAACCGACAATTCTATAGACGAGTCTCGATAAACTTGTTTGATGTCACCCATCATCTTCTCCCATAGCTGTTTTTTGTGCTCCAATACCAGAATGTTGTCACTTTCATACTCATCCTCTAGGCTATCTTGAAACTTTCGTATTTCTCGGCGATAATGAAAAAGCATCGCACTTGTTCTATTTTCGTGACCTCTAAGCTTCTGCGACATTATTTCGGGCATTTCTGGAGCTTTTTCCTGCTCTCGTGGAGCTATTTGTTGTACCTCTAGATGCTGATTTCCCCCTGACTTTATTTCTGTCACGAAGTTCCTAAACATCTGCTGCAATTCATTTCGCAAGGTTTGCATTTGATCTTGAGGTTCCACCTCTTTAACTTGGGGTACTGACTCTTTAATTTGAATAACCTCTTCTCTTAGCTTACTTTCTTTTGTAGGTTGGTTGGTTAGTACGCAATTTTTTATTAGATAACGAGCTCCCCTTATGACCTCCAACACATTTTTAAAATATTCCTTTTGGAAATAGTCTTCAGTTGTAATACCAAGCAGCCGAAGTTTAGAGTCGTTGCTCCTGAATTCCTGCTCAATATTACATAACTGCTCCTCCAATGCTTTGAAAGATGCTGCCCGAACTTCTCCACCTTGTAGTTTGGCAAATAAGCTGCTCGCATTCTCTCCTAAAGTGCTTTGGCGTTCAAACAGTTTCATTTTCTGTGCCATTTTAGATTTATTTTATTCTATTATACAACACACAATCTCTGTTACAGCCGAGATTGACGCTTTTCTGGTTTCGTTTTATTTTTTATATTAAAAAAAATTTAAATTCGAAGCACCAATAAACTATTCTTAAAATTAAAACAACTGTTTTGTTTGAGCATTTGTATGATACTGATTTATTTTATAAAATTGAAAAACTTAAGAACTAACTACAACAATCTTAAATCTAAACTAGAGCTAAAAATAAAAACACTTATCTTCGCGGGATACCTTATCAGTCGATGGGAATTTTACACACACGCATTTGCTACATAAGTGGTGTCTACCCGTTGTTCGTTTATAATCCCTGTCTACTTAATGTGCATCTACTTACACTATAAGTTCAAACACATACAGAAGATAAGTGTTTTTACCCCATGTACATTCAGAGATACCAATGCCTTATCATACACATGTACTCTAAAAGTGATCCTCGTATTCTTTAGATTTAAAATAATGTAAACAAGTCATTAAATAAAGATTAAACTACTATCTACAACATTGAAGTGTCATGTAATAAATTAAACATTAAAACCTTTTTATTTATAGTAAAACTAGAATCCTAATCTATTAAATAAGTCATGTTCATATCTGAACAATCAGATATAACTATAAAACTATATTGAGTCATTATCTCAATGAATCTGAAGAAATATATAAAAACGCTATTCATTTATAGTTTATATTTCATCAACATTGAATAAAATGTGATAATTTTTAACACTTTAGAGACCCAACATAAGACCATAAATAATATAAATAATCAATATAAGTACGTTTATTATACTCAGATAACAACTAAGAAAAATGTAGGTAACTGTACCTCATATTTAACAATGAGTCATACAAGATAAGTACATAACTCTTAAGAAGTACATAACTGATAAGAAGTACATGACTTCTGCGGTTGTGAGTTAATTAAATAAATATAGATTTGATAAGAAGCACATAACTGATAAAAAGGTTAGAAAGGTCATAGCTGATAAGAAGTACATAACTTCTGCGGTTATGAGTTAATTAACTAAAAAGTACATTTGATATTGTCAGTAAAAATAAACATGTTTCATGTTCAAAATGAGTCATGTATCTAAATGTAGATTTGATAAGAAGTGTATAGCTACTGGGGAAATGATTCATACATCTATATATAGTTCAGATTATGATTGTGAATGAGTACAACTATTTCGGTGTAACATTCAGCCCGTGTGTATGGAACTTATAGTATAAAAGAGTTTCACACCTGAAATTCACAAATAGAAATTTAACATATTTTTGAGCAAATGATTTTAAATATATATTTGTTGTAGGAAACAAAAAAAAAATATATATATATAAAGCTGGTCGTTATCAGATATAAAACTGATCGTTATTAGATATAAAACTGATCGTTAACTATAATAAATATTTATTTTATAATATGTTATTCTAAATTAATAACAGATTTAAACAACATAACAAAATATATAATACATTATGAAACTCATCAACAATGTATTCAACATGGGTTTATTTTGAAGAAAATACATAGAAATCTTAAATTTATTCAATCGAATTGCTTGAAAAAGTATATATTAAGTTAATGTCCTATGATAGTTATTCAAATCAATATACTTTTTCAAGCAATTCGATTGATTAAATTTATGATTTCTATGTATTTTCTTCAAAATACCCCCATTACATTGTTGACGAGTTTCATAATGTATTATATATTTTGTTTTGTTGTTTAAATCTGTTATTAGTTTAGAATAACATATTAAAAAATAAATATTTATTTTAATTATTCAAAACGATCAGCTTCGTATCTGCTAACGATCAGCTTTATATCTGATAACGATCAGTTTTATATCTCATAACGACCAGTTTTATATATGACAACGACCGGTTTTATATATATATATTTTTTTTTTTCCAACAACAAATATATATTTAAAATCATCTGCTCACAAATATGTTAAATTTCTATATGTGAATTTCAGGTGTGAAACTCTTTTATACTATAATTTTTTTTCGAAATTCGACCATTTGAGGGGGTAAAAATGACCAAAAAGGGTAAGAATGAGAAATATTGCACTGAAAATGTGCAAAATTAAATAAAACTCTACGATTTTGTTTGTTTTTGCGATGTTTAAACATGTTCACTTTTTATTGACAATATCAAATCTATGTTAAGTTAATTAACTCATAACCCCAGAAGTTATATACTTCTTATCAGTGTTGATCTTTATGATCTTCTTAACAAATCTATATTAGATGCATGACTCATTGTGAAATATTAGATACAATTGCCTACATTTTTCTAAGTTGTGACCTGAGTATAATAAACTTATTTACATTGATTATTTAAAAAATGGTTTAATGAATTAGAAAATATTATAAATTTTTATAGTTGTTGTACTGATAAGAATCATATACAGTTATTTCTAAAAACGATTAGTGAATTAAGAATGTTTAATGATGTTAGTACTCCTTTTAAATATTTTAATAATGAATTTCATAAATATAATTGCGCAAGTATTTTGTATTCTGATAACGATCAGTTTTATATCTGACAACGACCAGCTTTATATATATTTTTTTTGTTTCCAACAACAAATATATATTTAATATCATCTGCTCACAAATATGTTAAATTTCTATTTGTGAATTTCAGGTGTAAAACTCTTTTATACTATAATTTTTTTTCATAATTCGATCATTTCAGGGGGTAAGAACGACCATTTCAGGGGGTAAAAACGACCAAAAAGGGTAAAAATGAGAAATATTGCACTGAAAATGTGCAAAATTAAATAAAACTCTGCGATTTTGTTTGTTTTTGCGATGTTTAGGATTTAAACATGTCAACTGATATGTTTAACCAAACTAAAAAAATGTATTGGTAAACACTTACTATATACTCCATTATCACAATAATATTCTAAACTATTTATAGATGTATAACTCATAACCGCATCAAATTTGTATTTAGATGTATGACTGATTGTGAACATGTTTAAACATGTTCACTTTTTATTGACAATATCAAATCTATATTTAGTCAATTAACTCATAACCCCAGAAGTTATATACTTCTTATGAGTGTTGATCGTTATAATCTTAACAAATCTATATTTAGATGCATGACTCACTGTTAAATATTAGATACAATTGCCTACATTTTTCTTAGTTGTGACCTGAGTATAATTAACTTATTAGAATTAGAAAACATAATAAATTTTTATAGTTGTATTGATAAGAATCATATACAGTTATTTCTAAAAACGATTAGTGAATTAAGAATGTTTAATGATGTTAGTACTCCTTTTAAATATTTTAATAATGAATTTCATAAATGTAATTGCGCAAGTATTTTGTATTCAGAATACTTTCACATGTACACGTGAGCTATATTACCAATAATATATGTTAACAAAAAAACTATTTAAGAAAATGTATAACATAATATGAAGATAAAACTCTATGATAAAACAATAATAAAAAGAATGAAATATCTAAAATATTAATGAAAAACAACTATAGGAACTAACTGAGAGACACTTGAATATTCAAAGTTAATAAAAAAGGAATAAAATATCTAAAATATTATTGAAAAACAACTACAGAAACTAAATAAAATGCAGCTATCTATAATAAATTAAAGTAAAAATTAAAAAAAAAAAAAATAAATATTAAAAACAAAAAACTAAAAACTTAAATTAAAAATTGAAAACTTAAAAACTAAAAACTTAAATTAAAAAATTGAAAAGCAAATATAAAAAAATTGTTTGAAAATCGTTAATATTTATTTGAAAAAAAAATTAAAATTTGGTTTGATGTAATAATAAATTTAGTAAATAAATATTAAAGTCTGAAAAAGTGATGTCTAAATTGCGATACTAAACATTAAAATAGGCTATAATTTTACTTAATAAGAAGTAAAAAATATATTGGAATAATTCAATAGAAAGAAACATATATGTAAGTAGACTTCAATAAACGAATATTTTCTCAACTAAACTTAAAAAAATGGATAATAATGGAAAATACTGTCAGCTCTAAAAAAACCTCAATTCAAAAGTTAATAAAAAAAGAATAAAATATCTAAAATATTATTGAAAAACAACTATAGAAACTAAATAAAAGGCACCTACCTATAATAAATTAAAAAATAAAAACTAAGAATTAAAAAACAAAAATTAAAAACAAAAAACTGAAAACTTAAATTAAAAATTGAAAAACCTAAAACTAAAAACTTAAATTAAAAATTGAAAACCAAAAACTAAAAACCTAAATTAAAAAATTGAAAAGCAAATATAAAAAATTGTTTGAAAATCGTTAATATTTGAAAAAAAAAAATAAAAATTTGGTCTGATGTAATAACAAATTTAGTGAAATAAATATTAAAGTCTGAAAACTAATATCTAAATTGCGACACTAAACATTATAATTGCCTATAATTTTACTTAATAAGAAGCAAGAATATATTGGAATAATTCAATAGAAAGAAACACATAGACTTGAATGAACGAATATTTTCTCAACTAAACCTAAAAAATGGATTTTGTGAATGAAAAAAATGCTGTCAGCTCTAAAAAACCTAATAAAAATAATGAAATATTTAAAATATTAAAAACAACTATAGAAACTAACTGATGGAGAGCTTTGTATTCATTGACCACAGGTTTGTATCCATCGGCCACACTCCTATACAAATTTTCAATCACATATACAGTATAGATTTAAAGTTAAGTTTATGAAAGTTTAAGGAATATCCTCAAATCACATACTACACCTTTACTTGCATGGAATTTATATTAGAACGATATGTTGTAAATACTGATCACAATTTTCGAGTGTCGGATTTAAAAATTTTTTTTTTAACGAATAAAAAAAAACTTGATGTTGTTGTGTTTGTATGTAAATATATTTTTTGCGTTGTAAGTAGCATAGAAGCATAAATTTTGTAACATAATTCCGTTGTCATTGTCAACAATTTTTGTGCTGTGTTGCAGCAAAAACACAACAAAATATAGAAGAAAACAAAACTAAAAACAAAATTACTTGATACTAAATATATATGTTTTTTTTTTATAAACTAAATAAATAAAATAAACAACAACAAAAACATTGCATATACTCTTATGCAAATTTTGCATTTGAAAGTTTTAATGTTTTTCATGTTAAGTAGTCATGTGAAACTGCTGCACATTGGCATTTGTGTTTCAATGTTTTTTTCTCCTATGCCATAATATATTTGTTTCCATTTCCAAAGAAAATGAGTAAATAGATCTATGTGCGCATTAACACTGCTGTAACAAAATTTTTGAATTTTTTTTTTTACTGGAAGAGAAATAATTGTGTTTTGAACTAAAGTTTTAAACGAAAAAAATATATGAGTAAGTATACCAGTAGTCGGCAGTATAAGACTTTTGTTTTTTAAGCTACCGCCCTTGGGTTTGTGAATTCGCTATGGGATTGATGAATAGTTATTACAATTCATTACTTTGCATTGTTTTAGATTCATTAAGTTAAATTTAAATACTTTGTTGTTGTTGTTTGTTGTTAAAATATTAGGTACAGCTACGTACATTTTTCTTAGTTGTGACCTTATCAGTTATAAAGTTCTTATACTTCTTATCAGTTATGATTCCCACACACACACGCCACTCTCCCACACACGCCACTCTCCCTTACAGACACACACACACATACACACACACACACATACACACACACACACACACACACGCGCCCCTCCCCCACCACAAACACACGCACACACACACACACGCCACTCTCCCTCTCACACACACACACACACGCCACTCTCCCTCTCACACATACACACACGCACACACGCCCCTCACACACACTCAGAATGCATGGAGCCACACTTGTACTGAAAAAGTGGTCTCGTACCCGCATATAAATGCTACTAGAGTAGGTAGACTTAAATATTAAGAGAAATAATTATAAATGAATAATTATTGACAGAGGTGAATTTATTTGGAATTTTATTAACTAAATAAATATATTGACAGCAGTATTGGTCAGTTGGCGTGTGCGACGATTTCCTGAATTCTATGGAAATCGTCTACATCAAATGTAGTGCAGGTGGCACGTTTTGTATTGGGACATTTGTTAAATATGCGCTGTAGCGGATATTGTGAAATGTGTGAGAATATTCAAACTGCAGTTCTTGTAGTTTATTGGGAATTGTGTAATTTTGTGTTAACATACGTAACGGAAATTGTGCAGTCATTTGGAATGTTTTTAAGTAGGTTTTTTTTTAGCATTTTCAGAGATAATACTTCTTCATTAGAAGATGATTTATTTGAAGATTGGACTATTTGGGCAGTGGCCGAGCCATCGTTATCTCTTTATAACTGTTTAAAATTATCAAACCGGGCATAACTTCTTCTATCATTTGCAAATGATGATGATTAGTGGTCGGACAGACGGACGGCATTCCTGATAACAGGTTGGATATGCATTTAGTGTTAGTAATGTTGTCAACATTTTCATTTTTACATAGAGATAAATCGTTAATAGTTTTATATTTGTTTGTTACAACCAATATGGAATTATGACATAAAATTACATTTTCGTTTAAATTAATAGTGAGATTCCCTTATCTTGCTGGTCTTAAGAATAAGTTTTTACAAATAATATTTTCTGTTTTCGGCAAATTTATAATAAAAAGTAACGTTTTTTTACTTGAGCTTATTCTAACTTCTCCAAATTCGAGGGCTTCAATGAAGTTGTTATAAGGCAAACTCTGGTTTGTAAAAATTTCCTTTATGATCGTAAGTTTGGAATTAGAAAATATAAATTAATTAATGATGCCGCTGTTGGCCCACTGTATGGCATAATTAATGTTTATGAGTTCCTCGTTTATTATTTTCAATTTTCTCTCGACATCCTTGATTATAAGAGTCCTTAACCCGTCTGTAGTTGTTATCGTATTGAGTATCGTGTTCGTCATGTTTGTAATCGTCTGTAACCTATCTTCAATAGCCCTATTGATGATTATTTATTATTCATTATTCATTATTCATTATTCATTATTCATTATTCATTACTCATTATTCATTATTCATTATTCATTATTCATTATTCATTATTCATTATTCATTATTCATTATTCATTATTCATTATTCATTATTCATTATTCATTATTCATTATTCATTATTCATTATTCATTATTCATTATTCATTATTCATTATTCATTATTCATTATTCATTATTCATTATTCATTATTCATTATTCATTATTCATTATTCATTATTCATTATTCATTATTCATTATTCATTATTCATTATTCATTATTCATTATTCATTATTCATTATTCATTATTCATTATTCATTATTCATTATTCATTATTCATTATTCATTATTCATTATTCATTATTCATTATTCATTATTCATTATTCATTATTCATTATTCATTATTCATTATTCATTATTCATTATTCATTATTCATTATTCATTATTCATTATTCATTATTCATTATTCATTATTCATTATTCATTATTCATTATTCATTATTCATTATTCATTATTCATTATTCATTATTCATTATTCATTATTCATTATTCATTATTCATTATTCATTATTCATTATTCATTATTCATTATTCATTATTCATTATTCATTATTCATTATTCATTATTCATTATTCATTATTCATTATTCATTATTCATTATTCATTATTCATTATTCATTATTCATTATTCATTATTCATTATTCATTATTCATTATTCATTATTCATTATTCATTATTCATTATTCATTATTCATTATTCATTATTCATTATTCATTATTCATTATTCATTATTCATTATTCATTATTCATTATTCATTATTCATTATTCATTATTCATTATTCATTATTCATTATTCATTATTCATTATTCATTATTCATTATTCATTATTCATTATTCATTATTCATTATTCATTATTCATTATTCATTATTCATTATTCATTATTCATTATTCATTATTCATTATTCATTATTCATTATTCATTATTCATTATTCATTATTCATTATTCATTATTCATTATTCATTATTCATTATTCATTATTCATTATTCATTATTCATTATTCATTATTCATTATTCATTATTCATTATTCATTATTCATTATTCATTATTCATTATTCATTATTCATTATTCATTATTCATTATTCATTATTCATTATTCATTATTCATTATTCATTATTCATTATTCATTATTCATTATTCATTATTCATTATTCATTATTCATTATTCATTATTCATTATTCATTATTCATTATTCATTATTCATTATTCATTATTCATTATTCATTATTCATTATTCATTATTCATTATTCATTATTCATTATTCATTATTCATTATTCATTATTCATTATTCATTATTCATTATTCATTATTCATTATTCATTATTCATTATTCATTATTCATTATTCATTATTCATTATTCATTATTCATTATTCATTATTCATTATTCATTATTCATTATTCATTATTCATTATTCATTATTCATTATTCATTATTCATTATTCATTATTCATTATTCATTATTCATTATTCATTATTCATTATTCATTATTCATTATTCATTATTCATTATTCATTATTCATTATTCATTATTCATTATTCATTATTCATTATTCATTATTCATTATTCATTATTCATTATTCATTATTCATTATTCATTATTCATTATTCATTATTCATTATTCATTATTCATTATTCATTATTCATTATTCATTATTCATTATTCATTATTCATTATTCATTATTCATTATTCATTATTCATTATTCATTATTCATTATTCATTATTCATTATTCATTATTCATTATTCATTATTCATTATTCATTATTCATTATTCATTATTCATTATTCATTATTCATTATTCATTATTCATTATTCATTATTCATTATTCATTATTCATTATTCATTATTCATTATTCATTATTCATTATTCATTATTCATTATTCATTATTCATTATTCATTATTCATTATTCATTATTCATTATTCATTATTCATTATTCATTATTCATTATTCATTATTCATTATTCATTATTCATTATTCATTATTCATTATTCATTATTCATTATTCATTATTCATTATTCATTATTCATTATTCATTATTCATTATTCATTATTCATTATTCATTATTCATTATTCATTATTCATTATTCATTATTCATTATTCATTATTCATTATTCATTATTCATTATTCATTATTCATTATTCATTATTCATTATTCATTATTCATTATTCATTATTCATTATTCATTATTCATTATTCATTATTCATTATTCATTATTCATTATTCATTATTCATTATTCATTATTCATTATTCATTATTCATTATTCATTATTCATTATTCATTATTCATTATTCATTATTCATTATTCATTATTCATTATTCATTATTCATTATTCATTATTCATTATTCATTATTCATTATTCATTATTCATTATTCATTATTCATTATTCATTATTCATTATTCATTATTCATTATTCATTATTCATTATTCATTATTCATTATTCATTATTCATTATTCATTATTCATTATTCATTATTCATTATTCATTATTCATTATTCATTATTCATTATTCATTATTCATTATTCATTATTCATTATTCATTATTCATTATTCATTATTCATTATTCATTATTCATTATTCATTATTCATTATTCATTATTCATTATTCATTATTCATTATTCATTATTCATTATTCATTATTCATTATTCATTATTCATTATTCATTATTCATTATTCATTATTCATTATTCATTATTCATTATTCATTATTCATTATTCATTATTCATTATTCATTATTCATTATTCATTATTCATTATTCATTATTCATTATTCATTATTCATTATTCATTATTCATTATTCATTATTCATTATTCATTATTCATTATTCATTATTCATTATTCATTATTCATTATTCATTATTCATTATTCATTATTCATTATTCATTATTCATTATTCATTATTCATTATTCATTATTCATTATTCATTATTCATTATTCATTATTCATTATTCATTATTCATTATTCATTATTCATTATTCATTATTCATTATTCATTATTCATTATTCATTATTCATTATTCATTATTCATTATTCATTATTCATTATTCATTATTCATTATTCATTATTCATTATTCATTATTCATTATTCATTATTCATTATTCATTATTCATTATTCATTATTCATTATTCATTATTCATTATTCATTATTCATTATTCATTATTCATTATTCATTATTCATTATTCATTATTCATTATTCATTATTCATTATTCATTATTCATTATTCATTATTCATTATTCATTATTCATTATTCATTATTCATTATTCATTATTCATTATTCATTATTCATTATTCATTATTCATTATTCATTATTCATTATTCATTATTCATTATTCATTATTCATTATTCATTATTCATTATTCATTATTCATTATTCATTATTCATTATTCATTATTCATTATTCATTATTCATTATTCATTATTCATTATTCATTATTCATTATTCATTATTCATTATTCATTATTCATTATTCATTATTCATTATTCATTATTCATTATTCATTATTCATTATTCATTATTCATTATTCATTATTCATTATTCATTATTCATTATTCATTATTCATTATTCATTATTCATTATTCATTATTCATTATTCATTATTCATTATTCATTATTCATTATTCATTATTCATTATTCATTATTCATTATTCATTATTCATTATTCATTATTCATTATTCATTATTCATTATTCATTATTCATTATTCATTATTCATTATTCATTATTCATTATTCATTATTCATTATTCATTATTCATTATTCATTATTCATTATTCATTATTCATTATTCATTATTCATTATTCATTATTCATTATTCATTATTCATTATTCATTATTCATTATTCATTATTCATTATTCATTATTCATTATTCATTATTCATTATTCATTATTCATTATTCATTATTCATTATTCATTATTCATTATTCATTATTCATTATTCATTATTCATTATTCATTATTCATTATTCATTATTCATTATTCATTATTCATTATTCATTATTCATTATTCATTATTCATTATTCATTATTCATTATTCATTATTCATTATTCATTATTCATTATTCATTATTCATTATTCATTATTCATTATTCATTATTCATTATTCATTATTCATTATTCATTATTCATTATTCATTATTCATTATTCATTATTCATTATTCATTATTCATTATTCATTATTCATTATTCATTATTCATTATTCATTATTCATTATTCATTATTCATTATTCATTATTCATTATTCATTATTCATTATTCATTATTCATTATTCATTATTCATTATTCATTATTCATTATTCATTATTCATTATTCATTATTCATTATTCATTATTCATTATTCATTATTCATTATTCATTATTCATTATTCATTATTCATTATTCATTATTCATTATTCATTATTCATTATTCATTATTCATTATTCATTATTCATTATTCATTATTCATTATTCATTATTCATTATTCATTATTCATTATTCATTATTCATTATTCATTATTCATTATTCATTATTCATTATTCATTATTCATTATTCATTATTCATTATTCATTATTCATTATTCATTATTCATTATTCATTATTCATTATTCATTATTCATTATTCATTATTCATTATTCATTATTCATTATTCATTATTCATTATTCATTATTCATTATTCATTATTCATTATTCATTATTCATTATTCATTATTCATTATTCATTATTCATTATTCATTATTCATTATTCATTATTCATTATTCATTATTCATTATTCATTATTCATTATTCATTATTCATTATTCATTATTCATTATTCATTATTCATTATTCATTATTCATTATTCATTATTCATTATTCATTATTCATTATTCATTATTCATTATTCATTATTCATTATTCATTATTCATTATTCATTATTCATTATTCATTATTCATTATTCATTATTCATTATTCATTATTCATTATTCATTATTCATTATTCATTATTCATTATTCATTATTCATTATTCATTATTCATTATTCATTATTCATTATTCATTATTCATTATTCATTATTCATTATTCATTATTCATTATTCATTATTCATTATTCATTATTCATTATTCATTATTCATTATTCATTATTCATTATTCATTATTCATTATTCATTATTCATTATTCATTATTCATTATTCATTATTCATTATTCATTATTCATTATTCATTATTCATTATTCATTATTCATTATTCATTATTCATTATTCATTATTCATTATTCATTATTCATTATTCATTATTCATTATTCATTATTCATTATTCATTATTCATTATTCATTATTCATTATTCATTATTCATTATTCATTATTCATTATTCATTATTCATTATTCATTATTCATTATTCATTATTCATTATTCATTATTCATTATTCATTATTCATTATTCATTATTCATTATTCATTATTCATTATTCATTATTCATTATTCATTATTCATTATTCATTATTCATTATTCATTATTCATTATTCATTATTCATTATTCATTATTCATTATTCATTATTCATTATTCATTATTCATTATTCATTATTCATTATTCATTATTCATTATTCATTATTCATTATTCATTATTCATTATTCATTATTCATTATTCATTATTCATTATTCATTATTCATTATTCATTATTCATTATTCATTATTCATTATTCATTATTCATTATTCATTATTCATTATTCATTATTCATTATTCATTATTCATTATTCATTATTCATTATTCATTATTCATTATTCATTATTCATTATTCATTATTCATTATTCATTATTCATTATTCATTATTCATTATTCATTATTCATTATTCATTATTCATTATTCATTATTCATTATTCATTATTCATTATTCATTATTCATTATTCATTATTCATTATTCATTATTCATTATTCATTATTCATTATTCATTATTCATTATTCATTATTCATTATTCATTATTCATTATTCATTATTCATTATTCATTATTCATTATTCATTATTCATTATTCATTATTCATTATTCATTATTCATTATTCATTATTCATTATTCATTATTCATTATTCATTATTCATTATTCATTATTCATTATTCATTATTCATTATTCATTATTCATTATTCATTATTCATTATTCATTATTCATTATTCATTATTCATTATTCATTATTCATTATTCATTATTCATTATTCATTATTCATTATTCATTATTCATTATTCATTATTCATTATTCATTATTCATTATTCATTATTCATTATTCATTATTCATTATTCATTATTCATTATTCATTATTCATTATTCATTATTCATTATTCATTATTCATTATTCATTATTCATTATTCATTATTCATTATTCATTATTCATTATTCATTATTCATTATTCATTATTCATTATTCATTATTCATTATTCATTATTCATTATTCATTATTCATTATTCATTATTCATTATTCATTATTCATTATTCATTATTCATTATTCATTATTCATTATTCATTATTCATTATTCATTATTCATTATTCATTATTCATTATTCATTATTCATTATTCATTATTCATTATTCATTATTCATTATTCATTATTCATTATTCATTATTCATTATTCATTATTCATTATTCATTATTCATTATTCATTATTCATTATTCATTATTCATTATTCATTATTCATTATTCATTATTCATTATTCATTATTCATTATTCATTATTCATTATTCATTATTCATTATTCATTATTCATTATTCATTATTCATTATTCATTATTCATTATTCATTATTCATTATTCATTATTCATTATTCATTATTCATTATTCATTATTCATTATTCATTATTCATTATTCATTATTCATTATTCATTATTCATTATTCATTATTCATTATTCATTATTCATTATTCATTATTCATTATTCATTATTCATTATTCATTATTCATTATTCATTATTCATTATTCATTATTCATTATTCATTATTCATTATTCATTATTCATTATTCATTATTCATTATTCATTATTCATTATTCATTATTCATTATTCATTATTCATTATTCATTATTCATTATTCATTATTCATTATTCATTATTCATTATTCATTATTCATTATTCATTATTCATTATTCATTATTCATTATTCATTATTCATTATTCATTATTCATTATTCATTATTCATTATTCATTATTCATTATTCATTATTCATTATTCATTATTCATTATTCATTATTCATTATTCATTATTCATTATTCATTATTCATTATTCATTATTCATTATTCATTATTCATTATTCATTATTCATTATTCATTATTCATTATTCATTATTCATTATTCATTATTCATTATTCATTATTCATTATTCATTATTCATTATTCATTATTCATTATTCATTATTCATTATTCATTATTCATTATTCATTATTCATTATTCATTATTCATTATTCATTATTCATTATTCATTATTCATTATTCATTATTCATTATTCATTATTCATTATTCATTATTCATTATTCATTATTCATTATTCATTATTCATTATTCATTATTCATTATTCATTATTCATTATTCATTATTCATTATTCATTATTCATTATTCATTATTCATTATTCATTATTCATTATTCATTATTCATTATTCATTATTCATTATTCATTATTCATTATTCATTATTCATTATTCATTATTCATTATTCATTATTCATTATTCATTATTCATTATTCATTATTCATTATTCATTATTCATTATTCATTATTCATTATTCATTATTCATTATTCATTATTCATTATTCATTATTCATTATTCATTATTCATTATTCATTATTCATTATTCATTATTCATTATTCATTATTCATTATTCATTATTCATTATTCATTATTCATTATTCATTATTCATTATTCATTATTCATTATTCATTATTCATTATTCATTATTCATTATTCATTATTCATTATTCATTATTCATTATTCATTATTCATTATTCATTATTCATTATTCATTATTCATTATTCATTATTCATTATTCATTATTCATTATTCATTATTCATTATTCATTATTCATTATTCATTATTCATTATTCATTATTCATTATTCATTATTCATTATTCATTATTCATTATTCATTATTCATTATTCATTATTCATTATTCATTATTCATTATTCATTATTCATTATTCATTATTCATTATTCATTATTCATTATTCATTATTCATTATTCATTATTCATTATTCATTATTCATTATTCATTATTCATTATTCATTATTCATTATTCATTATTCATTATTCATTATTCATTATTCATTATTCATTATTCATTATTCATTATTCATTATTCATTATTCATTATTCATTATTCATTATTCATTATTCATTATTCATTATTCATTATTCATTATTCATTATTCATTATTCATTATTCATTATTCATTATTCATTATTCATTATTCATTATTCATTATTCATTATTCATTATTCATTATTCATTATTCATTATTCATTATTCATTATTCATTATTCATTATTCATTATTCATTATTCATTATTCATTATTCATTATTCATTATTCATTATTCATTATTCATTATTCATTATTCATTATTCATTATTCATTATTCATTATTCATTATTCATTATTCATTATTCATTATTCATTATTCATTATTCATTATTCATTATTCATTATTCATTATTCATTATTCATTATTCATTATTCATTATTCATTATTCATTATTCATTATTCATTATTCATTATTCATTATTCATTATTCATTATTCATTATTCATTATTCATTATTCATTATTCATTATTCATTATTCATTATTCATTATTCATTATTCATTATTCATTATTCATTATTCATTATTCATTATTCATTATTCATTATTCATTATTCATTATTCATTATTCATTATTCATTATTCATTATTCATTATTCATTATTCATTATTCATTATTCATTATTCATTATTCATTATTCATTATTCATTATTCATTATTCATTATTCATTATTCATTATTCATTATTCATTATTCATTATTCATTATTCATTATTCATTATTCATTATTCATTATTCATTATTCATTATTCATTATTCATTATTCATTATTCATTATTCATTATTCATTATTCATTATTCATTATTCATTATTCATTATTCATTATTCATTATTCATTATTCATTATTCATTATTCATTATTCATTATTCATTATTCATTATTCATTATTCATTATTCATTATTCATTATTCATTATTCATTATTCATTATTCATTATTCATTATTCATTATTCATTATTCATTATTCATTATTCATTATTCATTATTCATTATTCATTATTCATTATTCATTATTCATTATTCATTATTCATTATTCATTATTCATTATTCATTATTCATTATTCATTATTCATTATTCATTATTCATTATTCATTATTCATTATTCATTATTCATTATTCATTATTCATTATTCATTATTCATTATTCATTATTCATTATTCATTATTCATTATTCATTATTCATTATTCATTATTCATTATTCATTATTCATTATTCATTATTCATTATTCATTATTCATTATTCATTATTCATTATTCATTATTCATTATTCATTATTCATTATTCATTATTCATTATTCATTATTCATTATTCATTATTCATTATTCATTATTCATTATTCATTATTCATTATTCATTATTCATTATTCATTATTCATTATTCATTATTCATTATTCATTATTCATTATTCATTATTCATTATTCATTATTCATTATTCATTATTCATTATTCATTATTCATTATTCATTATTCATTATTCATTATTCATTATTCATTATTCATTATTCATTATTCATTATTCATTATTCATTATTCATTATTCATTATTCATTATTCATTATTCATTATTCATTATTCATTATTCATTATTCATTATTCATTATTCATTATTCATTATTCATTATTCATTATTCATTATTCATTATTCATTATTCATTATTCATTATTCATTATTCATTATTCATTATTCATTATTCATTATTCATTATTCATTATTCATTATTCATTATTCATTATTCATTATTCATTATTCATTATTCATTATTCATTATTCATTATTCATTATTCATTATTCATTATTCATTATTCATTATTCATTATTCATTATTCATTATTCATTATTCATTATTCATTATTCATTATTCATTATTCATTATTCATTATTCATTATTCATTATTCATTATTCATTATTCATTATTCATTATTCATTATTCATTATTCATTATTCATTATTCATTATTCATTATTCATTATTCATTATTCATTATTCATTATTCATTATTCATTATTCATTATTCATTATTCATTATTCATTATTCATTATTCATTATTCATTATTCATTATTCATTATTCATTATTCATTATTCATTATTCATTATTCATTATTCATTATTCATTATTCATTATTCATTATTCATTATTCATTATTCATTATTCATTATTCATTATTCATTATTCATTATTCATTATTCATTATTCATTATTCATTATTCATTATTCATTATTCATTATTCATTATTCATTATTCATTATTCATTATTCATTATTCATTATTCATTATTCATTATTCATTATTCATTATTCATTATTCATTATTCATTATTCATTATTCATTATTCATTATTCATTATTCATTATTCATTATTCATTATTCATTATTCATTATTCATTATTCATTATTCATTATTCATTATTCATTATTCATTATTCATTATTCATTATTCATTATTCATTATTCATTATTCATTATTCATTATTCATTATTCATTATTCATTATTCATTATTCATTATTCATTATTCATTATTCATTATTCATTATTCATTATTCATTATTCATTATTCATTATTCATTATTCATTATTCATTATTCATTATTCATTATTCATTATTCATTATTCATTATTCATTATTCATTATTCATTATTCATTATTCATTATTCATTATTCATTATTCATTATTCATTATTCATTATTCATTATTCATTATTCATTATTCATTATTCATTATTCATTATTCATTATTCATTATTCATTATTCATTATTCATTATTCATTATTCATTATTCATTATTCATTATTCATTATTCATTATTCATTATTCATTATTCATTATTCATTATTCATTATTCATTATTCATTATTCATTATTCATTATTCATTATTCATTATTCATTATTCATTATTCATTATTCATTATTCATTATTCATTATTCATTATTCATTATTCATTATTCATTATTCATTATTCATTATTCATTATTCATTATTCATTATTCATTATTCATTATTCATTATTCATTATTCATTATTCATTATTCATTATTCATTATTCATTATTCATTATTCATTATTCATTATTCATTATTCATTATTCATTATTCATTATTCATTATTCATTATTCATTATTCATTATTCATTATTCATTATTCATTATTCATTATTCATTATTCATTATTCATTATTCATTATTCATTATTCATTATTCATTATTCATTATTCATTATTCATTATTCATTATTCATTATTCATTATTCATTATTCATTATTCATTATTCATTATTCATTATTCATTATTCATTATTCATTATTCATTATTCATTATTCATTATTCATTATTCATTATTCATTATTCATTATTCATTATTCATTATTCATTATTCATTATTCATTATTCATTATTCATTATTCATTATTCATTATTCATTATTCATTATTCATTATTCATTATTCATTATTCATTATTCATTATTCATTATTCATTATTCATTATTCATTATTCATTATTCATTATTCATTATTCATTATTCATTATTCATTATTCATTATTCATTATTCATTATTCATTATTCATTATTCATTATTCATTATTCATTATTCATTATTCATTATTCATTATTCATTATTCATTATTCATTATTCATTATTCATTATTCATTATTCATTATTCATTATTCATTATTCATTATTCATTATTCATTATTCATTATTCATTATTCATTATTCATTATTCATTATTCATTATTCATTATTCATTATTCATTATTCATTATTCATTATTCATTATTCATTATTCATTATTCATTATTCATTATTCATTATTCATTATTCATTATTCATTATTCATTATTCATTATTCATTATTCATTATTCATTATTCATTATTCATTATTCATTATTCATTATTCATTATTCATTATTCATTATTCATTATTCATTATTCATTATTCATTATTCATTATTCATTATTCATTATTCATTATTCATTATTCATTATTCATTATTCATTATTCATTATTCATTATTCATTATTCATTATTCATTATTCATTATTCATTATTCATTATTCATTATTCATTATTCATTATTCATTATTCATTATTCATTATTCATTATTCATTATTCATTATTCATTATTCATTATTCATTATTCATTATTCATTATTCATTATTCATTATTCATTATTCATTATTCATTATTCATTATTCATTATTCATTATTCATTATTCATTATTCATTATTCATTATTCATTATTCATTATTCATTATTCATTATTCATTATTCATTATTCATTATTCATTATTCATTATTCATTATTCATTATTCATTATTCATTATTCATTATTCATTATTCATTATTCATTATTCATTATTCATTATTCATTATTCATTATTCATTATTCATTATTCATTATTCATTATTCATTATTCATTATTCATTATTCATTATTCATTATTCATTATTCATTATTCATTATTCATTATTCATTATTCATTATTCATTATTCATTATTCATTATTCATTATTCATTATTCATTATTCATTATTCATTATTCATTATTCATTATTCATTATTCATTATTCATTATTCATTATTCATTATTCATTATTCATTATTCATTATTCATTATTCATTATTCATTATTCATTATTCATTATTCATTATTCATTATTCATTATTCATTATTCATTATTCATTATTCATTATTCATTATTCATTATTCATTATTCATTATTCATTATTCATTATTCATTATTCATTATTCATTATTCATTATTCATTATTCATTATTCATTATTCATTATTCATTATTCATTATTCATTATTCATTATTCATTATTCATTATTCATTATTCATTATTCATTATTCATTATTCATTATTCATTATTCATTATTCATTATTCATTATTCATTATTCATTATTCATTATTCATTATTCATTATTCATTATTCATTATTCATTATTCATTATTCATTATTCATTATTCATTATTCATTATTCATTATTCATTATTCATTATTCATTATTCATTATTCATTATTCATTATTCATTATTCATTATTCATTATTCATTATTCATTATTCATTATTCATTATTCATTATTCATTATTCATTATTCATTATTCATTATTCATTATTCATTATTCATTATTCATTATTCATTATTCATTATTCATTATTCATTATTCATTATTCATTATTCATTATTCATTATTCATTATTCATTATTCATTATTCATTATTCATTATTCATTATTCATTATTCATTATTCATTATTCATTATTCATTATTCATTATTCATTATTCATTATTCATTATTCATTATTCATTATTCATTATTCATTATTCATTATTCATTATTCATTATTCATTATTCATTATTCATTATTCATTATTCATTATTCATTATTCATTATTCATTATTCATTATTCATTATTCATTATTCATTATTCATTATTCATTATTCATTATTCATTATTCATTATTCATTATTCATTATTCATTATTCATTATTCATTATTCATTATTCATTATTCATTATTCATTATTCATTATTCATTATTCATTATTCATTATTCATTATTCATTATTCATTATTCATTATTCATTATTCATTATTCATTATTCATTATTCATTATTCATTATTCATTATTCATTATTCATTATTCATTATTCATTATTCATTATTCATTATTCATTATTCATTATTCATTATTCATTATTCATTATTCATTATTCATTATTCATTATTCATTATTCATTATTCATTATTCATTATTCATTATTCATTATTCATTATTCATTATTCATTATTCATTATTCATTATTCATTATTCATTATTCATTATTCATTATTCATTATTCATTATTCATTATTCATTATTCATTATTCATTATTCATTATTCATTATTCATTATTCATTATTCATTATTCATTATTCATTATTCATTATTCATTATTCATTATTCATTATTCATTATTCATTATTCATTATTCATTATTCATTATTCATTATTCATTATTCATTATTCATTATTCATTATTCATTATTCATTATTCATTATTCATTATTCATTATTCATTATTCATTATTCATTATTCATTATTCATTATTCATTATTCATTATTCATTATTCATTATTCATTATTCATTATTCATTATTCATTATTCATTATTCATTATTCATTATTCATTATTCATTATTCATTATTCATTATTCATTATTCATTATTCATTATTCATTATTCATTATTCATTATTCATTATTCATTATTCATTATTCATTATTCATTATTCATTATTCATTATTCATTATTCATTATTCATTATTCATTATTCATTATTCATTATTCATTATTCATTATTCATTATTCATTATTCATTATTCATTATTCATTATTCATTATTCATTATTCATTATTCATTATTCATTATTCATTATTCATTATTCATTATTCATTATTCATTATTCATTATTCATTATTCATTATTCATTATTCATTATTCATTATTCATTATTCATTATTCATTATTCATTATTCATTATTCATTATTCATTATTCATTATTCATTATTCATTATTCATTATTCATTATTCATTATTCATTATTCATTATTCATTATTCATTATTCATTATTCATTATTCATTATTCATTATTCATTATTCATTATTCATTATTCATTATTCATTATTCATTATTCATTATTCATTATTCATTATTCATTATTCATTATTCATTATTCATTATTCATTATTCATTATTCATTATTCATTATTCATTATTCATTATTCATTATTCATTATTCATTATTCATTATTCATTATTCATTATTCATTATTCATTATTCATTATTCATTATTCATTATTCATTATTCATTATTCATTATTCATTATTCATTATTCATTATTCATTATTCATTATTCATTATTCATTATTCATTATTCATTATTCATTATTCATTATTCATTATTCATTATTCATTATTCATTATTCATTATTCATTATTCATTATTCATTATTCATTATTCATTATTCATTATTCATTATTCATTATTCATTATTCATTATTCATTATTCATTATTCATTATTCATTATTCATTATTCATTATTCATTATTCATTATTCATTATTCATTATTCATTATTCATTATTCATTATTCATTATTCATTATTCATTATTCATTATTCATTATTCATTATTCATTATTCATTATTCATTATTCATTATTCATTATTCATTATTCATTATTCATTATTCATTATTCATTATTCATTATTCATTATTCATTATTCATTATTCATTATTCATTATTCATTATTCATTATTCATTATTCATTATTCATTATTCATTATTCATTATTCATTATTCATTATTCATTATTCATTATTCATTATTCATTATTCATTATTCATTATTCATTATTCATTATTCATTATTCATTATTCATTATTCATTATTCATTATTCATTATTCATTATTCATTATTCATTATTCATTATTCATTATTCATTATTCATTATTCATTATTCATTATTCATTATTCATTATTCATTATTCATTATTCATTATTCATTATTCATTATTCATTATTCATTATTCATTATTCATTATTCATTATTCATTATTCATTATTCATTATTCATTATTCATTATTCATTATTCATTATTCATTATTCATTATTCATTATTCATTATTCATTATTCATTATTCATTATTCATTATTCATTATTCATTATTCATTATTCATTATTCATTATTCATTATTCATTATTCATTATTCATTATTCATTATTCATTATTCATTATTCATTATTCATTATTCATTATTCATTATTCATTATTCATTATTCATTATTCATTATTCATTATTCATTATTCATTATTCATTATTCATTATTCATTATTCATTATTCATTATTCATTATTCATTATTCATTATTCATTATTCATTATTCATTATTCATTATTCATTATTCATTATTCATTATTCATTATTCATTATTCATTATTCATTATTCATTATTCATTATTCATTATTCATTATTCATTATTCATTATTCATTATTCATTATTCATTATTCATTATTCATTATTCATTATTCATTATTCATTATTCATTATTCATTATTCATTATTCATTATTCATTATTCATTATTCATTATTCATTATTCATTATTCATTATTCATTATTCATTATTCATTATTCATTATTCATTATTCATTATTCATTATTCATTATTCATTATTCATTATTCATTATTCATTATTCATTATTCATTATTCATTATTCATTATTCATTATTCATTATTCATTATTCATTATTCATTATTCATTATTCATTATTCATTATTCATTATTCATTATTCATTATTCATTATTCATTATTCATTATTCATTATTCATTATTCATTATTCATTATTCATTATTCATTATTCATTATTCATTATTCATTATTCATTATTCATTATTCATTATTCATTATTCATTATTCATTATTCATTATTCATTATTCATTATTCATTATTCATTATTCATTATTCATTATTCATTATTCATTATTCATTATTCATTATTCATTATTCATTATTCATTATTCATTATTCATTATTCATTATTCATTATTCATTATTCATTATTCATTATTCATTATTCATTATTCATTATTCATTATTCATTATTCATTATTCATTATTCATTATTCATTATTCATTATTCATTATTCATTATTCATTATTCATTATTCATTATTCATTATTCATTATTCATTATTCATTATTCATTATTCATTATTCATTATTCATTATTCATTATTCATTATTCATTATTCATTATTCATTATTCATTATTCATTATTCATTATTCATTATTCATTATTCATTATTCATTATTCATTATTCATTATTCATTATTCATTATTCATTATTCATTATTCATTATTCATTATTCATTATTCATTATTCATTATTCATTATTCATTATTCATTATTCTTATTTAATAAT